>JACDJE010000038.1:283436-342090 GCA_016647715.1 Pavo muticus | reverse complement strand
CCCACCTTTCCCCTTCCCCAAAGGGCAGTATGTTCTTGCTGTTCAAGCCATTCTCTTGTCAGTCAGGTTTTTCAGCTATTTACAATGCAAGCTCATTGCGACTGGAAAAACTTGAAGAGAAACATAGAACTGATTGTTCTGTCTTCATCGATGTCACTTAGTAACTCATTCCATACCCTCCAGACTTTGTAGGCATATGGGATTTCCTCACTTTAAATCTCTCCCGGTATTTCAGCCCAGGTGAATCACTGTGCCTGGCAGGAACTTGATGACCAGGGCTTTCCCATAAGCTAGATAAGAAATGCTGTTACAGTTTCAGAGACATGCTTTCACCTCACTGTCCGGGTATCAGCCCTCTGCACTGTGCTATCCAACAGGACATCACTGCCTCCACTGCAGCAAGCTCCTCCAATACGGCTTGCATGGGCTTGCAAAGCTACCTAGCAGTGACTCACGTGCAAGTAGAAGGATAAAGCACCACACTCATACAGCACTGGGACCACTGGCCCTGGCAGTGCTGATCACACACTGCCCTACGCTTTTGGTCTATGTTCCCAGTCAAGAGGACAGATTTCAGTCTTCTGTTGAAAATAATCTATCTTGGCTGAGATACCGTCCCCAAAGGTCATCACCTCTTATGTTCCAGCTCACTTTCCAGCACTGGAATCTCTTCACTTTTGCTTCCACAGACATGCAAACGCAGCCAAAAGGCCGCTGCAGTCTCAGGAATCACCACTTGCCATTTTTCATAAACTAGAAGTTGACCTTGTTTGGACAGACACATGTTTTAGGCAGAGAAGCAGTATTTCATTACAGCTTAGGCAACACCCTGAGCACTGTGCCACAAGAAATGAGCAGTTCAGTGTAAGCTACCTATTCTGTGCTGGCCTGGAGAAACTGTAGGCCAAATTTGGATTCTGTTTTCACCAGCTTACATCCCAAAAATTTGGGTAAATAGTTGGGATTTTTGCAACATTTATTTATGTCAGCCTGAATTTGGCTTTGGAGGGGGAGACTGTTAAAACTTAATTATCCTCCAAGTCTCGAGCCTTGACACTATGAAGAGCTACCTTTCTTTCACTCACAATGGAATTAATGCAAAAAATATCCCCTCCATCCTTTGTCTTTCGTTACGCTGAGTACCGCCGAGCTCAGTCGGCAGGGTGCCATGCCCAAACCCACCTGCTCCAGAAGCCTTCTCCTCAACTCCCCACCACCAAACGCTCCTTGCTTCCACGCTCTGCATCTTCAGGTGCCCTACGGCCCCCGGCTCAAGAAAATTAGGAGCCATCAGCACGATTGTGGCTACCAGCTCTATAACAGTATGGAGAACCTTCATGCCTTATTTATTTATAATGGAAAGCAGTTGACTAAAAATAAATAAATAAACAAAATGAACAATGGCAACAAAAGCTGTGTCCAGGTGATTTTCTCAGAATATTCCCCAGTTTCTGTGCTATTACAGGAGCTGGCATGACCAGCTCCAGTGCCCTCGTACCTTTGTACCAGGGGATCTCTGCAGCAATGTCATTTTAAGTCAGCCAGTGTTTCCTCTGCAATCACCTGGTTATTGCATACGCGTGGAAAGAGGATTGCCTTCACTTTCCATTTGAAACAATATTACGTGAATCAGCATCCCAGTTAAGCATACATCAGATTAAATATATTTTCAAATGCTTTCTTCTCAGATAAAAAGAAACACTGGTACTCTCAGAGCTCAGACTTTCTTTAAAGCTCTTTTTACTTTTAGGTTCAGCACAACAATTATGTCTTTGATTATCATGAATGATTTGGGTCAAGTAACTGCTTCAGGCTTCTCTGCAGAAAGCAGAGAGGATATGCTGAACTATACTGCTGCATTATTTATATAATGCACATGTTGTGCACTTGGACTAAGAGCATTTGCCACATGATGAAAACACTCTTCTGTTAGCCCAGAAGTTTATAAAACTGCATAATTTTAAGCATATAATTCAAACGTTTTTATTTTGTTTTTTTGAAAACCAGACATCAAAAAATGACTAATGTAAGTAACAGGATATTAGTGCTTTGCTTAAGAAAGAAGCAGCTGCCATAGATCTGCAGTTTGTTCAGCAAAGTGCTGAGGGCATTCTTTCTGCATCCAAAAATATGAGCGGCCATATATATATATATATATATATATATGTATATATGTCCTGATGACTGTGATTCAGAGTCACTTGGTTATTTTTTTTTCCTTAAATTAGACTTTCAGCAATCAAAGGAGGAAAAAAATAAGCACATTTTGACCTTTTATCCCATCTTCTATTTAAACTTTTCAAATTACTTTGAAAATTCCAAAGAAAACTCCACATCTTAATTAGAAGAGGTAAGAGGAGTATTAAATAACCACACTGCTGCAGAGACTGGTCCAACAGAAAGCAGCAGCTATTTAATAGCACACCCCAGGAATCGGGACAGGAAGAGAACAATAGCATATCCAATTATAATGAGGAAGTACAACAAAATAGGAAACTACTAATTTCAGCATTTATCAAAAGAAATCCCTCTGTTCAGATCACACCACTGAGATTAATGAGACACAGCTTGTCAAGAATTCAGTTTGAACTGAATGTGGAAGGCGACATTAAGACAAGCACTCTTCCATCATGTCCAGTCACCCAAGCAGAGCTCATTCTGCTTTTTCAAAGGCTCTCTGGACACCTGAGCCAACCAGCAGTGTGGGAATGAAGCACAAGCAGGGCTGCTCCTTTCAGCCCTGTCTCACTGTGGTTGCATGACCTTCACGCTCCCCCCCGGCCCCTCTGCTCACCACGCAGTAACATCTTTCTTGGCACCTCACCAGCACAGCAGTAACACTGCCACGTTTAATGGCAGTTGGTAAAATGAGTCATCTTGCTTTGGAGGTGTCACCCACCCTCTGGCTACAAATCACAGCAATTTACCTGTTCCCTCCTTTAAATTAAGGTCACCAGATGGCGTGGTCTATCTCTGACGGTTCTGCTTTCTCCCTCAAGCATTCTGGCTGGGGAAGCAGAGCAGAAGCCCATCTTTACCCGCAGCCCCGTGGTTCAAAGCCAGAGATATGGTTATGACGGAGCACAGTGCTGCGAGGCCCCGAGCGTTGCCAGCTCCCCTCACAGCCACCGACCTTCGCCCCACAGCCTCGCTCGGGGTCAGAACTCCGATTGCCCAGCTGGGGCGCAGCCCCACAGAGTGCCGTGCCAGTTTTAAGCACCATTTTGACTTCACCCACAGGTTTACACACACCATTGTCAGCTCCTGACCAAACACCGGTGCTGACGGCAGCCCCATGCTCTCTCGGAGCGCCTTCCCGACGCCAGAAGCAGCCGCTCCTGCCCGCCCATCGCGAGGCCCCGCGGTCACGACGAAGTGCGTCACCAGCAGCCATCAGCTGATGGCTTTCCAGGGCTGCGCTCCTCCCCTGCACCTCTTCTCCCTCAGCATCTCTCCTGCAGATCTGGGAAATGCATCAATAATATGCGTGTATATATACATATTGATCGCATACATGAATTTTTCGCTCGTTTAACATGCTCCCGTGCGCTGAGGAGCTGCCACATCAAGCCAAAGGCACCCAAACCGCCCCCTGGGGCCTTCCACACCCCCCGGCAGGCGGCCCGGCGCCAGAGCCCGCCTCGGCACCGCGCGGCCCCACGAGGCCCCGGAACGCAGCGCGCGCGGCCGCCGTTTCCAGGAGGACGCCATTTCGAGGGGCGCCGTTTCCAGGGGACTCCGCGCCGCGGCGGACTGCGGAAGCGCCAAGATGGCGGCGGGCGCCGTGCGCGGGCCCTGGGGGCTGCGGTTCCTCACCGCCCGCTTCTCGCAGCGCGCCGCCGCCGGCACCGAGTTCCGCAGCGCCTACAGCTTGGACAAGTTGTACCCGCCGCGGGACGGCGGCACCACCAGAGACCCGGCGAGTGGGAATGGGGTCGTGAGTGGGTGGGTTTGGGCTGAGGTGGGCCCTGGAGCACAGCAGGGCCTTTGCGAGGTCACCCTGCAGCAGGCAGGGCCAGGCCTGAGGTGCCCGTGAGGCTGCCCCGCCGCCTCTCTCATTGCCTAACGCTGCCTCCCCTCCCCTCGTGTTTTCCAGGAGGAGGCCAAGCCGGCGGCCCTCAACATCCCCATGGGTGAGTGTCATGGCTCAGCAGAACTGATCCCAAGTGTTTATTGCACATGAAAGCGCATAGTACAATAGCACAGAGCCAGCATCGTGCTGCGGGCTCTGTGTGCTTTAAGAATAAATCACCCAATTTTGCTGTCCTCATGATGAATAGCAAATATTTAGAAGAGGTAATTAAAATGGACTTGACTTGAGAAAAGTCAGTGCTCAATTTGAGCTGAAAGCACCCCCGGTAGGCTTCCTTCAGTCTCACAGCATTTTGGGACATCACTTACCTGTGTTCCTCACCACAAAGCTAAGACCACCATGGTGCTGTTTTCTCTTCCAGAACGACTGACTGTATCCTACAGCCGGAGCAGCGGCCCTGGTGGGCAGAATGTTAATAAAGGTATGAAAGGGGTTCTCTGACTTAAGGAAAAATCCCAGTCAGCATCCAAGCCTGAAAGCTGTTTCTCTATGCTCTACAGTAAAATATTATGAGCGTGAAATTAGAAGAGCACCTTTGTATTGCCTGATGTGAATTTTTCATTATTACTTACATTTTAACACAACTCCTTAGTCTTTGCAATGCCCGAGAACAGTGGTAGCAGTCGTTCTCCCAGAAGCACTCTTACTGTGTCACAGGAAGCATCACTTCTGTAATCCGTTTTCACTGAGCATACAGTAAGCCAACTGGATTCTTAAGCTTTCCTGTGCAGTAAACTGTTGGCTTAACTCAAATAAGGAAACAAAAAACTATTTCCTGTTCTGCCAGGCAGGTATTGGCTAGTAATAGCAGTAAGTCTAGTAATGTGTAGAAGTGCAAATAGCATAAAATTGTCTTTTAGAATAGTATGCAAAAAAAGTAGCAAGAAATAAATCATGATCCTTCAGGAAATTCACACCGGTATCAGCATATGTTCAAAGCCAGCAGTGAACAGTCTGAACTGCCTCATAAAACCCAGGAACGCTGCCTATTGCATTGAAAAGATCCTGTTTTTCCTCTCAGTGAATACCAAGGCAGAAGTCAGGTTCCACCTGGCATCAGCAGACTGGATCCCAGAAGCTGTAAGAGAAAAAATGGCATCAATGGTAACTACCCTCTCCCCTCCAACACTTCACAGTTCCAGCAAAAATTTGACAAGTCTAACAAAGTTTCAGTGATCACATCATGCTTTTACCTCCTCAGCACAGAAATAAGATAAACAGAGCTGGTGAGCTGATTGTGAACTCTGAAGAGAGTCGCTACCAAATGAGGAACCTGGCGATTTGTTTAGAAAAGATCAGAGTCATGGTCACAGAAGCTACTGAGAAGCCCAAGGCGGTGTCTAAGGAGACTGCACAGCAACTCATAGCCAGGTACCATTGTTGAGATTGCCTTTATTTGCACTCTTCACTGGGGAGGGAAAATAAAAGAAAAACAATCTACTGTCATTCTAGAAGCAACTCTATAAACACAACAGTAGGATCTTCTTGTTAAAATAGTGCATCAGGGACAAAAACTGTCAGGAAACATTTTAATGTGCCTCGATAGCAGATACTCATTGAGATTTTCTTTAAAAAAACAACAAACAAGGTAACATCCCAAGAACAGGGGATGTCCAGTGCCTGTGGACATTCATCACCTCTTAGTTGAGTAGCAATTTAGAGGGTTTGTTGCTTTTTTTTGTACACTAAGGAATCTTTTCATTGTGTTTTAGGGTAGAAAAAATGAACCGTGAACGATTAAGACAGAAAAAGATACACTCAAATATAAAACAGAGCAGGAAGGCAGATTTCGACTGAGAGCAGAGATGGGAGTCTTTCATGTACTACCTTTATAAGGAAATGTTGTTGGCAACTGTGGACGATACTAAACTGAGCTGGATCGAATAAAGTCTGTCTAAAAATGTAAATAAAAAAACATGTTTAGAACCTGCTGACTTTTTGTGCTTCGTCCTGTCCTCTGTATCTTTGTAAGAGCTCCCTCTGCTGCTGGACGTGCAAGCAGCAATAGATCGGGTGGGAAAGAAAGGAAGAGTAAAAGCTTTCTGACTTCAAATGCAAATAACAACTCACCATTTCAAGCAGTTTTCTCAAATTTTACTTAGCTGATTTTTTTTCCTATCAACTAAGAAAAGCGTGCTGAATTAGCCTACAGCCACGGCAGGAGGTTAGCAGGAGGCGATTGCTCTCTTTCAGTACTTAAAGACAGAAACCATCCTCTTAAGTGCAGGGGTATTCTGGCCCTTGAAGGGCAACTTCATAAAGCCTCAGACTAAGAAGCTTCAAGAGCTGTTAACTGTGACCCTATCTAAACAGCACAAAGTAGCACGGTATGCCCTGTCCTCTTGGCAGTGAACAAGGTCTGGCTGTTCCACGGGGGACTCCCATAAAGGTACTGAAATTATGCATTTTTCATCATTTTGCAGGGCCCCAGTGGCCTAATGGATAAGGCACTGGCCTTCTAAGTCAGGGATTGTGGGTTCGAGTCCCACCTGGGGTGAACAGAGGTGGTGTACTCTTTTAGGCAAGGAGCAAATAAAAGGGGAAATCTCTGCCCTGGCCCTGAGGTTCACAGCTCTGAACACAGTTCTGCCTCGACATTGCTGCCAGCATGCTGCCTCCATCCCACCTCTGTGCACATCCTGCCCACAAACGGGAGCAAAGAAAACACAAATTCTTTCCCCCGCCCCTTGCAGGAACCCAGGGGTGAGGGAGATAACACGGTAATGAGAACATTTCTGCTGCCTCAGGAACATAGACCGTCATTGCACAAAACAAGCTTTTGGAGGAGGCAGAACACTTAACTTTAAGCACCCTCAGACCACAGTGGTGCACGGGAAGAACCTCCGGAGCGACCACGATGGAAAAGAAGACCCCGAACTGCAGCCGCACACCGGCAGTAAACAGGTGGGGAAAAGATCCACCCCAGATGGGACTCGAACCCACAATCCCTGGCTTAGGAGGCCAGTGCCTTATCCATTAGGCCACTGGGGCTGCGCCGGAACACCTTCCGGTGCCCCGGGTTAACTCTCTGCTGGCCGGGTGGCTGCGGGGTCCTGCAGAGCCCACCCGGGGTGCGCCCGGCCACGCGCTGCCCCCACACACCGCCAGCACGTTGTTAAAGCGACTCAGCGCCTTCCCGCGAGCAGGCAGCTCTACTCCCGGTAAAAGCACAGGAGCTGCTACGACTTGCACAGCCGGAGGTGTGAGAACCGACGAGACTGCCCCGAGAACGAGGCCAGTAAACACCAGAGCCCCCCCGCACCGAGCCCGCAGGTTAAAATAATAAAATAGAGCAAAAGGAGAAGAGGAGGGGAAAGGGCACAGAAGCAGTGCGGTCCCACGGTGTCTGTCCTGCCCTAGTGCCAGAATGGACAAAGCAGTGGCCTCCTTAAAGCGGGGTTTGTAGGCTCGAGTCTCACACGGGGTGAAAGCCGGGTTCTGCCCATCTTCCTCACAGCGTTTCTTGCCGCCCTGCAGAGAAAGCAGCGCCGGAGCAGCTCCTGCCTTTTATCGGAATCGGCCTCAGCTGTGGCTCACCGCCTCCACGGCTGCAGCTGGGAGCGGAGCTCCGGGGGGCACAGCCTGCCCCAAAACTACGCCCATCCGCTCATTGCGGCCCCCCCTCTCACGGCAGCCTGTGCCATAGGGATACCCTCAGCTGAAATTAAACGATTCGTGATTTAAAACAACCACGAAGGGACTCGAACCCTCAATCTTCTGATCCGAAGTCAGACGCCTTATCCATTAGGCCACGTGGTCCCCTCACCCTGAATTTTGAGAGCAGCGACACACACCGACAGGGTCCCGCTGGTGCCCCCTCCCGCCCCACCGATGTGCATCCCATTCCCTGTCCCCAGGAACCACCGTGGCCCTCCCAACCTAACGCTGGTGACAGCGGGAAGTGGCAGCGGGTCCCCACGGGACATCGCAGCAGCCCACCCTGCCCTGCCCCCCGTGCGTGGCTGCACTGCACAGGCGCCCCATGGGCAGTGCGGTGATGTTCTCCTCTGTGGCTGCTCAAACCGTGCTTCTGAGGACGGCAGAAACTCGGCATACAAATGCAATCCGAAATCTGGAGCTCAGGAGCGTTGCTGCTGACGGTACCGCGGTGACGTCCCCCTTGCTGGCAGCGAGGCCCGCCCGTGCAAGCTGCAGCTCAAAGCCGGTGCTTCTGAACAAGTCCTAAAAAGGCTTCCCAGGAGCGCCAAGGGCAGGGCAACTGCTTCAGCATCCTTGCCGGCAGAGGCTCGGGGCTTTGCTGCGGCCACGCAGCTCAACTTCAGCCAGCGTGGAACTGAGGGCGGGGGAGGGGCGCGCCGTGTTGCCGTGGGGGGGGGCGGGGCCGCGCCCCACAGATGCGAGCCGTGGTCCGTGTGGCGTCGCGGGCAGCATGCCGGACTGCCGAGAGGGAACCGTGGGTTCGAATCCACCGCTAGGGAATCAGTCACCGTAGAATTTCTATGCTTACCTTTCCCGGAGCTGTTTTATTCCCTCTCTGCAACCCAATCTGGGAGCGGCACATACGCAGTTTCCTCCTCCCAGAAGCTCGGCCCGGAGGTGGGAAAGGAGAGAAACAGCAGAAGTGCCACCTGATGCCACCGGAGCGGGACCGTCCCTGATGCAGTCCCCCAGTCGGGGCAGTGAGCCAACCAGGGCCCCGCTGGAGATCCCAGCGTGACTGCAGCTGCAACACCTGCAGGGCATTGCCTGCAGTGCAGTGCGGGGTCGATCTGGGCCAAAATGGCTCTGCTTTCCAGGCAGCAGAGTCATTTCCTCCTACACCTAGCAGGGAGAAATAACTTGGAAAGAAACTTCACTTTAGATTTCACTGGTGTGATATTACCCTGACCACAGCTGCCTTTTACAGTCCATTAACTCTGTAGGAAAACAGACCCTCGAGCAGCTTTTTAATGCAACAAAGCGGAGAGGGCATTGTCCCACAAGCATTTATGCGCAGGGCTGTGGTCCCAGGGCACCGCGGCTCAAGTGAGTGCCTGCACCGAGCAGCTCCGCACAGAGATGTGGTTTCTGATGGAGGAGTGAAACCTCCTTCCCCTCTCAGTAAATCCTTCCCATCAGTGCTGGCCCTGTCCTACTGTGGGAAGCGTGCTGGGCAGATGTGTCCATCATCTGCTGACGGCGACGGGGCCCGAAGGAACGGCAGAGCTGTGTCGGGGGGTGGGCGCTGGGAAAGGCTGTGCCACAGAGGGCGGTGGACACAGCACGGCGGCCAGAGCTGAGGGAGCGCTGGGACTCCCTGCCAGGCAGAGGGGTGGTGCAGTGTGGGGCCGGGGGTTGGACTCAGTGGTCCTCGAGGGTTCCTTCCAACTCAGGATATTCTGAGTCTCTTCCATTAACGCAGCCCTCGCTGCCCCGAAGTCCCACCGCTCCGTCCCTTCCGCAAACCCTGCAGTGGGCGCTCACCGATGTGTCGGTGTTACAGACTTGTGTTACACTGATTGAGCTCAGTCCTAAATTCTCCCACTGCATTCAGATAATTAATTTCCTGTCCCACGGGGGTGCGAAATTCCTTCTCACCGTACCCTCCCACCCCGCGCCGACTGTATCAGCACGCATTGACAAGGGGAGAACGGAATGGAAAAAAATAGCGAGAAAAAGGCGGTCTGTTCACCCCAGATGGGACTCGAACCCACAATCCCTGGCTTAGGAGGCCAGTGCCTTATCCATTAGGCCACTGGGGCTGCGCGGGATGCGCGCTCCCGCTCATGGGAACGGCCCCAAATGCGGCGGAGTTCGCGCTGCGCCCCGCGGGGAGACGAAACGGACCGGACCGGACCGGACTGGACACGGAACGGAGACGGGAGGTGCGGGGACACGCGCGGATCCCGGCCGCGCTGCAGTATGACCCCGCACGCACCGAAGAAAAAGGGAAATCCGCCGCACCGCGGCTGGGCTGGGCTTACAGGAGGGAACCGAACCGGGTTGCGCGTGCTCCTTCGTCTTCTCTGCGAGGGTGGGGAGAGGGAGCGCTTGGAAAAGGAGGGAGCACCCTATCCGACCACGAAGGGACTCGAACCCTCAATCTTCTGATCCGAAGTCAGACGCCTTATCCATTAGGCCACGCGGTCACGGTTATGTAGCCCCTACAAGGCCCGCCCGCTGCTTCCCGGCTGCCCCTGGGCGCGTCTCGGTCGCTGCACCGGGAGTGCGGGGGGCCGCGGTGGGACGCGCGGAGGGAGCACCTGAGGATGGGGCGTCCAGACATTGCCACAGCCACACCGTCTGTCAGGCGTGGGCCTTGGTGTCTGCTTGGTGTCCCATCACCTTGCGAGTGCCACGTGGATCGGTACGTCCATCCATCTCCCTCAGCCCTGGGCTGCTCTTCCTTCTCCCACAGCCAACGTGCAGGGGCTGCCAGCCGGGTTCGGGTCTCTTAGGGGAAGCCCTGCGCTCAGAGGGCATTGGCTCTCAGACGTCGGGATGTGCAGAGCAGCACGAGGCCAGGAGGGATCTGTAGGTCACACCTTGCGAGCTGGGGAAGGTTTGGGAGCCCCATGACGAGGAGTGATGGAGGAGACCGGGGAAACCAAGAGCAGAGAAACCTGGAAAAAGCAAATGGGACAGAGCTGTTCAGCATTTTTCACTGCACGGGGGACTGAAGCTCAAGCACCCCAAGGTGATCTGCAAGAGGAGAGATGTGGAGTGGAGCTTAGGGCCGTTCTGGGATACCAAAGGGATACCAAAGGGATGCTGGAAACCAGAAGCTGACAGAGCAGCAGAACAGATTAAGTCCCAGCCCACTCCCACCTCACAGCTGCTGGGAGGCCTGAGGCACTTCTGGAGGGCATCACCTCCAGCACTGCTCCTGTCACAGCAGTGCCTTCCAACATCAGCTCCTACAGCCTCTGCAGCCTTCAAGCACCATCACATGGCTCACCCTTCCTCTCCTCCCCTTCTGTTTGGTTCAAACCCTGCTGTATGGTCCATACTTTCCCTCCTCCTGTCCCACACAACTGGAGGTGCTTGGGTACCATCTGCAATGTCCCAGGGGAATGGGATTTTCCAAGAACACAATAACAGGGGCTGTTCCCCCACACTTGAAGTGTCACTTCGGTGCACCTGGAGGCATCATTGGAGCTACAGCAGGAACACAGAGAGGAGGATGGCTGAAGGAAGGGCAGAGGGAGATGTAAAATAAACATCTCTGAGACTTTAATCTTAACAGTGAGGACTTGGAGCAGCACCTCAGGAGGACAGGATGTCAACTGGGAGGCAGAAACAACATCAGTGATTGCACAAAGTGCTCAGCGCTTAGGGAAAAGGGAGAGCAGCCTCTCTGCCCCCCAGAGCTAATTTTCCTATTCCGTTTCAGTGGTGTTGCACTGGTCCTGCAAATGAGACAAGATTTGCTGTTGAGTGGCTCTGGCTCCCAGCCTCTTCTTTGTGGATATGAGCACTTTCTTCTCTCTCCCTCAAATTGTTGGATCTTTGTTTAATGCTCTTTTTCCTTTGCCACAACTAAACACCACTCCCAAGAGCCCACTGAGTGCATCAATCCATTAGCAAAGTCTTCCTCCCAATGCAAATACAGAGTCCAACTCCTGTTTACAAAACACCAATCCCTCATTAGTAAATATCAAATCAACTTCTGCATAACGAATGACGTATTTTGGTACCACTCATAAGGTACCCGATACCATCTGCCTCTTTATTTGGAAGCAGGAGAAGATGCAGCGAGCGTTTATAGCTCTGCTCACACTTTCTCTTGGGACAGGTAAGTTCAAGAGGACTGGAAAAGCTTTGAGGAGCTCTGTTCTCATCTGTGTGAGAAGGGATTGATGATGTTTTCCATACCCGCACGCCATACCCTTCCTTTCATACATCTCTCTTTCACAGGTTGAGATCTCTCCTGATCTTTTTCTGATTAAAGTGTATATTTTTTTCCATTAGGAGCTGCTCCCAGGTATATCTGCACCTACTACGATGTCATTGAGTACCTGAACATCTCCTCTCACAGCAAGCTGCACACACACATACTGCCAAAGACACACTGGAAGGAGCCTATGGAAGTGATGATGGATTTTATGCTGATAGCAATTCTATCCGTGGTAAGGATGCACAAATGTTGACAAGTCTTTGTAACAGAAATCTGTGCCACTGTTAGATTGAGGTCTGATCTTTCTGCAAGACAGGACTGGGCCAGCAAGACCTGGGTGTAGGCTGCTTCCACTTCTTCAGCTTTCTGCTGCTTGAAAGCATTTTTTTGTTAAGGTCTGGAGGATTTTGGAAGCTCTGGAGGATTCTCGCAACCCAGCCTGTCCTCCTGAGCTCAGTTTCCACAGTCTGTGCTGTCCACTGCAGGAGCAATGGTGGAGAGCTCCAGAGCTCTGCATGGGGTATAGATAAGAAAATCAATTAAATACCTTCCATTTTGTTTCCCTAGGCTGAAAAGCTCCAGACCGTCACTTTTTATTTCGTGTTGAGCTTGGTAGGTTCTGAAAGACCGTTTCTCTCCTGTGCCACCCAGCACCATGGCTGAGGCTGAGCCCAGTGCTCACCTTTCTCCTTTCTCCTCCTTCCCCAGGAGTGGACAAACACTTTTGCCACATGGGATCCACGGGATTTCTGTAACATTTCTAAAATCGTTCTGCCCATGGATTCATTCTGGTCACCCCCAATCTTCATTTTGGAAAGGTAAGCTCTCATTTTATTTTTATCCACCAGCTTAAGAAAAATACTGTGGATGCGAACCGTTGGTAATATTGTAGGAAATGGGATAAACTCACAGTTAAAAGCTGTTTCCGTAAACTGAGTGTAACAAAGAATCTCATATCTTATATTAATGGGAAAGTTAGCTTATATAAAGCACTTTGTGGCTGAGTAATTCTGTAGCATCTCCTGAAATGCAACATATAGACTCTGTTAAGCCTGATGAAGCCGCAGGGGGGACAAGTAATGTGGTGGGATAAAATTACCCTTAGCAGTGTTGGGCTTGGCCACCAGCTCTTTGGCTGCAGGGGGAAAGGATGGGAGTCAGCAGGCAGAGAGACAGGACTGAGCCCCTTCCCCAGAAAGCCCGCGTGTCCCTTTCCACTGCATTCCATGTCTGTATGGCTGCACAGAGCCATCCTAAAAGGACACTTACAGCCCCAGCTTTTGTGTGATTGAGGATCACTGCAGCACCCTGCAGCTCTGTCACTCTCCAGTTTTGTTTCCTCCAGAGTGAACGAACAGAAGTCCAACTTGGAGTACATTGTTGTCACACACAACGGCACCTTCAACGCCAGCCTGCCCTTCCAGGTCACTCTAACATGCAGTTTGATGATCCTCAAGTTCCCCTTTGACACCCAGACATGCAACGTGAGCATCGCTTCATTTCTCTACCCAGGTAAGTGGCAAGTTAAGTTTTACCACAAATAGGCTAAATGCAAAAGGAATAGCTGAGATGGACCCTGGCCGACTCCTGGGTTCCCTTAGCAGCACCACTCGCTGTTAGGGGAGTGCTGTTTAGTTAGAGGGAAAACAAGCTCAGAGCTGTGACGTGTTGGCATCTCTCCCAGCAACACATCTCCAAGCATCTGGGCCGTTCTCTGGGTAGTCGTCCCCTGGGATTGGTCTTTACAAGCCAAATGACAGCCTTGCTGTGAGAAGCCTGATACTTGCTCACATCTGATTTTTGCTTTCCTCATGTGCATGGAAGAGGAAATAACTGACCTCTGAAAGAAAGCTCAAGTCTGCCACTTCTCTCCCCTTGCCCAAACAGTAACAGACCTTTCCATGAAAGTGAAACGGACACCAGCTGAGATGATGGTAAATAGCCAGAGCTTCTTCCTAACTGATGGAGAATGGAAGTTCACCAACCTGAGCATCAATGAATACATGGAAGAAATGGATGATGGAGAATTTCCTGTGATCACCTATATGGTACTGCAATAAATTCATTTTGTTTTGTGCTAATATTAAAAAAAAAAAAAAGTATGAAACAAGATAGCTTTCCACATTAGGGAGTAAACATCCACTCAGCAGTGTCATCTCTTACTCAAATTTTGTCCATCTTCTTCAACAGATTTCCATGGAGAGACGACCCACTCTGTATATTCTGAACCTCATCCTCCCAACATGCGCCCTGTATCTGCTCGACATGGCTGTGTTGTTTGGACCCAGCTCTCTCGAGGAGAAAATCAGTTTCCAGATTTCCATCATTCTTGGCAGCTCCATGTTAGCTGTGATTCTCAACAATATGCTTCCAACTTCCTCCAACGAGCCACCCATAATAGGTACTCATTTTATTGATGAAATGCTGCATTTTACTCAGGTAACAACTCTGAGAAAATCGCTGGGCATTTATGGGCACATTTGTGAGCAGCGACATCAGGAAAAGTTAAACTTTAGCAGCTGGCTGCAGACAGCAATTTCCTCCTTTCTCAGGGGGATTACAGATTCAAGAAAATCATGCCTGTTATCAAATGCCTTATTTGCTTTCCTGTTGTTTTGCAGTGCTCTTTTTCTTAGGCACCTTCCTGCTGATGATCATGGCTGTGCTGGACACCTTCTTCCTGTTGCACCATCAGCACAAATCCCCACGCTGGGGCAAGGCTTTCAGAACTGTCCAACAAGGTAAAGCAACCCATAAATTCTGAAACAAGCAGGCTGGGTTGCCTGCACCTTACCTGAGGTTCGAGCCAAGGTGGGTTTCCTCCAGGCAAGCAGTGCTCCAGTCAGATGAGTCCTGGCAGCCGCCCACCACCTGCCCCATCCCAGCGTTTGCTTTTTGCAGGTATGCACACCGAGCCACCAGTGACAACCAACCAGGCCATGAAACACCCTACCAAGAAGACCCAGGAAAAGGTGCAGCAAACCAAGCCCTATTGGGAGACACCGGAACAGGACCCGGTTCTGATAGTTCTAGAGAAGGTGCTTCTCTACAGCCATTTCTTCTTGTCACTCTTTTTCTTTGCCGTTATTTCTATAAAATGGAGCAGTTAGGGACCAGCTCCGTGCAGTGCTCGCTCAGTCTTTCTCCATTTTATTTCTTCAAAGCCCTCTGCTGTATTTTCTTTTCCTGCTCGATTCATAGAACCAGTTTCAGTTGCCTAAATTAGGAAAAAAAACAAGAACAAGCCCAAACCACAACCAGAGCATACGGTCTGCATGGCGTGCATTGTACTCTAGTTCATAAACATACATATATTCTGAAAGCGCTCCGTGGGCTACCAAAGTATTAAGATACAACTATAATGGAACTGGAAGAGAATATCTTAATTCTATCCAATAGTAATTCTAACAACTATGTCAGAAAAAGGGACCTAGAGCCCTTTTTCATTTATGGAGATGTTTTCATTTTGAGGAAAGACATTTAAGAATTCCTACTCAGATAATTAAATAAATCAATCGAAGTATGAAGCCTTTGTTCTATTGTTTCTGTGATTTTCAGTGAGATCTGCAACAGATAGAAATCCAGAATGGGAGGATCACCAGGATTGTGGGGGGGCAACGCTTGGGACATTTTAAATGTCATACTTCTGACCTTTTGTATCTCACCTAATTCCTTCAACTCCTATTGCAATTGGCTGCACCTAAGCCAACACAACCAACCTGGAAAGCAGCCCCAGCACACTGCCTCTGAAACTACTGAGACAGACCTCACCCTGCAGATCACTGCTAAGTGTAACTTATTCTGTGGCGCTGGAGTGTAAGTCTGTCTCCTAAGCCACAATGCATCTGCAAAGGCAGAACAACATTCCCTGCACTACACGGTTACAAAGGTGAACGGCAGGCTTGTCTGCATTACAGAAGATGTGTCTGGACTCAATGTTATTATCAGATCTAGCTGAGATCTTAGTACTTGCCATAAAAACAAGTTCACCAGTAAGAGACAAAATGCATGGAAACCACCCTCTGTGCACTGCTGTGTGGTTCCATATTTCTCAAAACCTTGCAACCTCACATCTAAGATCTAAGCCACAGACAGGAGGGAAAATACTTTTATTTAAGAGATAATTCATTCTGACAGTCATCAGATAAACTGTTTCCAAGCCAGTTTACAGATCAGCAATGGGTTTGTGTGGCCAGAATGGATACTTCTCCCTGTCCAGTCTGGTCTCAGGGAAAGCTTCGTGCAAGTCTTCATAAGTCATCTGTTCAAATGGAATCATGCTTCTGAGCTTCTGAAGCTTGGAGTGAGAGCAGAGACAAATATATTACAAGTCACTCATCAGCAAGAAAGAGCAAAGCACGCACAGGAAACAACAAGGTGCGTGCCAACCAGGGTTAAAGAGAATATTCACAAAGCAACATCCATACTTACTTGCTGCTCATACTCAGCAATACGAGCTTTGGAAGCTTTCACGTACTCAACAACGCTCTTAGCCTGCAGGAAAGCAGAGGACGTGGTGAACACACTTACAATAAAGATGTCAATCTAGAGTGAACCTGCAACACCACCCTTCAAGTTCACATTACAATTCACTGTCATTACACAAGTGGACAAAATCTTGAACAAAATCCAAACCCTTCCCAAAGCAGGAAATCTTTTGCTTAGCCAAAAGCCAGAGACCGAAGAGCCATACTCTCAGGCTGCTCTGCCTGTGCAGATGCAAACACAGAATACACCTTCCCTCTCACCCCTTCCCATCTTCACAGGACTCAGAAACAAGCCTGGCATTCAGGAACAGCTCA
Source organism: Pavo muticus (assembly GCA_016647715.1). Classification (NCBI taxonomy): domain Eukaryota; kingdom Metazoa; phylum Chordata; class Aves; order Galliformes; family Phasianidae; genus Pavo; species Pavo muticus. The sequence continues at coordinate 325,358 of JACDJE010000038.1, read as the reverse complement.
AACACTTACAGCTTCCTGCTCTTGGGCATCAATTTTGGCACTTTGTGTATCCACTGGTTCAGGGACCTTCAGTGCACTGAACTGGAAAACAAGAAAATTTTGCACCAGTTTGATTTACATAACCCTTCATGTGGAAGGTCGCTGTCCCCAGCAGCAGGGGAGCATTCCTTCCACTCTTCCTAGGACATGACATGCTCACAAATGCGTAGCTTAAATAAGCTTTTTAAAACTGATCTCTGCATCTTGCATGCATATTTCACAAGCAGCACCACTCGTCTGTATGCTTAAAGTGATCTATTACGTATTGCATATCATCACTAGGACACATTATACTGTGCATATTCATCACAGCACTGCACGCAGCAAAGCGCAGCACCACAAGGAAGTCTCACACCAAAGACATATCCTGTCTTGTGGACAGATTTTCCTCAAAGTTCCCACATCTATCCAAAAGCTGTGGGCTCTTTTGGTCTTATAGCAGCCAATTTCCATGCTGCCAGTGACATCGTGTGACCTTCAGCAAATGCTTGGCTCATTCCTTTCAATTCGTTTCTAAATGGTATGACAACCCCATAGGCATCAGTTAGCTCTGCATGTTTCTTAGTCCGCAGGCCTGCACTTATTATTTTCTACTACTCAGTAAGTTAAAGAAATGTACCGAATGTTTGTTTTGGGAGAGGCAGTACCCAAATTCACTCCTACAGACAAACGAACTTATTGAGTTTTCTTTCTTTCAGGTGAGTGACTGATCTGCAGGACATAAAGCAAAGGAAGCTACTAGCCAAAACTGAAAACACCACCATTCTGGTGTTTTCCACTAAAAGATATTCCCCATTTAAGCCTCCAAAGAGCAACAGTAAAAAGCTGACAAAGATACTGACCTTCTTCTGAAACTCATCCACCATGCCAGCTTTAGCAACAGCAGTCTTGTAGTGAGCCCAGTCAATGGCAGGGGGTTTCTCAGGCAGCGCAGCCAACCTAAGGAGAGGGAGAACAGCAGTCACCACCAGTGCCAGTACAAACCTGATGCTATCACTTGCTCCCTGCTACTTTCAAGAGAATTAACAGACCCTGCTCAGCTGAACAGTAAATATCTACAGGTTCCTTGTTAACAAGTAGTGACAAACCAATTCTGTAAACTCCCTCCACCCCTGAAACAGATTTTTCCCTATGGACAGACAAATCCAACCTGCAGCCCCGCTCCACTTCATGCTGCTGCACAGCATCTCTAAGAGATGGCTTTGTAAGAAACACTACAGGCAGCGTTCACAAGTTAGAGGCAAGAGGTAATGCTGACTATAATAGCCAGCACACATCAAGCAGGAGATGCCAAAGCACCCAGAAGAACCATTGCTTTGTATAGCATTTAACAGAGCAACGAGCTTTTCAAAGCATTTTATTTTTCTTAAACCCACCAAAGCAAAGTGCTTCCACAGAACTAGGTTTTTTTTTTTTCCCACATTGCAACTGTAGTTTACCTCTGTGGAGGTTTAAGTAAAGAAGATTCACTAAAAGAAACCGCTACCGCCTGCCCTGAAGGCGACTGCTGTGACGTCTCTCGGAACGTTGTGGGAAACCACAATATGAGACAGCGGCCGAAGCCAGGAGCGCGGCTCCGCGAGAGGCTGCGGGCGGCACTCACCGGGCGGACAGCGCATCGCTGCGGGTCTTCAGGGCGTTGAACAGGGCGCGCTGGTTGGCGGGCACCCTCTCCGCGAAGGCCGCCCAGTCGATGGCCTTGACGGCAGTTCTGCGGGCCGCCATGCTGCCGGGCTGCCGCGAGAGGAGAGCAGGTCACGGCGGGCAGAGCCCGGCCCCAGCACCTCCCAGAGCCCACGGAGCTTGGGTCTCCTTCCGGACCCCCCTCTGCCGCCTACCAAAGGCCGATGGAGCCCAGCCTCCCTCCCCTCCTCGTTTCGCTCGGCCTCCACCACTGCCCACTCACCTTCACCGACCGCCACCGCCGTCCTCTAGCGCTGCCGAGCGACGCACCGGAAGTCCTATCCCCGTCAGCCAATCAGAGCGCGGCGCTAGCGAAAACACGTCCTGCCGCTCCGCACACGGAAGTACTTCGTGCGCCGGAAGCGGCGGCGGCGGGGCGGGGATGGCGGCGTGGGGGCGCTGAGGGCAGCCGCCATGGCGGAGCTGGCAGCGGCGGAGGGACCGCCGCGGGGCCGCACACCCAGCCCGGGCCCCGGGGGAGTGCCGGGGCCGCCCAGTCCTCGCTCGGCCGCGCCGGGGTTCTCCGGCACTATGGTGAGCCCAGGTCCCGCTGGTGCGGCCCGGCCGCCCTCCGCCTCCAAATGGGTGCGGCTGAACGTTGGCGGAACGTATTTCGTGAGCACCCGACAGACGCTGTGCCGGGAGCCCAAGTCTTTCTTGTGCCGCCTCTGCTGCCAGGACGGGCCCGAGCTCGGCTCCGACAAGGTGAGGCCCGCGGCACGGACCTCCCGCTCCTACCGGGCCGGGGCGGGGTCTGCGGGAGTCCCCGGCACCACCCCCGAGCCGTGCGTCCATTGCTGCAGCCCCCGCCGCCTCCTCGCTCTCCCAGAGCACCCCAGCACCCTTCCGCTGCTACTGTACGCAGCAGGGAGAGAAACTTCCCCAGAAACAGAGATTTAGATGGTGCGCCGCCCCCAGGATGTATGTGGTTTTTCGTTGTATTTACTTCTGCTCTTAGGAAAGATCCCAGTTCAAGAGCTTTACTGGACATATGGCCCTGCAGTCGCTGCAGGTTGTTAACATACAGGTTTTACAAGCAGTTATTATTTACTGCAGGATTTCTATAGTATCTGTACAACATTTTGTGTCCATTTAATTGGAAGTTAAATCCGGGTTATGACCACAGTAATGGTTACCAGTCTCAGGAAAGATAGGAGATGACATTCTGGAAGACCTCAGCATTTCATTGCTTTGGAGAAACTGCCTAGCAGGACCTGCACTGCTTTAAAGTGATGTAAGGAAATGATGTGAAAAACATCTGCACAGGCTTTATCAGCCCTTCCATGCTGCTTCAGGAAATGCTTTTAGTTATGGATTGTTGGTAATGTCATCACGTTGTATGCCCAGCTGCTAGAGACTGTTCAGAGACAGGACTGGTGCACTGCAATGGGCAGTAGTCCAAAGAAAAGGGGGAAAAATGTACTTTGAATTATCACATGCTGTTAATCAGAACTGGAAATTCAAATTTCCTTCCAAGTTTCTTAGTTAAACTAGTGTGGAAAACCAATTTAGACAGAACATGACTGCTAGCTTTTGTGTTTTGTTATTGCAGTGAAGCAAAACTGCTAAGCCCTGCTTTTCTCTTCACTTATGCAAGCTTGGTTTGTGGAAGTACTGACTGGAAGACTTCTGCCAGCATTATTGAGCTGCAGCATTCACAGCCGAGTTCAGACACTGAAAAAAACGCTGGCTGAAGCATGGAGTCACAGATGCACTTTTCAAGGCAAAGGAATCCAGATTCTCAAAGAAAAGCTGTTCAATGTATAATTGAAAAATGAAATATTTTTTTTCCCAGTACCATTTAACTGTGCCTGCTTCATTTCTATACACACTCAACAGGATGAGACAGGAGCGTATCTCATCGATAGAGATCCCACATACTTTGGTCCAATACTGAACTACCTCCGGCATGGGAAGCTTATCATAAACAAGGAGCTCGCAGAAGAAGGTAAGAGAAGCATACAAAGGAAGAACTGCAAGCACTGTTTTATAGCGTTTTAGAACAGCATCTTCTCCCTGAACAGACAGCAGTTCTGAACAAGCAAGGAGCTTTGGTGACCTTCCCCCGAGTGAGGCTGTGTGAATATTAGAGATTGTACCACGGGGTTTCTTATAATCCCAGGGAAAGGGGAATAATCTTTCTTAAATGTTCTTAATGTTGTTAATGTTTCTTAAAAGCACAAAAGGAGGCAGCAGCTTGTTTTCTTCCAGCCTGGGAGCATGAGGTCAGTGGCACAGTCTTGTTTAGCATCCAGGGATTTTCTTACATGTGGGAAAGATTTGGAGTCAGTAGCAGGTATTGCACTCTTGTAGCTGAATTGTCTTTGTTCTGCTCTTTACAAAGTAACAGTTTATCTCTGCTTTGGGTTCCTTCCTCAGGGGTACTGGAAGAAGCTGAGTTTTACAACATTGCATCACTTGTGCGGCTGGTGAAGGAGCGGATACGGGATAATGAGAACAGAACCTCTCAAGTAATGCACATGAATATTTGCATACCCAAGTCAGTCGTTTTCTGTAGCACAGAAGGAGGATGTGGCTGTATGTGCTTCCAGGAGAAGTTTTTAACAGTTTTTAACAGTGACAGTCAGTGTTTTTAGTTAAAGCTAAGGCACAGCTAGGAAAGATGATCCATTATGGTTTCACAAGTACAGGCCACTAAGTCATCTCGTTAATACTGTAGAATGAACAGTTAAAAGTGCTGTGAACAAAGATAGGGAAACAAAACAGACTGCTTTTGGAGGCAAGGAATAGTTCAACTCTTCCTTCTCTGAACCATGTTCTGCCCTTTATATCAGTCTCTGCTGCTGAACTGATATCCACATCCTGGTACATTCAATTTCAGAACAGAAACATTTCTAAAAAACAGTAAATGGCTTTGAAAGACAACGAAGTGTTGCTTTCAGTGGCACATAGGCACCTGGAAGGCTTTTAAAAAGCATGCCAACTCCATGTAGCAGTTTTAGAATCAACTGGATAGTCACAAGAATGAGACCTCAGGAAGCCTATATGGCTCAAACTTCCTCAGATAGCAAGCAGACAGAGCAGGAGGCCCTGTAAAAGGCTAATTAGTTTCCTAGCTTGATACCAGTACAACAATTGCTAAACTCCTGCTCGTTTTTATTCTCTGTTCTTTAGGGACCTGTGAAGCATGTATACAGGGTCCTCCAGTGCCAAGAGGAAGAGCTCACACAGATGGTGTCCACCATGTCTGATGGGTGGAAATTTGAACAGGTACCAATAAAATGTCTAAATGTGTCAGGTGCTTGTCTAAGTAATTGCCTTACAAACACACTTTGGGAAAGCCTGTGACACTTGGATATTGGAAGGGATTTGACCTGTTGGCACTTCAGGTCAGAACAGGTCTCCCTGAACAGTCGTAGCACAAAAAACAATTGCAGGAATGAAGCAGAAGTCAAGATTTACCAATAGAATCATCCTTAACCTTGGCTGTCTTCTGTCACACAGCTAATCAGCATTGGATCTTCATATAACTATGGAAATGAAGACCAGGCAGAATTCCTCTGTGTTGTGTCTAGGGAACTCAACAATTCTACCAATGGCATCGTCAAAGAGCCCAGTGAGAAGGCAAAGGTAAGGCCTCGAATGTATTGTCTTGAGTTCCCCTATGCAAAGAAAAAAAACCACTCATCTTACACTAGGAGATCCATAATTTGCAATAGCAGTTCTGTATCCCAGCTCTCATATTTCCTCCTGTATGCATGACCTTCCCCCTCTTAAAAGATTTCCTGGTTTACCATACATTCAAATTAAGGNCTCGGGGGGAAGAGGAAAGACTTGAAAAAAAGAGGATTTTGTGACTGAAGGATACTGTGGGAAAAAGACTGACATTGTTTTTTCTCCTTCGGTCCATGCATTTTCCCCAGGATAGCAACAAAAGATGACATTCTTAACTCCTGGCAGGCAGCTAAAGTATTTCCATAGAAGAGATTCTGTTTTAACCAGCCTGTCATTCGGTATGGTAGCATAAAAGCCAGCAGACTTCTCTCTCATTCCTTCTCTTGTTAGACTACCTTTCCTTCCTCTACAAAAGCCAGACTTGGATCATGAACTTTGGCTTCTAAACTTGCCTGAGTTATTTATAGAGGCTCTCTTCTTTTTCAGATTCTTCAAGAGCGAGGATCTCGGATGTAATTCAAGGGTCCACTCCTCTAGAACTCCCAGATGTCAAAAGTGCAATCTAGCTGGGCAGAGCATCTCTCCACAGTGCAAACTTGCCCCTGTACAGTAACCAAGCTAATGTAAAGCAAAGCCAAGCCTGTCCTGCCAATTATGAGTAATTCTAGTCCTAACCAAAGGCTTTCCTCCTATTCTGGAGAACAAGAAAGGAGAAAACTCTTCCAGGTGGATAGTCTGTTCCACAAGTATTTGTTTTATTTTTTGGCCAGTGCTGTACTGATTTTTTCCAACAACAGCTGCACTGGATCCCAGTTGGATTCTTTGCAAAGGTTGCTCAGGTCCATGCAGCCTTGTGGTCAGTCCTACCTTATGCAGGTTGCCGCAGGTGGGAAGATCTGTTTGACCTGTGCCACTTCTTGCACCTAGGTCTACAACCACCAGAATAGTGCAGAGACCTTGCAGAGCTCCCTCCTGATCAACCAGTCCCCCACAGAGCAGAACAGGGCTTTAAAAGAAGGAACAAAGAAACTACTTGTAAAAAACAAACTTTTTCATTCTTGCTTTTATTTGTTCCTTGTACAGTTCCTAAGAGCTGAGCCTAGATACTAAGGGGAAGGGAGTTAGTTACGCATACGTCTAACACAGGTCTTGCTGTTAGCACTATTATGTATGGGCTCCTGGTGTTTTCCAAAGCCCATTGTTTCTCACGCATAAAAACAGACCTGTATTCACCCAGAGCAGTGACAGAGTAATGGTTCTGTCCTGTACACTTCTTTATTGAAGAAGAGTGGTGACATCTTCCCCTTCAATACCTTGCCATGACTATATATCTTAGCCTGGTGCAAAGTCACAAGGTTAGGGACTTGTTCCTGCCAAGTCCAGCTTCGCCTTGTCTCCAGCAGCACAGGCTCTGTCACCTGCCTTTTCACCAAGGGAGGACTGTGGGCAGAATTTCTTTTGTACTGTAGCAAGCAGGTAGGTTTGATTTTACCCACAGGACTTTTTGCAGAGGAGATCCACTATTTACATGCAGTGATTTAACTGCATTCTCCTTCATGTCCCCAACCTTTAAAGAGATCACCTCAAATTACACAGGGGCATCACAGAGTTGGGGGGGTGAAAAGTTGCCAAACTGTTGTAATATATTTTGTCCAATGTGTCAACTTCTATGACTTTTTTTTGAATGCCTTGGATGGATGTGCAAAATGTTCGTTTGTGCCTCTCTTGAACTCTAATCTTAGCCAAATTGCAGTCACTGTTTCCTCTCTGTTAAGCTGTGCCATCCCTAACCAGGGGCATGTCCCTCCTAGTCTGGTAAATGAAATTTCTTAGGAATTTGCTGCTGTGTGTTTTTCTCCTTTCATCCCAGCTTTGTTCTTTGTAGCCCACGTGTCCTGGCACTTTGTTTTTCTGAGTCAAGTTCCAAACTGATGCTGCATGCAAAGCTTCAGAGATGTTGGAATTCACAGACACGAACAAGCTCAGAGCAGATGATTCTCAATAAGGTATCAGAAGATTCCTCACCTGGTTTGAGGAGTTTGGTTCTTTTATGGAAAAACTCAGCCACCTGTGGTCTCCTTACAGTGTTGAGATGGAAATAGGCAGGTCTCCTGTCTTACCACTTTTTGCTGGCAGGGCCTAAGGGTAGCAGAATGTTACCAAAGGTCTGACAACCAGTTCAGCAAACGAGGCATGCAGCAAAGGCACAAAGCAACACTTGGCCTCTTTTGGTACATGCTTATGCCTGTCCTTTTCCATCCTTTGCCAATATACCAGACCTCCACTGGAGGCTTTGCCTCATTCACAAGAATGACCGGTCAGTTATCCGTGCTAGTTTAGTCCTCGTAACAACAGACCATGCCAAATGTCTGAATTCACATTCTGTCAGTTCTAGGCTATTGAAACACAGCTGGCTTGGCATCGTGCTGAAGAACCCAGCTCTCCTTCTTCCCTCCATCTTCCCCGTTTATAATATAGTGAGATGATATTGGTGTGATTAGACCATACACCTTGGCTGGGCCTAAATAACACTGTGATACTATAGATATCTCTCCTCTGCCAGTATCTTGTAGTCTCAGTCATTGTTTGTGCTCTCAGCTGAGAAATCAAGAAGTACACATATGCAAATTAGCAGCCTGAAAAGCCCTCTAACTCTCACACTCATTTGTGTTTTCTCCCTTCCTTGGAGGAGGGAGTTTCTGGGAACTGGAAGGAAATATCAAACTGAAGGTGACAGGGACTGGGTGAGCTGCATCTGTCACATCAGTGCTAGCTGAACACCTCAAACTCACAGCAGCACTAACGAGCACACCTGGAGGGAAACATTCAGTACAGTTCAAGCAGGTAAAAGCGATTCCTTGTTCCAAAATGCCATACATGGTGAAGCCCACTGGAGACTGCCTCATGCAAGAGCAATGGGCTCTCTGTGGCTCAGGAGACCCTCCCTCCTGAGCCACAGAGAGCCAAAAAAACCACCACTCCCAGTTGAGCAGAGCAACTGTTTAACTCATACATGTGAAAGACTATCAAAGCTGCACCTTGGATCTCCCCTCCACTGCTCACTGCAGCAAGGGCTTGTCAGTGCATTCGAGTTTTCTTGGCTTCAGTTGCACGGGCCTTGAGTTCAACAAAGTTGACATAGAAAAGCAGTCTGTTCCTGAATAGCCCTTATTGTTGGGTGATACTTAGGACCAGGCACAAAGACCACAAAGGTACAGTCCCAGTGGAGAATTTCTCATTCCCTGGTAGTGCTGATGACCTGTACCCCCAGGCCAAGGGCAGCTCAGCATGGTACACCAGCTGCATCTCTCTTTGCTCAGCACAGGGCTTTTCCTTCTGTTATCTTTCACTCAGTCACAGCATATCAAAACTAACAATGAAGATGAAATTTGCCCCACTGACTCTAAGGTAGCATGCTGTGAGTAGGGGGAGAGGTACTGGTTATCCAAGAGTGTTTGTACCTCTTGCGAAAGTTCACTTCAAAGCATTAATCCTGGGAATGGAAAGTGTGACATTTGGGGTTTTTTAAGCTTTTCCAGTCGCCCAAGTTGTTCCATTATGGCAAGACTGGAAATACCCTCTTACAGTGTCTTTGTTTCTGTACATTTTTAAATAGATTTTCTCAGGAGTGACTGAGTGGGCTGAGGCAGAGGGGGCAGCGGGACGGAGCAGCTCCCCAGCCCTGCAGCTGGGCTGTGGGCTCCTCCCTGCAGGTTTGCCTGCAAACCCAGAGGTTTTGTACAGTTTGTCACCTGTCAGTGCCCTTTGCTACTGTTTCTCTTTGTTTATTAAATGTGTTTGAATAACAGTTGAGATGCTGCAATTTTTTTTTTTTTTTTTTCCAATAAAGGTCTGAAATGGGTTTGAGCCGTATGAAGAATGCCTGCAGCCTGTGCTTTCTTTGCATCCATTTGCAGCCTTTCCACCACAAATTCTACAGTTTAGGGGAAGAACCATACAAATTAAGTACCCGCATATGGTTCTCATTCGTGATGACTTGCCAAGAGGAAAAGCCTAGTTAGATTTTGAGGTCCTTCTTGGTTACTTTCAGAGAACAAAGGCAAATTGAAGCATTTTTCTCATTTTCTTACACAAAAATCTGAGCTACTTTTTTTTTTTTTTTTAACCATTTCCACTGACAAATAAGAACGCTAACACAGGCACCAAATATGAGCAGTTTAAGGACAAGGGCTCTTTGAGTCAATTTTCATTTGCTGAACATCTGTTTGGTTCAGCACGTGTGGCAGAAACGTCTGGCATTTCCAACAGCATCACCCCTCCTTGTATTACACCCCCCCCCCCCCCCCAATGGCTGCAGAAGCTCACAAACAGTTTTCCACTTTCCCACTGAAGGAGAAGGCACAGCAATTCTTGCTATCACCAAGACAAATGCGGAACAAATGTGAGAACAAAAAACAGTGCTGTTTCTAAAGAGCTTCCCAGGTGTTCTGAGCAGGCAACTCAGCTGAGAGAGGTTGCTCCAGGCATGCAGAGCTGGCTCAGAAACCTCGGGGGAGTATTTAAAATAGTTGATCTGTTACCTCCACCCTGAATGCCACAGCATTCCCCATGTTTGTGCTGCTAGCAAACCTGGGGATTAGCTGAGATTTAGTTATTTTCCTGTTTACAGAGCACTGCAGCTCACAGATGTGTGAAACAGAGGTGCCTTGTGATGGGCAAACAGCAGGGAGTCAAAGAGACAACATGTTGTCAAGATTTGGTGATGCCAGAATTTAGATAACAGCAATGATTCAGGCCTGACAGGGAGGAGAAAGGAGGAGGAGGAAAGATGAGTAAACAATGGGGAAACTTGCATGAACTTAATCTTACTTTGAACCAGAATTTGCTGCTGCCCACTGCAGCTGCTCTGTGGCTGCCATAAAACAGCTGAGCAGGGAGAGCTGGCACATCCCCAAAGCAGGGCTTGGCACCACAGCTGTGCAAGATGAGACACTCACCACATGGTGTCATGCAAGGGGAGCATATGGACATGGCTGCAGAAAGCAGAAACCACAGCTGAGCCAACCACAGCTGAACCACTCAGTTTGGTTCAGAACACCGCCTTCAAGCCTTCTCGGCCCACCCCTGTATCTCCATACCAGACAGGACTGCAGCTTAGTTGAGGTATCTGGCAGCATCCAAATTCATGACCCAGGGCTCCAGCAAAGGGGAGTGGAAACCACAGCTGCATTTCTCTTCTCTGCAAGTCCAGATGACAGAGCTCTGCCCACAGCCATGAGCGCATCTCAGTGCCCACGCGCTGTCTTGGTTTTCGCATAACAGTGTGGCTCAGCCCGCCGCTCACGCTCTCCTGCACCCTGGGCAAAGTCACATCTATTTGCAGATTGAGGGCTCATAAATATTTGTAACCCAGCTTGCTGACTTGTTTGGGAAATAAGGACCTTAGTCACATCCTTCCACCTAGATCTGGTTTTGAAATGGTCACTGAAGATTTAACCCAACTTTTATCCTGGCAAATAACCCCTGCAATACCTGATCCCTCCAGGGCTGGAGAAGCCTGTTGGTTTCTCCATATCACAGCAAATAAAAGTTCAATCCCCTATCAGCCACCTTCAGGCAGCAGGATAGCACCAATCTGCTGTGCGCATGACCAGAGAGCCAGGCTCTAAAATGAGAAAAGCAGTCAAATGTGTCTATAAAGTGCTGGGAAATAACTAATGAACAGCCACCCCCATCCTAGCATTGCCATGAGTTTTCATCTTAAATCTGAATGCAAAGGAACACATGGGAAGTAAGAACGGTATGGCTATATTTGCCAAACCAAGGCCTTTTGCCCATAAAACACAGGGTGGTTTTTGCAGTTTCTGCCCCCGCATCCAAAAACACAACCCTAGGCATGCAGAGTGACCTGCATTTCCCAGCAGGGTGAAGAGTTCCAGTCCCTTTCCCAGTAATCACAATGGCAAACACTGCAATGCTTCTGGGTGTGGGCAGGAAGAGCAGACCTGGGGGGGGGGCAAAAGCAGCATGGCTATAGCTTCATCCTTGCTAGCTGGAGCCTGAAAGCCTTCTGGCTCTCTCAAAATCATGCCCCATAAATACTGGCCATTCACCCTCAACCTCTCATCCACCTTATCCAAGGATACAGGGAGCTGCAACCCATACAGAATACTGTGTCATAATGAAAAACTATTAACAGGAAAATAGATAAAAATAAACAGCAATGAAGGTTCAGATTATCCCTACGCAGCAGCTGAGGCCAAGAAGGGAAGCTGCTGGACCTGAGCTATGCATAACCCAACATAAAGGAAATAGGGCCAGTACTGGGAGGGCTGCAGGGTACCAGGGCAAGGAGGCATCCCAAAAAAAGATCAACACCTATTTACCATCATCCCAGAACAGGGCTGTTTCCCTGTCTGCACCTACCACACAGCTGACAGCACTGGGATTTACACCTCATCCAAACAGTCATTAACTCCCCATTAATAAGAGCAAGAGCCACTTCCAGCATGAATGTGCCCAAGCACATCTTTCTCAGACTGGGCTTTGAAGCCATCCTTCGGGACACCAAACACCCTCACCACACACAGGACACCCATAGGCTGCATGGGGAGGAACGCAGCAGTCAGGAGGGCAAGGGCCAGCATGCAGGAGAACCACATGCAGTCACCCACCAGAGCAAGCTCTATCTTGCCAAATTCCTCCAAACCAGTGGAAGCTGTCAGCACTCGCACCACTGACATCAGTCACTTCAAATCTCATTTCCTACCTCCAAGCCAACATCTTCAGTACTGGGTGAGAGTCATTTTTGGCCCCCCAAAATGGATATCCCACCTGGTACTCCACCTGTGTTCTTGGTAATTGATGAGCTCAGGGCAGTCAGGCAGAGCTGAGACCACACCAAGAGAACAGGGATAGTACTGGGACAGCTGCCCAAAGGCTGTGCTAGGCAAGGAGCCATGCTTAAATGCAACTGGGAATCAAAATAGGTGGGGAGACTGTGGGGGAGGGGAGGGAAGTCGAGTCAGATGAGACTGCTCAGCCTAATTAGGATCTATTAGTGTCAGCAGGGCTCTGATACCCTTTGCAGGGGGAGAAGGTGGGAGCAATGCTGTAACCTTGAGAAAGTCACCTGGCACAAAACGCAGGATGAAAACGAACTTAAAAAGTCACTTATAGAGGCGTTTACCAAGAGACGTGCTTGGCTTTCCTACCCCCAACAGACACAGAGTGACCCCCCCAAAACTTTACCGCCCGGCTCCGTTTACAGTAAATGTCTTGCCTCTGTGCACACAGCCTATTTTACATTCATAAACACATGCCCAGCTCACACTGGGCTGAGGTGGGGCAGCAGGAGGATGCTGCACGCCATGCAGCAGGATGCAGAGTTAATGTACTGTGAGCTAGAGAACCTTTCCTCCTGCTGCCCTCCCTGCTCCCAGCCGTAGGTATCCCCTGGGCTCAGAGCCTCCCCCTGTACACACTCTTGGTTTCTCCTCCTGCTGCTGTGACCCTATGAGAAGTTTTGGACAAGAATTGGGCTGCTCTTCCCCCCACAGCGGTGCCCACCACCTGCCAGATCTCACTGAGGCTGACATATAGATACCATCATCATCTGCAGGCTGAATGTAAATCTCTTCTAAGGAGGGAAGATATGTAAATGCCCTGTGTGAATGCACACAGAGCCACCAGCAGCCCTGCTGTGTGCTATCATCAGGTCCCCCATCACAACTGCAGGAAACTGGGGCACAGGAACGGGGGACAAGCACTGTTCGAGCACTCCTGATGAGCTGCCATAAGGAACAGCTCCAGGGCTGCTGCGCTGCCCAAAGGAAATCCAGCAAAGCCTGAACTCAGCATCTTGAGGATCACTGCAGGAAAAACAACATTCAGAGCTGAAAGAGAGAAACCAAAGAGAGTGGCTGGAGCAGAGACTGAATCCACCTGGACACACAACCATCTCCAGCAACATCATAAGCCGGGGCAGGTAGCACTGCTGACCAGTTCAGATCCAACCAACACACAGTTTGCAGTAAGCACCCACATGTGTCTTGCTGCGAGCCCCAATCCAAATCCCAATGCAATCAGCATGAGACAAGCATTCGAGCTTGTGAGAATCCACCTCTGCTTTCCGCTGGTCCTGGTCTCCACACAATTGAGGAGCAGGCTGAGGACAACACGGCCGCACCAGAGCATGCAGCAGCCTGACACATTCGCACTCGGGAAGGGTTAAGAGCCATTTTTGTGGAGCCATTCAGCGGGCATGGCCAGCTGAGTGCTGAACAAACCTGCTCCCTTCGCTCTGCACAGGCAGAAGGTGGTGAGGGGCCACCTGGCAGCCGGCTGCGCGTCCCAGAGCTGCTCACAGCCTGAGGCCTGGCTGATGCCGAAGGTTCGGAGGCCGTGGTGATATGCTGCCCCGCAGCCAGTGGCAGGCAAACGCGATGGCAAGTGTGTGACCCCCGGCTCTGCTCTCCCCAATGAGCCTGAGCTGCAGAAATCTGCTGCTGGACACGCTCAGACATTGGACAGGGCGACTGGGAACAGAGAGAAGCTGTGCTTCTGCCTTTCTTTTTGGGTTTGCTGTTGCCGGGGAGAGGTTTTAGGCTGTCATCCAGCAAATTCACACCAGAGAGACAAGCACTTGAATTAGTTGCATTATCTGCACCCAGCTAAAGTGGACAAAGGATTAAAGTGTGCTGAGCACCACCACCATGATTTGCATGTGAGAGCCCCTTCCCACGGGCCCCCTCTGCCTGCAGCCCTTTTTTCCCTGGCCGCAAGCCAGCCGGCACAGCAGCCCTGTTTACAGAATGATGCTGAGGTTAACGTTGCAAAAGACTTCATCAGAGCTTTTGGGCACTGCTGAAGCAGAAGCACCCAGCACGCCACAATGAGCCACTCGCGCTGCGCTTCAGCCCCTCGCATCGCCAGGCCTGGTCCAGCCCCAGGTATGGAACTGATTCTGAGCGTGTTGCCATGGTGAGCTTGAAATAATGAGCAAGAATGAGTTATTATTCATTTTTATAGCTGCACACAACACTCAGTTGTAGCTATTGTTGTGGGGGAAGGACATTAGTCGAGTGCTAAATAAATACTGTGTGGTGCAAACCTTACGGGCGCTTTTCCTGAGCTTGCCCAGCTGCCAAAGATTTGTTCTGTGCCTTTATTCACGTGAAATGCTCTTGTTGTTTCATGCTGCTGATCTCACAGAAAGCAAACCTGGGATCTCTCAGAAGCAGCTCCAGACCTAAACAGAGATAAAGCAAAAGCATATCTGAGCTTGCTGGATCCTAATTAATCAGTGACTTCTAAAATGCTTTTTCAACACTAGCGATTTGAACTGCATGCACAGTACAACTGTATGCTGCCACATGCAAGCTTTATATGCTTCTATTTTTCTTGGCATTTGCAGAGTTTTTTGCTCACTCCTCTCAGCATGAGGACTTGGTGACCTTAGCAATTGCCAGCAAGGGGACTCTGTATGATGAAAGCAGGTGAAAGGGAAAATAAGGGCGGAACTGGGTAAGGCCAGTTCATACCTCAAGGGAGGTGTGGTCCCATTCTGTACCTGGCTGCACTCACTGTCTTGTGCAATATAAAAGGGGAAGGCAGTCATTTCTCAACCAATCTGCCAGGATCCTGTAGAGAGAAGAAAGGGAGGTCCTGGAAGAAATGCAGATCAAGAAGTCCAGAGAGTGCACTGCCAAGGGCTTGGGATACGCTGGTGCCTCCGAGCCCAGGGAATACCCGCAGCCCTTGTCTCCATAGGTCCGCTCCTTGGGCTGAGGGCTGCATGGTAGCTGCACTCCCTTCCCCAGCAGGCTGCTTGCAAGCAGAAAGAAGCCATGGCCCAAGGAGGAGCAGCAGCACGGGGAGCTGCCAAAGTCCAGGACCAGGGATGGGCATGGATGGTCCTGGTGGCCGCAGTGGTGCTGCAGGGGCTGACGCTGGGCTTCCCCTCCTGCATCGGCGTCTTCTTCACTGACCTCCAGCATGAGTTCCAGGCCACCAACAGCGAGACGTCGTGGTTCCCCTCCATCATGGTTGCTGTGCTGCACGCAGGCGGTAAGTAGAGGCCGTAGGGATGACCTCCGCTGCCTCCTGTGGCTCCAGCGTGGACACAGGGCCTTACGAGGGTACTCAGCATTTCCCTGAGGAGGAAGGAACAGGGAGGTCTGGGTAGGTTGCTCGGCAAAGCAAGGCACCTTCCAGCTACTTCCATGCTCACAGAGCCCAGCACCAAGTGCCGGCAGATACCAAGTTCCCATCCACCAACCAAAACCAAAACGAGGAAGGTGAACCTCTTTCTCAGCCCAGCTTCTCCAGAACAATGAGAACTTAATTATTTTTCACAGTTGTTTTTAAATAAGCTGGCAGGTAGTGCTGGATCTTGGGAACTTTCTTCCATGCCCTTCCACACACCAGCTCTGCTCCCCCAGGCCACCAGCTGAGGCTCAGGGTTGAGAGCAGCTCCTTGGGCAGTGGCACAGCATGCAGCAAGCAGGTAGTGCACAACTGGTTTAATGCAGAACTTGGGCCAGGTAGCACCCTGCAGCTGAAGGGGGTGGATGGAGGGTGCTGCTTTGTGGACAAGGGAGCAAATCACCCCAGGAACACTAAGCACTGTTTCTTCCCCAAAGAAAATGTGGGAGTTGCACAGGACAGGGCACCTAGAGCTCCATCCAGACTGGCATTTCTGCACAGGAGAGTAAAACACACCCAGCAGCTTGAGGGCTTGCCAGTAAACGGCTGATGTTGCTGCTGGCTCCTCCTCACGCAGCTGCCATGCTTGTGGGATAAACGGCGCACATGGACTCCATCTAGCAAAGTATATACCGACTCCCATGTACCTGAGCTGCTCTCTTAGTTCATACTTGCCCTCTTCCAGTATTGCTGAAAGGTGACACAGCAGTGTGGAGGAAAAAAAAAGCAGAGCCCTGAGTCATACTGATGTGATGGCTGCCGCAGGTTAGGTCTCACTGGGTAGTACTTGGCTGAGAGCTGGACATGGGGGAAAAAGAATTTGCACCTTAGCAGAAGCAGCTGGGCCCAGAGTTGCAAGGCACAGAAGGAAAGACCTCAGGCGAAGCAGCTACAGAAGGAATCGGCACTGAAGTTCAACAGAAACAGAGTGGTGCTGTGGCTGTTTGACTTGGGAAGCTGCTGGGCATGACCTGTGGTCTGGTTGCTCTTAGTGGGAAGGAAAAGAACAAGAGCCAGTGGCTCTGGGAATGGTCTGAAAAGCAGCTCGGTCCCAACATGCCTAGGAAAGACAAGTCTGGCAGCATCTGTAAGGAAATATCAATTCTATCTTCAATAATGAAGTAATTGTTTTGTGGGAGGCTGGGACCGCAGTGAAAGTTCATATAAAGGCAGCCAATATAGATCCAAAAGGGATTAATTACACAAGGAAAGAATAGCCTCATGGTGATCACATGCACTAACAGAATTTGTAAGGGCACTGCAAATCTAACTCTCCAGACTCACACTAGTACAAATGCAGCAGTTGGAAAATAAAGCAGTCACTAGTTTGCTGAGCCTGATGAATACTTTTTCAAAGGCCAGTTGAAGTCCAAGGTGAAAATCTCCCAAGCTGATCAAAATACACACAGCTACAGTCCTAATGTTAATAACGTTCAACTGCTTGCTTGATTATGCGGATTTTATTTCAAACCAAGTCTTGTTTTAGGTCACAAATATTCCACAGGTTATTTTCCCCACACTGACTGATTCCTAATTCTGAAGCTTGCAGTCCTTTGAATTTGCTCACATAATTTTAAGTGTTAGGAGGAGGAAAAAAAATTAGCAATAAAGCCTGGAAAACAATGCGGATCCTGGCAGAAACAGAAGATGAAGCTGCCATCAAAGCCTCCTCTACCAGAACATATAGAGAGAAACGTTTCCCATTGGCAGCCTTCAGGTCTGAACTATCCTCATCCTCTCCCAGAATCCATGACATTAGCAACCTTGTAATTTACCCCACTCTCATAGAACTCACCAACGAACAGCCTGTGAAAATTAAAGAATCAACTAACCTTAATCACATACCTCCATGCCTATTTGTCCATTGGTTTTGCTGATGAAATAGCATAACTCCTACTTAGAAAAGCCTGCAAGCAACACATGTGCACAAGACCCACATTTCTGCTCCACCAGGAACACCCAGGTCTTATGGGGTTGGAGCAAGAGCAGGGGTGTGCGCAGCCTGCACAGAGGCTTGGGTCCTCATGCCTACCCACCCTGGCCAGGTATGCTAAGACAGACATCTGGAAAGAACTGTACTGACAACAACGTTGTACTGTTTCCATAGAGAGATGACTTTCAGGACAGCTCCATAAGCTGGAGCTTGGATGCCACAGCCTGAAGCTTAGACTGATTCCAGTGCAAACATGCATATGCCTCTCTAGCCGTTTTCAAATTATCTCCCTCAAGGACAATCCCTCTTTTTCTCCTGTTCTTGATCCGTTCCAGAGTCAATCTGCCCTCTCTTGCAGGGAATTTCACCCATGCAGCAGGACACCAAGGACAATTTATGATCTTTTGTGGCTGAATATTTGAAAAACACAGTGAAATGAGAGTGGAAATATGCGAGCAGAAATAACACCCTGTTTAGCATCTCTTACTCAGGGGCATGGAAATTCAAGTCCTATCCTTTTCCAAATTATTTGTAGAACTGATACAACATGAGAACAGAATTACACTTCCGTTTCCAAGATTTTTACCTACTATCAATCACAGGGAAGCTTAGGAATCCTATTTCATGGCCAAAACCCAAGCTGATCACAGTTGCGCTCCCTTCAGCGAACAAGCTGACCAAGCTCTTTGGAGGATTAGGGTTTCTACTTTGGGTTCCTTCCTTAAATTTCTCTGCTGGGACAACCCGCAGGCTCTCTAGCCTAAATTGTTTGACAACTGCAGCATTCTAGCACCCACAAAACAATTCCTCCCTCCCTAACTGCTTCCTTTCTTTTTTATTTCTCTGACTGCTCCCAGGGCCTCTGTGCAGCATCCTCGTGAAGCGCTTTGGCTGCAGGTTTGCTGTCATGGTGGGAGGGCTGCTCAGCAGTGTGGGCATGGTGTCCAGCTCCTTCTGCAAGTCCCTCAGCCAGCTTTACCTAACAGCCGGCCTCATCACTGGTAAGTACAAGGAACAGCAGCAAAATCCAGCTGCTGTGCTGGGAAGTTGTAAAAGTCCGGACTAAGCACTCACGTTTTTCACTTAGCTGTGAAATAGAATAAATCAAAACCCCACAGCACAGCAAGAATTGCATGCTGGATAGGTTTGCCCTTCACACCCCTTTAACACACACCTCACCCAGTCAGCTCATATCAAAGTGCTTCTCCCTGGAAAAGGCTACAGGTCTCTAAGGGTGACACAGAGAGCAAAGATAGCTGTTCTCCTTAGGATCTTCACAGCCTTTTGCCTTCGAAGAGGGGATTTTTTTCCATCTTGAAGTGCAATGTTGGGATAACATCCTGAGCATGGACTTCACCACTCCCAATCTGGGGAGATGTGAGTTATCTTTCTCTAACCAAATACTATGTTGGTTTTGAACAGAAGTAACAGATGGGAACTTTTCCTTTCCAAATATTTCTCCTATGTAACTGTTTTTCAACCCACGCTATTTTTCTAACAAAGAGAAATTAATTTGTGAAGCCAGATCACTTTGGGACCAAACCTGTTGCCTCTTGCAAGCTAAGTTCTGTCTGCAGCACAGAGATAAACAATAATTAACTCCCTGAAACCTAATGAAAGTGTCAGGAAAGCAACTCTGCCTGCTGAATGCAGTATCAAACCAAGTCCCGGCAATTTTTCCCAAGAACAGCTCCAGAACAATCATGGGCATGGCAGTGCAGCTCAAACATCAGCTTAGAGCAGTGCCTCCAGTACTCCTGAGAACATGGGGAATTTAAAGTATACACAACATCCTTCTTTACCCCTCATTTGGGATTACTGATCATTAATCTCTGGGGGCTGCGATAAAGTCATCTGTGGGTACACCAGGGTTTCGGGCTCTTTTCACCTTGTAAGACACTGCAGAGAGACCACGTGCTGTTGCTTTCTCTTTTATTCTTATCTTCAGGTCTGGGGTCATGCTTCAGCTTCCAGGCAGGAGTGACTGCACTGGGCTACTACTTTGTGCGGTGGCGAACGCTGGCCAATGCCTTGGCATCCACTGGTGTCTCTATTGGTCTGACACTGTGGCCGCTTCTTTCTCAATACCTGCTGGATGAGATGGGCTGGAGAAATACTTTTCTTATCTTTGGAGGAATACTGTTGAACTGTTGTGTTTGTGGAGCTGTTATGAGACCAGTGAAGTCTGCACTGGGATCGCTACTGCAGTTTCCCAGTCCAGGAGAGGAGTCAGGGAGAAGAGCAGAAGAGGCTCAGCTGTCCAATGGAGAATCCTCTCCTCACCTAAAGCTCCAGGAACAAACCAGGAAGATCACATGTTTCCAGGCGCTGCAGAAGTACCTGGCTTTTGATATCTTCTGTCAAAACAAAGGGTACCAGATTTACACGATTGGAGTGACATGGATGATGATGGGGTTTGTGTTACCCCATGTCTACCTTGTACCTTATGCTATCCAGAACGGGGTGGAGGAACGCAGGGCAGCCCTCCTCATCTCCATTATTGGATTCATCAACATCTTCATACGCCCTCTGACAGGGCTGCTCTCAGGACAAACAATCTTCACAGGGAGACGCATCTACCTGTACAGCCTGGCCGTGCTCCTCTGTGGGCTGAGCAATTTCATTTGTGTCATCTCAGCTGAATTCAGCATGCTCATCTTCTACTGCGTCATCCTCAGTATAGCCATGAGTGGCATTGGGGCCCTCACATTCCAGGTGCTGATGGATGTGGTGGAGATGGACAGGTTCTCAAGTGCTCTCGGGCTCTTTACCATCCTGGAGAGTATCACTCTCCTCATTGGACCCCCTCTGACAGGTGAGAAAAGCTATTAAAGCAGATTGGAGAAAAACAAGGTTTTTAGACACTGATGACAAGTGTTTGGGAGCATATTAAAGAGGAATGAATGAGTTTCCAAGTCCATGCAGGCAGCTGAGTTACGCAAAGGGAGCAATATAGAAGGGAGAGTCAGAAAGGAATGCCCTTCTCGCAAGGGCATTATTTCTGTAGCTGCCCAAGTGTCTCTGAAGCAACAGCAGACAGTGAAAAAGTTGCACATTTGGCAGGCAGCTTCGACAGGCATGACAGCGATGAGAGCTCCTTTCCCTTTGAGTGGCAGAGCACAGAGAGGAATTACAGTAGCAGGATCATGCTGCCATAAAACTCACTGCTTTCCTAGTATGCACTGATTTATCTATGATGTCTCAAGAAATTGCAAACATCCATACATCAACTGTGATCAGAAGTATTACCAGCTCTACATAATTGAAGAGGCTTATAGTAAAAGCCTCTTCCACTCATTGTTCTTCCTGGTTCTGGAATGTGTTCATTTTTCTCTGAAGGCAAGAAAGGAAACTAGTTATGGCCTCAAATCTAATAAATTACTCACAGATTTCACAGTTCACTCCAAAAATCACTGAATGACCTGTCCAAGAAGTACCTGCTCCTGCAGTACAGCAGCAAATTCAAAAGACTGACAAACAAAATGCAAACCTGAGTGCAAATCCTCTACTGGTTTTAGTTCTCTTCTCCAGGCACTGAACTGTGTTCCATCCAGCGGGAAAGCAACTATCTGTTCTAAGAATGGGATCACATGCACTATATATCATGTCATTCCCAGGCAAAACGTGTTAGTGGCTTTTCTCAAAGTGCAGAAGAAGTCTTGGACATCTCTGGCAGATGGGCAAAATTGAGAACTGGGGCTCTTCAGCCTGGAGAAGAGAAGGCTCTGAGAAGAACTTAAGCAGCCTTCCAATACGGAAGGGGCCTACGGAAAGCTGGGGAGGGACTTTTTATGAGGGCAGGTAGCGACAGGACGAGGGGAAATGATTTTAAACTGGAGTAGGGTGGATTTAGATATCAGGAAGAAATTCTTTACTGTGAGGGTGGCGAGACTCTGGAACAGGTTGCCCAGTGAAGCTGTGAATGGCCCCTCCCTGGAAGCATTCAAGGCCAGGCTGGATGGGGCTGTGAGCAGCCTGGTAGAGGGAAGTGTCCCTGCCTACAGCAGGGGTTTGGGACTAGACGATATTAAAGGTCCCTTCCAACCCAAACCATTCCACGATTCTATGAAAAGAGAGTACAGCAAGATAAGTGCAATTTTGTTGTTGGAGATCAAAAATCTGTTGAAGAATTACTCCAATATTTCCATATATAAATAAGCAACATGTTGAGGAGGCATCATATATTTTACCTGAATACCTTTTGCCCTTCCATCTCTAGTGTTAGTGTTAAAACACTCACTTGACATATCATCTAAATGTTTTGCATTGAGGCACTCAAAGTCAGTTATAATGCCCACCATGCTGTGAAATTTTCTCACACGACTACAAGTTTTCGGTATAGAGGCTCAAACATGTCAGTCTTGGAAAGACTTCCTTATTTATTTATTCTGTTTTCTGACCTGGGTTGTACTAAGGTCACTCATTCCCAAACCCAGAAAGTGGCACTGACACAGAGGTCCTCTGATGAATAAAAAAATCAATCAGTACATGGGGAAAAAGTTAGAATTTCCTTCCTTTCCTGCTTTCTCTGTGTACCGGAAAATACTTTTCACAGAAACAGAAACACCACCTGAGAAATGACTACAAACAAGCTTTAGAATCTGGAGAACAGATCTTAACTCATTTATTAATGCTTATCTTTTGTACAGGGCATTTTCCTGAATTGGTTAGATTTAACATTTCTATAAATGTCATTATATTTGCCTCTACCACATATTCTCTCTTTAACTAAGCCGTGGTTTCCATTTCAGGTCTCCTGGTAGATATAACCAGTGATTTCCGGTATGTCTTCTACACCTCGAGTTTCTTCCTGATATCAGCTTCATTATTCATGGTGCTCAGCTTCTGTGCTCTGGAAAAAAAGAACAAATTGAAAGACACCTCAAAAGTACCTCCAGACAAGTCTGCCATATACAATGAGACACCAAACGAACCACAGTCTGAAAGTCAACCCACTCCAGCAGTTGTGCACATCACAAGCATATGAGAATAAATAACAATCATGTGGCTGTACAAAGCCACACGAGACCCAGCCGTGATGGCAGCTGAGAAAACAAGTGTCTGCATCCGACGGCCATCACCCTTCCTCCCTGCACATCCACTCGGTGGGGCTGTGTCAGGCTCCACGCGAGCAATGCGGACCACAGGCTGAGCCCAACACGTAGTGCCAGCTAAAGGACAGACAGAACTGTGTTGTCCTACAGCAGGCCACGGGACACTAACAGCCATGGCAACCAGCTCTGAGAAATAAAAGTAATGTTGATTCAATTGATTTAAGTTGGTGCCTTTCTGAAGTCACTGGAATTTCATATACACATTTCTCTGATTAGCACTGGTAAATAATTACTGATGGCTATGCACGCCGGTAGTTCTTGCATAAGTATTACTCGCCTACTCTGAACACGCAGTTTTGGTGCAGACTTATATGAACTTTCCTGGCGGCCTCCCACGCTGAGGAAGGGGGAACAGGACAAACACTTTTGACTGGAAGCGTGTTATTATTTCCCACATCTCTAAACACAACACGGAGGCTGCCAAATGAGTCACACAACTCAGGCAGGATTCTACAAAGATCAAATATTTTTTCTACAAGGTATATATGAGTTCTTCATGCCAAGTATATTTTCGAAGCTTCAAAAGTTCCACACCAGAGCAACAAAAACAAAAGGACTGAAACCTTACAGTGTCTGCTTTGTATAATTAGTAGTACCTCAAGTGATTCCTGATGTATCATAAAAAGAGATTAATGGCTTCTACAAATACATCTCTTTCCAGCATTAACTGGGACCAATTCTATTTTTTGGGGGGGAAAGGGTGCAAAACAACACAGGGGAGCAACACAGAATGAAGGTAAACATCCATATATAGTGCAAAATTCAACACCACTGGAGTTCCCCCTTGTGGAAATGAATTCAGTTCTTTAATCTCAGACTCACACCAGCACTCTCATTATTGACGATTTCGCTCAAGCATAACTTATATATTAAAAAGAAATCTGAGGGGAAAAAATACAGTAGGAAAAGTTGGTGTTAACTCTCACATCCATGCAGTCTTTTGGCCATAAGAGGCTTTTCCCAACACACTCCCAGGAGCTACACTTGTAAGCAATAACATGAGAGTTGCATCAGCCTCTGAACTCCCTCTGTTGAGCTGCAAACTGTTTGTATTTCCTATCCCTCCTGATCTGAGCAGACATCTCACAAAGTACTGCAGCTGAAGATTGCCCAACATTCTAGAATATCCAAAAGGTGGAACTGTAAGATGTCAATGAAATGGAAGAAGTAAAAGCTTTCAACTCTGCAGGGGAAACAGCAGTTTTCAAATCAACTTTAGTACTTAATCTTGAGAACCACTGTATCAAATTCTTAGCAATAAAACCAGTTTTCATTTGAGCCATGGATTCCAGGCAAAACACGCCTAGAGGAAGCCACTGGAAAACTGACTCCAAGGCCTCCCAAGACTCTAACAGCTTCAGAGCTACTTTTTAGGGCTGAAGAGGTATCAGCCCTTCAGAAGAGTTCCTGCTCCCACGACTCAGGGGTATCTCTATCAGTAGAGTTTTACTATTACTGAATCAGCGTGCTTTGCAATTCCTGTTAAGCATCTACTTCAAAAAGATTTCTTGTGAGATACAAATATATTCTCTAGCCCTGTGTTTACTACTTTGGGAAATGCAGTTATGCCCCATAACTACAAAGTAAACAGGGACTGGTGGCCCCTCAGCTTACTGAAGCAACTGCTATTCTTCCAGGGAAAAGATGGGGTTTCCTCCTCTCATCAAAACAAACCGAAGCTGAGGGATCAAAAGTCTCAAACCTCTTCTAGTCATTACGAATAAAACAGCTAACAGGCTCATACTTTTCCTTTATGTAATTCTTAAATTTGAAATTCAGTTCACTCTTTTACATTCCCTTCCCATTTTCTTCCAGAAATGGGGCATCACATCGTCCCAAATCCTCCCACTGCTACAATTGTCCTAGACAAAACAGGCAAGATATGGCCAGCTACTGCCCACCAGAATTTATCCCAGTAAACAAAGTTTAAGCGAAGGAGTAACAGAATCTCCAGCACCAGCAGCAGCACTGTCTGCAGTGCTTTAGCCCTAGCTTGCCCATAAGCAAACAAACAAATACCTAATATATATTTGCAAGACGGGGGGGGAATAACAGGTACTCACCAACTGAGCTGACACACGGAGGTCCTCCTACACTATGGCAAAGAATTCTCAGTTTTAATTATTTCCTAGCTGTACACAGCAGTGCAAGATAACTTAGGACGGGGAGTTATGAGAGTGCTTTATAGAGCTGATCTTTGATACTCTCAGACTCAGTGCTAGGGTCACTGGAGTCTTATGCAGAGGCTGAGAGGTTTCTAGGAAGACAAACAGTATAAAAATCCATCTTTTCACTTTTTTTTCACCTTGTTTACTAAGAACTTCCTAACAGCCTTACAGAACTCAAGCTGCCTGAAAACAAGATTATCTCCCCTGGTTATTTACACATACCTTTAGAATCCACTGGTTAGAAATAAACCTCAGATGGAGAACAGATAACACTTTAAGCTGTGTTTCCACAGGTAAATAATGTGACTGAACTGCCATAATAGAGAAAACTAGCTCCCTCCCCTCCTCCTGTTTGATGCCTCTCCTCCTCTCCTACCTATCTTTCCAGCCTGAACTCCCAGCTGCCTTGGGCAGGAGCTCTGTAATGTGTAATTGAAGGCACTGGGCATACTGAGCATGCTACAGGATAATAAATATTGCCCCTCAGTACATTAATACTCAGTCTTTAAGAATCTTGAGGCCCAGAAGAAAAATAAAATAATAAAAGTTCTTGCCATTAGTTTATGATTGTCCCAGTATGTAAGGCAAGCACAGCCTAATTACCACCACCCTTTGAAGGAGCTGTTTTTAACATCTACAGACAGTAAAATAACCCTGGACTTAATGATGGACAAGCACTAATGCTTCAGCCAGGTTACAAACCTCTGAGAGCCAGCAGAGCAAGAAAAAATGGCAGGAGATAAATAACCCTCACCCCGTCCCCTCATAACTCTTTCCTGCTCCCTCTGCCATTAAACATATCGTTAACTTTGCAAGCTAAACATATTTTGCAACAAGCACCTTTCCTTACTGCTATGAAATATTCACCAGGAAGTTCATTTGACATATTGCAAGATTGTGAACCCTATAAGACTTAGATAGTCTGCCAATGTAAATCNAAAAAAAAAAAAAAAAAAAAAAAAAAAAAAAAAAAAAAAAAAAAAACGAACCAAAAAGGTCATGGTAAACTTACATACTCTAAAACACCTCAGAACTCAAAATCACTTAAATGAAGAGTTTGGCATAATTTGCAAACCTGGTTAGTAACTGCAAGAAAAGAAACATACCTACCAGAACCTGAAATTGACCAAATTCTAACTTCGTTGAGCTATCAATGGGCACCACTGTCATTAAACTACCCCTAAAGCTGTAAATACCACAGCTATGCATGCCCTGTCTGTGCAACATGGACAGAGCAGTGAGATGATTAAATATGGCCCACATCACCCACGCAAACAGCCTGAGCAAGAGGGCTGCAGGCCTCAGCCAACGCTGCCTGCTGCCAAGTGGTCTTTCTGTACGACCAGGACAAACTTCCTGCAGTAATGCAGCACACAACAACGATCAGATGCATGCACAGGTCATGTAAGCAGTACTAGCACAGCCTCCAGCTCTTACAGAAAATCTCTGCGGACCACAAACCTGGGGAATGTTACCAAACTCTTCTCTATGAGACAGCTTAAATTAAATGCAGAATGTTCCTCACATCTCTTAACCAGCTTGGATTAAACTCAAAACAAGATAAAATCTAGAAGGAACAGAGCAAGCAGTTCCCAGAAAGGTGAGTACCACTGCTCCTCTCCTCTGGTCTGCCTCTTGCCATATGCTGAATAGCATAACCTGCAGAGTACGGTTTTCGGGGATGTATCACCCAATCAGCATGGGCATGGGCTGTTTCTAAACACTGCTCACAGTGAAATCACTGCAGGGGACAAAGTTCCTACTGGTTTTGTGCTTGCAAAATCATACTGACTGACCACAAATACAGTACCTGTGAACTCATCTTGCATTTTTCCTCTTCAAATGCAATGCTTTTCTCCCCTTATTAGTCAATCCCATTATCCTCAAACACTTCTCTTTCTGTTGGTTTGCTTGTCTGCATTTGCTCTCTCTTCTCCGCTCTTCTCGCATCAGTCACGCCCTAGTACATATTAGTAACGACAGATGTGGCTTAAAGTACACTAACACTTAAATTTACAAAGGCCTACATTAAATCTGCTAATATGGCAACATTTTAAACTGAAGTAATTTGTAGAACCTTTGTTACTTCTTTTTATGTATATACACATGCATTTATACATATGTATATGCATTCACTATAATTTTTTTAAGTTAGTTGAAGTTGCTAGCACAGGCTTGGCCCGAACTTTTATACCATGTAGAAATAAATACCTTGACTTTAACCTGCCCTGTCTTCCCACAGTACTGCAACATTGAGAGCACTGCTGCATTCAGTGCAGCTTCTTTCCTCATCCTTCTGTTTAAGGTGGACACATGCAGACAGCTTACTGTGTGGTAGGAGCTACTACCAGCCCAGCGTGCCTGTCCCTGATGCCATGCATTTGGTGGATCAGACCATGTCCACATTCCTTTGATGAAAATCAGGGGCTCTTCAGTCAATGCAGGACAGTGTAACATCAGGGCAGATTTTCCGACCTTACCTACAGAAGAGCCTGTATTCAATTGGACAGGTACTCGCTTTGCTAAGGGCAAAGAGCTGGCTGGAAGCCTTTTCAAACCTCAATGATTCTATGGTTCTATGATTCTATTTAATTGCTTCAACAAAAGAAATGGCAATCTCTACTAAGCCCACCCATGTGTGATGTTTATGCACCTCTACTTACGTACTTCCTCTACACAAACACATCTGATGCTCATCAGCAGCTTCATGGGAACTGCCCTTCAGAATGACGGCATTGCTTTGTCCTCAGATCAGACCGTTGTGCAAACAGGCTGGAAATATCTGCTGCTTTTTGTTAATTTCTTCCTTTTCTTAGCTTCATTGTTGCCTATCCACTCCATAAAAAAAACTCTGTTCATCGTCCTTCCCCAGCTGGGAGTTCCAATCCCCACCAAAACCCAACAGAACCACCCTCCCCTGCTTTCCACAGCACTTCTGTGTCTGCATTTCTGAGTTCACGGGCACAAGAAGCCCAGTACACAGGTGTGTAAATGTGCGAGCCTGGGGAGCAAACAACTAGGTGGTGACAAAAGGTGAGCGTCTTTGCAGAACAAAGGGGGGAAATGTTAAAAATACGTGTTTGCCAAATACAGAGTAAAATAGTGAGATGTGCTTTCGCTTATTGGCATGCATAAGCAACATACAGCCGCACGAGCCGCCCTCCAAGCGCCCACCCCGCACGGGAACTGCACGCAGCCCGGCCACCAGGAGGAGCCGCAACGCCCACAAAATGGCGGCGACGGCCGCCTGAGAGCAACGCCCACAAAATGGCGGCGACCACCGCCTGAGAGTAACGCCCACAAAATGGCGGCCGCGAGTTCCTGGACCGCCGCGGTCTCCACCTCGCTGGCGGCGGGGACTGTTCGCGGCTGATCGCCAGGCTCTAGTTCTCTAGAACTCGGGATGGAGCTGGGAAGGTTGGAGTATCTGCAGGCCCTCGTTACTGAGTTCCAGGTGACAGACAGCCCAGGTAACCCCGCGTATAAAAGCGAAATCTCCATTCAGCAAAGATCTCCTTGTGTCCCAGTGGCGGGTGCCGCCGTCCCTCGTTTCACGCCGTGCTTCCCCTTGCAGAGGCCAAGCAGCAGGTGCTGGCCAACCTGGCCAACTTCGCCTACGACCCCAAGAACTATGAGTATCTGCGGCAGCTGCAGGTGCTGGACCTGTTCCTCGACATGCTGACGGAGGACAACGAGACCCTCGTGGAATTTGCTATGGGTAAGGACAGCGCCTGAGTGCATTCATGTCTTTTTCTGTTTCTCTAAAACGTCTGTAATAAACTGGGGAAATTTAAAAAAAAAAAAAAAAAAAGTGTCTTACGGCCCCTTCGGCGCTGTGACGGGTGTTCCGTTCTGCGGCACACATCGTGGACAGCCGTGCAGTGCCCTCTAAGGACGTGCAGGAGCTCTGCTGGCAAACCTCGGGGAAGAATCAAGAACACATTTCTTGAAGGGCATTTAAAGTTTTCCAGTTCTCACAAATCCTGGAAGCTTGTGTCTGTGCTAGAAAACAGGGATTGCCAAATATCAGTTGGCGCTTTAGAAAAAGGGCATATTTATGCAGTTGCATTTAAGGAAATAATTGCCATTACTGCACTGAGTTGGAAAAAAAAAAAAGGTTACGTAGGACAATTAAAAATCCATCGTATAATTCTTGGTATCTTGAAGACTGATTTTCCTCTTACCACTCAGGAAAAATATTTTTATGTGTTGTCTTGCAAAAAGAAGGAAAGATCAAGCGGCCATCTGAGGACAACTCAGTGCAAGCATCTCACAGGTTAGGACCAAACTGTATTGGTAAATACAAAGATATGGAATGCACTCAGGCTGTTGCCATTTATTCCCAAATAAGGTGCCCTTAAGAGTGTGGAGTGTGTCTGGGTGAGGGTGCAGAAAGAATTTGTCTTGCATGTATCAGATGCTTTTTTCGCCATTTCAGGTGGTCTTTGCAACCTGTGCCTGGATAAAACTAACAAAGACTATATCCTGGAGGCCAGTGGAGTAGAGCCCATAATAAATTGCCTCTCCAGCTCCAATGAAGAGACAGTCATGTCAGCAGTCACAACCCTGATGTATCTGACAACACCACAGTCGTGCCAGCAGATCACACCTCTCCCAGTGGTGGAATGCATGCTTCGCTTCTCTCTCTCGGCCAGCAGAAGGCTAAGCAATCTGGCAACAGTCTTCCTGGAGGATTACTGCACGCCTCTGCAGGTGGAAGAGGCCAAGAACCTAAGCAAACACACAGCAGTAGGGATTCCTCTCCCTAAGGACTGAAGCTGTCAGAGCAGCTTGGAGCTGTGGAGAGGGGCACCTCCTTGTTTTCTCAGGTCTCCACCTAATGCTCAATATGTCAAGAGCGTGATGAGAACAGTAAAGAAGGAAATCAGTTAGACTAGCATTGGATTTTAGTTACTATTGAAGAGGACAGTACAGCACTGTAACAGGCCAAGAATGCAGCTGAAACTGGAAGCAAATGTTTTAAATAAAAAAGGTCATGGCTGTTGGACAGCAGTTTGCTGAGTGCAGCTCAGCACCAGCTTGCAAGTATAACCCTTTCTAGCAGTTACTTTTTCTGCTTGGGTTATTGTTCAGCATGTAACACTTCCAGTTCCTGGCTGATTTTGCCACAGCTTTCCACTGTCAACTCAGGTGACTTTGAAATGACCTAAACTTCATCCGTCCTGCAGAAGAAAGGTGTTTCCCTGCCCTGGTAATTTGCAATCCTATTACATACCTTTGGTACTAAATATACTGTCTTATCATTATGCCATAGAACAGGTGATAGCTATCCTGTAAGTCATTACCACTGGTGAGAAGGGTGCAGGTAGAAAAAGGGTTTATGGCATTCAGGTTCACAAGAAAAGCCTTCTCTTAATAAAACATTAACTTAACTGTTGTGTAAACAGTTTTGTGTAAGCTCGTAAATATTTCTCTACAGCACTTGTAGCCCAGCCTCTGCCTGCTCTCACTAATGCACGTGGGCTGGAGGTTGAAGCCACCTTGCTCTCCTTTCGTTATCAGCCAATCATGCCAAAGGTAACCCAAAAGCAAGGGTGGCTATCTGCCTAAAAACATAAAACCGTTTGGCCCTTACCACAGTGCTTCCTGAAAGACAACACTGTGTGCCTGCGAGTTTCAGGGTTTTGCTTCCTTCCTCCCCCTCCACCTTCACTCAGCTCAAAACACACCAGAGCGAGCTTAAAAACACAAAAGCCAGCTGCTTGTCTTTTATAGTTTCTCTTCATCAACAGCAAACATCAGTAACAACTCTAGAAAAATTAAATGCATGCAGAACAACCTTCCAGAAAGCTGGGGAGGACTCAAGAGGTCTAACAAGAGCAGCTCTCTTCGCATTATAACAGACTGCCCCTAGTAGTGCCCTGGTTGACCCCATCCTTTCAGCTTCTGGAAAGCTGCAGATTCTGTTTCCCCGCACAGCCCCAGGGGCTCTCAGCGCCATGCACCACTGCACCCACTTTGAAGTGAGAGCCATCAGCTCGCTCAGTGTCTGTGTAGGAGCTTCAAATCTTCACAAAATTATTGTTCTGCCAAATGCACCTGAAACAGCCCAGACATCTAGAAGTTACTGAAGAGGGAGACAGACACAAATACATAAACCTGACTTCCTTAGGAAGCCCAACTAGTAACAAGCAGTAAGATCAGAGCTTTCTGCCCACACTGATCTGCATGAGGATCCAAAGCAGGTGTTTTGTTATGGCACTGGCGCACCTCAGGACTGGGAACCAACAGGATGAGTGTGATCTAAATTCCAGCACATTTCAAGCCTCAGCAATCATGGATCAGAGGTTGGCGCGTGTGACAATGCTGCCAGGACCTAGCACCTCAGTTTGTCACACTGCTGCAGAAGCAAAGGAGCAGAAGGGAAACGGATGTGAGTTGCCACATAGAATTCACACGTGCAGTGCAGGCTCAAGTCAGCGATGGACTTCCTGGGGACAGCAAGCTGCACAGCGTGGGTCCAGCCCTCCTCTGGCTTTGAGTCTGATCACCCTGCGTAACTGGAAGAAAACGTGAGCCTGGGTTCACAGCGTTTTTAACCGCCTTGCAAATAACTCTGATATTCCTTCAGTCATTTGCAAACATAACAGAGGTTAAAGCAGCAGCGATGTGCACAGAAGCAGGGTGTACCTCGGGCCTTCTGCACATTGTTCTGGATTGCCTCCCCACCATGCGCTTCGCTTCTCGGGGCACACCCAGGGCTCCATGGCTGCAGAGGGCTCACGTACCGCACCCGTCCTCAGCCTGCTGCGGAGCTGCGCTGCTTGGGAAGTGCTCCGGGCGTTGCGGGGACGCTGAAACCGCCACCGCAGTGCGCTGTGCAGGCAGCGGGGCGCGGCTTAACCAAGCGCCTCACCCCCAAAGCTTCTCGTTCCCACACGCCTTCCCCGCAAAGGGCGGGCAGCCCCCGGAAGCAGCCGCTTCCCCCCTCGGGCCGCGGCACCGCTCCCGCACCGAGAAGCGCCGCCGCTCGGCCGGCTCCGGCCGCGGCATGCCGAGGCAGCGCGAGGCAAAGCCCCGCAGTACCGCGCTCCGCAGCACCGCACCCCGCGGCGCCGGGGAAGGCCGAGCGCGGCTCCTGGCGGCGGGACAGCCCCGAGGCGAGCGGTGCCGGCGGAATCCCCCGCCCAGGGCTGGGCCCACCGCCGACTGCCCTTAGGGCAGGGTGCGACGGATCTGCCGTGAGCCAGCAGCTCCTCCGTGCGTGCCGGGCACCTTTTTAGCGGACAGCTTGCCGTGCCCAAAGTCTCACTAAGTGTGAATGAGATGTAACCAGGTCCGCTGCTACTTACTTTACTACTTACTTTCCCCCTCCTAGGCCAGGAAACGGGTAGGCACGGTTTACATGCACCCAGACCGCGTTCCCTACCTGCTGTGAGAAGAAAGGCCATTAGAGCAAATCCAGTTTGATAGAGTCAGCACCCGAGAGTGGAGCTTCTCCACACCTCACCGGGAAGTCAGGGCGTTTTCAGACGGTTCTTCAGGAGGGGGAAGGTAACAGACACAGTCGCTCCATTGCACGCCCCTGAGCTCCCCGGCTGGCCCAGCCTTCCCACCAGGCACTCAGTCACCTGTCAGTTCAGGCCCTGACTTAGCAGTTCTGCCATGGAGTCCAATTGGGTTTCGTGAGGAGAAACTTTCATTTCCTCTATTCTGGTAAAACAGATTACATGTATCAAGCAGTACTGCATGCTTCTTTGAGAAAACTGATGCTTGACACTTTTCACATGGAGACAGCATGCGATGGTACCCCCCAGTCGGGTGTATGCGCTCTTCTCTTCTGCTCCATCCCAGCCCTGTTCAGATTCGGGCAGGACAACTGAGAACAATGCAGAACCAAACCCACAAAATAAAACCCACGCAGGAAACATTGCTTCAAAATTTCTATATTATTTACTTTAAGCAACAGTCCAGCTTTGTGAAATTACAACACACACTTTAAAGGATGAGATTTTCACCTCATGGTCAAGCACCAGCATGATCATGCACAGCATTGAGTCAGTTCTAAAAAAAAAAAATGCCCTGTAATTTTTTCTTTCTTTCTACGATCCACTCCACCTTTACTGAATAAAGCCCGAATAAATCCTCTCCTAGCCTCAGGCCAGGTGACTCTGGTCATCAACCCTCTATTTGGCACATACCCTGCTTTATACTAGTCCAGTATCAATGCTTTTTTAAAGGCAGCATGGTGTACACTAACCACTTTAAATGGCACAGCAGGGCTCAAGGCATTCACCCCACGCAGACAATGAATTCTTTTAGATCCCCAAAGTTCACATGTGGAAGAAGGGACCGCTCTTGCTGATCATTTGCTGGCCTCTTTAACCAGGACTCTTCTATAGCTAACCAGACCCTTGTATAGCTAAGGGGTTCTAAAAATCCCAGTACGAAAACCCTCTAAGCACACTTAGAACCAATCTACTCTCCTTTGAATTACATTACTATACTTCATAAAGCTTTCCCTCAAGTCTATCACTAGAAAACACTCATGTAACTTCCAGCAGATCTAGGGGAAAAACACAGGACAAAAGTGGAAAAAAAACCTAGACCTCAAAAAAAAAAAAAAAAAAAAAAAAAAAAAAAAAAAGATGGAGTACATAAAGTGCTTCTTTTTAATTGAAAGAAATTCGAGATGTACAGTCAGGCTCAAGTTGTGCAGTTCACAAGCATGGGGGTGGGGGGTGGGCAAGAAACAGACACAAGTTCAAAACAGTCAGGAAAGGAAAGGTTTAACCGAGGACTAGGCTGGACTTGCCACCGGGTGGATTTCTCCTGGATGGTGCAGGTGCTGGTGCTACTGGGCTAGGAACAGGTGCAGCAGGCAGGGATTTTTCTTCATTCTGCCCTGGGGCAGCCTCTACATCAGCCTCAGTGTTTTCTAGAAGAAAAGAAGCTTTTTTAAGGTGTTTGATGTGGATGATGAAAGCCAGAGGATTTCTCTGGCTTAGGCAGAAGGTCAGCTCCTGTGAGTTTTCTCCAGGCTTACAGCCACACACACAGAGCTGCTGTCATCTGTTGGCAAGACAGACTTTCAGCTGCCTGAAATATTATTTTTCAGAACTCTGATGCCTTCAGTTGAGTTTCAGGCACTTAAAGCCGCATTCTCTTAGCTGCTGTTAGGGGACCCCAGCGATTCTTTTCCATTTTTTTTATTTTTTGACTGACAAGCAGCTACAATCAAGTCTTGTACACAGTGTGTGTGACCACCCTAATAATTTTAACTCAAATCTGAGCAAGTGCTGGAAATGGAGTCACAGAAGCATCAGCACTTACAAGCAAGAGCTCAGATTCACACTATGTTCCCCATTTTGTTAGAGGGGAGAGAATATCTGGCACTCCTGAGGCTTCACACAGAACAGACTAGGGAATGCAAATCCATGCACGGGTAGGCTCAAATTTACATTCCCTGGAAAGCACATGCCAGTTTCACCTATTTTAAATAATTGTGAACAACCACAAGTGAAGACAGGACACAGAAGGAATTATTCACAGGAAGCACTTTAGATACTCTAGCAAATAATTTACATATCTACTTCATTGACAGTTAATGAGGACAGCGAGATCGTTAGCATCTCACATTTTTACAGATTTACAGAATTAGTTAGGAGCCAAAGACCTAAACACAGTGAGATTTTCTCACCATCAGCACATTTGACTGCTTGACAAAACTTAACCATCACCAGCAAAATCGACGGCTTCACTGTTCATTACTTCTTCCAGGTCCGGATGAAGGCACCCAATAAAACTAATCCCAGCACCACTTCCCGCTGCCCATTTTTCCAACCTGAACAGCAATTACCAAATCCTACCTTTCACCTCCTGTTTTTTTTTATCTAGCTTCTTATCCACAGGAGATGCTTTTCACCAATGCTGTGGCAACTTAGCATTGCTTTTTAAAAAACCTTTGATGCAAGACTTTATCAGAAACACTGAAAACCCACTCGTGACCATCTGAATATCCATGCTTATAACAATCTCAAAGAACTCTGGCAGCTTACAATAGTCTCCATGCAACCTAAGATCCTTTGCAGCCTTCACTAGCCCACAGGCACACAAAAGAACAGTTAATACAAAGCATTAAGCTTGAAGCCTCTGCAGCTCATGTGTGCTGCTGCCTGCTTACTCAGCAAGCTGGGAACAACTGCAGCCATGGCCACCATTCACGGCGCTGAGTGCTTCATTCACAGCAGTTTGTGCTTCAAGCAGACCGCTGCAGTGCTGTGAAGTACTCATGATGATAATCTTTCTACTGAACACCAGACTTCACCTTCATGTAATCACAGTCACTTGTGACCGTCAATCAAGTGCTGTCTAATTATCTTTAGTTAGTCCCATTAATTAAGTACACACCACTAACTGAATTTAAAAAAAAATCCTATCACGGGAGACTTCTGGAAAGTTTCTACAGCTTATTGGAGACTCCTTCAGCCATCTGATACATACATCAGCACTTCTCACATGATCAAGATGCAGCATAGTTTGCTAACGTAGTAACTAAAGTGGTAAAAGCCAAGAAGATCAGATCAGATGTTGAAGTTCTTTCATTATCAGAAAGGGTATCATCTCTGAGTTAGTTTGCTATCAAGTACACTGCAAACTACTGTAACCTTTGATGTACAAAAGGAACTACAGCTTTCAAACAAGAAGCAAAAAACATTTCTGCAAAAGGTGCAAGTTCTCTTCCCCTAGACAGACATGACTAATAGAAGGTACGTATCTCTCTTGATACCTACCTTAAGTTTTTATAATCAGTTACATACAGAAAATCATTTCCAGAACTGGAAGAGGAAACATCTTTTAATGATGGGAGCTTATTAAAACTATAGTTATGCTGTGAATTTGTAAGCAAATAGCTTTTATTTGGAAGCATATTCATTCCCTTTAAAACCCAGGAGACAGCCATACAATATCGAGTGCAAAATCACATGCACGACAGGTGGGACACTCACCAGCTCACGTCTGCTATCCCGCACAGCAGGAGCATGGAGCGGTGAAGTGACACAGCTAGCTCAACAGGGCTCTGTGCTCCATATTAAGGTAAGGTACCCAAAGCCAACAAGGACAAGATTAATTTAACAGCACATCAAGATTCTCAGGTACTTGTCACATACACCATTCCAGTGAGCATCAGCTTCCTACTCCTTTCGAAGCACCATCAGTAGAAGTTTAACAGCCAAACACGTGCCTGACATTTTTATTTTGCCAGGACTGTCTTCAAAAATTTAATTTTTGTCATAGCCACAACAGCAGTAAACTCCAGCTAGGAGCACTAACTTGTTACTTTACTTATTTGGCATTTTCCAGCATACATTTACTCAGTACCTGCTAAGAACACCTTCCCCTGTCACCTTCTGGGAACAAACCAAAGGCCCACAAATATTAGACCTTTGAGAATGGCAACTTCTAAGAGTCAGCATATCATTTTTTCACTCTGTTTCAGACAGCTGTTGCTAACCCAAGCAGTCCTATTTCTGCTGCCTCCAATCTCATCTCTTCCCATCTCACCACTCCTCCCAACACCGTGGTGAGCTGCTTTTAACAAGTACCAGGAGAAGCAGCAGAGCCTGCAGACTCAAAAAAGTCTCAAAACCACACTCTCCTGTCTGAGGCATGAACTCTAAGTGCCCACACTAGGATGCCAATTAAGATCAGACAGACACGAGAAGGAAATACTGAACAAGCCTACATAGTTTTACTAGAAGCAGCATGTTGTACCACAGTCTGCTAGAGGAGCAAGATGCTCTGAACAGCACTTTGGCCAGAAATACAACACTCAGAGGTAGTTAACAGGCACCCTGGAAAACCTCTCACCCTCCCAGCAGAAGTCTGTTCAGGATATGGAGATCTTTAGAGATCTTCCACAACTCTGAGTTGTTAGAAGTAACACTTGGAAGTACTTGGTAAACAGACACATTCCTCACATCAGGAAGTCAGCTATTCTCAAGGTACATCTCACTAAGGAGAGATTTCCAGCCTCAGAGCTACATAAAAAGCCCTCAAGGTAAAAACATACATGCTGCTAGGTGAAGTGCCTCTGTTTACACTAAATCTGCATTATGATCACTTACTTCCTTACAAAAAAATCAGCATTTAAAAAGCAACAGGAACTTAAAATCTAGTTAATGCAGATGCTTTCTTGATTATTGCTGTGAATTGAGTGTTTGCTGTGTGGGAAGACAATAGGACAGAGGTAAAAGCTGAATCTGAAATCTCTGAAGTTGACTATACTATTTAATTACAAGTTACTATAATGTAGTATAGCCTATCAATCACATAAGTCTTTGCAAGATGGTATCCACCTTGCCTTCACATATTTAGATCTTGATACCAGTTGCTGCTGCTGGCAAAGTAAATGAACAGGATTGTTCTCGTTTTTAACCTGATGACTAGCAGTGGCAATCTGGTATTAGATTCCAAATCACCACCAGCAATTTCTGCTGAAGCAGTTAGGTCATTTTACTGATCTGATGGATTCAAGAGACAAACCAAGCTCTCTTGAGAGAGAGAGTTTTTTTTTTTTCCTCCCATCTTCTTCTATTTTGGGAGAGAAAGTGGAAAATGTTTTTACTACGCGTCTGAAGGAGTTACTCACCAAATGTTTCACCACCGCCATCTCCTCCCTAGAAAAGAGAGGAACACATTGTAACTTATAGTTCAAAATGTACTTTTACCTTGCCTCCATGGAGAGGACACTCACACTATGACTACCAAGCCATCCTGGCGGGAGGCAGCTGGTTGGGCACACTGCTCTGTCAAGCAACATTCTGACAAACCCTCTGAAGCACTTCCGGACCAACACCACACTCTTAAAGGCAGACACCAGAGCAGAGCACATGTTTCTAGATGCATGTTTCAGCACATTTAACATGATAGATTTGTAAGCACCAATTTCTACAGTGACCAATTTTATTTCATCAACTGGTCATTTACGTAACATAATTCTGGAAGTTCAAACAAAGATACAATTGAAGTAATCCTAATGGCGTGTAAATACACTGTGAAAGGTGCAGGTGGCCATGAGCACTACTGTATACAGCATCCTTCACGAGGCAGAGCTGACAGGAACCAGAACACTGGAACTGTCAAGCAGTAACAACAATAAATTAAGCCATTAGCCATCAGTATCTCCTCTTTTTTCCTAAGTGACTCTTTCCAACACCAAACATGTATTTGCTAGCAAGGCCAAGAACATTCATTCCATCCAGCGTATTTACTCTTTCAGGTACCAGTTTCTGGTACCTGACTGACAATGCTAAAATTTCCTTCATTACATAAACAGCTAAACATTCTCTTCATAACAAATCTGTTCAGAATGTAACTTGACACAAAGACACAGCAAGTCCTCTAGCAGCAGCCAAGGTTCCACAACAGCATGAGGTTTTAACAACATTAAATCTACGAGCGCTGACAATTACAAAGTGAACTTGCAGTTGCCAGGATATTAGCACACAGAAATCCCCCTAGGACATGAGCTCTAGCTTCTGTCTGTAGTTTTAATCATTGCACAAAATTAGAGCATTTTGCATTACGGGAATCATGATTGCAAAGCTGAGAACCATAAGACAGTATTTAAATAAATAAAGCAGAAAATAGAATTAAGACTAGATCATTTATTTTTGTTTTCTGTGGCAGCAGTTACAAATTTATATATCTCACATTTGCTAAATTGGAACAAAATACTTTGTCTAACAACACACTATTAATAACAAAAATTGGTTAAACTGATGATTGATGCCTGTTACCAAAATAAAACTTGTCATTTACAACTCATGAGGGAAAAGACATCTGCCAAAAATTTACCTACCTAGTTCTTTTCTGAAAACCTAAAACTGGAGACATTTCTTTTCCACCTATAGAATTTATTGATGTGAGTGTGATCCGCTCTTGGCTTCCCTTTCTTTTCTCCTACCTTCAGTGAAATGACTTCCTCTCATCCTGTTTTCCCCATTAGCTGTAACTGCACATTATGCAGAAGCCAGGGTAATGCTACAAATCATGCTCCATATCACTATCAAGTAAACAGCTTACATGGAAAGAAACACATCTGATGTTGTTACTGAAGGCAGCAACATAAATGTAGCAAGCATTCCTGCTGCTGAGAGGCACTTTGTTGGGATACGAGACCAAATCCCACTAAATCAATAAATCCAGAGCTCACTGTAGCTAACTGTTGTGTTAAAAAACAATTACATGCTTAAGGCTGAAGCAAGATCTCACATCACTTCACTGCTGTCCCATCAGTAAGGAAGAAGAGTTAAGAGCTCTAGAAACTGCTCACTTCAGAAAAATCCAACCCTTCCACAACATGCAAGAAGAACCTGCACAGTAAGAACAGATTTAAGAATCAGGTTTCAAACTCTACAGTGCTTTCAACTGTGCTTATGTCACTGATAAAACAGCCACAGAGTGATGCAGCCCATCACCACTCTCTTCACAGGAAGCATACTGACCTTTGGATCTACGACGTCTCCACAGGTAGCATCAGCTGAATTTCTCTGTGATCCAGACAATTCAGTGTCTTCTCTGATTTC
Organism: Pavo muticus; assembly: GCA_016647715.1. Lineage (NCBI taxonomy): Eukaryota > Metazoa > Chordata > Aves > Galliformes > Phasianidae > Pavo > Pavo muticus. The sequence goes on along the minus strand of JACDJE010000038.1, from coordinate 286,066 downwards.
ACCTGGCTTGGTCCCTAGAAGCAGAGATTGATTCTAATTAGGTTGCAAGATTAACTTACTGGGAAAGCAGATGAAAAAATGGCGTGGCATGTTTTGTTTTGTTTTTTCCTTCCCCCCCTACTTCTTTTTTGAATTAAAGCTTTACCATTAAAGCTTGTCCTGGTTCTTTACATAACGACTCACAAATTACAACAGCATTTTGTGCAGCTGAGGGCATCACTGAGATGGAAAGCAGGGTCCCATGGACATCTATATAGGAAATGATCTACAGAAATGGAAATTTAATCCCAGCTGCAGGTGCAACACAAAGCAAAGCTTCCTCTGATTAATCAAGAACAATCTGTACTATCCCACATACTAAGTCACAAGTTTGCCCTACTCTAATGTAATTTATATGGAGAAATTGCATCCAAAAATACACTCCCTCTTAGCTACCTGCTTGCAACAACGCCTAGGTCCAAGGTTTACATATTAAATAAATAATAATAATAATAAATCCCATGTCAGTAATCCTCATTTCTAGCCCTGATCTACAAAGCAAGAAGCGAACTCAGGTTTCTGCCCACAGACACCAGCAGCTCCAGGCCAATCCCAAAAACGGACTAAAGCATGTCAGCAAACCTGCAAAGAAAGCAGTGTTCTTACCCGACGATTTAGCCCAGGAAGGTGGATTTTCTTCAGGAGTTCCAAAGATGCTGGATGCCATTTTGTTCTTTCGCATGGGTTGTTCTTTTGGTTCATCAAAACCCAAGGAAAAGTTGGAACCACCGCCAGGAGGACGCAGCACTCTGCAGAGAGATTCAGCTTTACAGCCTACAGCACTAAGCAGCACTCCCAGCACACAAAGAAAGCCCAAAATGCTGAGAGCTCACTGCTGGCTCCTGTAGCAGGGAGCAGTATGGGCTGAATACTGCCGAACGTGAATGACATGAGGGGTCTGTATTATGCACTGGCATTTAGTAACTGATGCTCACTGTTATGTCTTGAGCGCATAACTCAAACTATAAAACTAAATGGCTTCCCAGCATTCAGTCCAGACATTTTATCTCCACTGCTCTTCTCTTTGGTGTCACTTGTCAAAACTAAAACATTCCTGTACTCTGCTCGCACCCTTTCTTCACTTGGCATCAACAAAAGCTGTTGTCAGTCTTCAGCCTGACCCCATTAAAAATAAAAAAATATTATGGGGGCATGTCAGAATCCTGGTACACAACTTCAACAGTTGAGAGGGTTTTTTTAGAGAACTCTGTGAAGGCAATTAATCTCCAACTTAGTGGTACAGCAAAGAGTAAAATTTGGCATATGAGCTATAGTGCTGCTTGCAACACCGATGACTGGACTGCAGCCTCTGCCCAGATTTGTTCAATCAGAAAAACTCCTTTCTTGAGGCAGGCTACTGGGATGATGTTAAAGACATTTCAGTACGCCAACAGAATGGTGCTTCCAATGCACACAGTGCTCCCAAATGAAGCCCAGGTCTAGCTAGGGAAGGGACACGTTCCCTCTTCTAATAGTTTAGTAAAACATCAGAACTACAAAAAGTCAGAACTTAACAATCTCTGTGTTGTTTTCCATGGTGAACACACCAGAGCTGTGATCCAACACAAAGACGACGCCAGAATTTGCAGCGCCATCACCACTGGGAACAGCACTTGGATTTTTTGAGGCTTTGTGCCTACTGCATCGGAGATGCAACTCAAAAACACTCTCCCAGTCTATGGGACTTCCAGACCATGGTAAGAAAATAATGAAAGTGTTTATAGTGGGTATTTACTGTTGCTAATCTGATTTTCATTACAAAATCCATCTCCAAACATATAACCAATGGGAGGATCCCAGCTGAGTGGGTGATGTGTGTGAAGAAATCCAAGAACACTCTTACAATTTGCTGCTTCTCCTTTCCGAATGAAGAGACATGATACGATGAGCTTGAATTGCCAGTGCCTTTTTTGTTATACAGAGATGCCTGTGTATTTTTCAAGCCGCATCTGTTGCACTTATCATGTGAAGAACACATTGTTTAAGAGCACCCATTCCCACACCTTACGTCATCTTTATTTTACTACAGCAGTGAAACCACTGCTCTCTTCACAGTGTAACAGTTTCCAAAGACTTAATGAAATTAACAGAAAAAGTAACTGAAGCAAAAGAGCAAATACTTAAACCGTTAAATAATCACTTCTGCCGACCCCACATAAAGGTTGAAGGATTTCATTAGAAGCTTCTCCCAGTCCTGAGGTGTTTAACATGCCTCAGCAAAGGACTATTCTTAACATCGCACCTGACACCCCCCGTGCTGTGCACTGAGAATCCACCCCCATTTAGGAAGCTTTTTGTTAGTTAGGAAGCATCTGTTCCACCAAGCCAAAGCCGTATTGAGAAGAAGGCCGCCAAAGTGCGGCGCTGACCGCTCCCCGCTCGGACCGCAGCAGCGCCGCGCACACCCGGCCGAGCGCCGCGCATCCCTTCCAGGCACACTTCTGAGTTCCCTTTGTTCCCGCGCCAAGAGTCGCTTCGCGCGAGGCCCGGCTCCGGCTCCGTTCGGGCCCACTGAGCCCTGGGTTCCCTGCTGCTTCAAGGCCCGGGGGTGCGGAGCCGAAGAAAGGCGTTACCCCCACTCCCTCCCCCCC
>JACDJE010000038.1:233312-279819 GCA_016647715.1 Pavo muticus | reverse complement strand
TTTTTTTTTTTTTTTTATAACACAGAACAGTGTATTACACAAGCTGATAAAAAGCACACAAGGAGGAGGCTACTATCTAAAACTATCAAAAATCCTCCAATTTAATTTTCATTTTCAATTTAATAGATGAAGTTCAAGGAAGCATTTTTGTTTGTTTCTTCATTTTCAGATTTGAAAATACATTGCTATTCTTTAGAAATTGAATTATTTCCAACTGGCTAAAGCACAGAAAGCATTATCCCTTTGAGCCAGCCACATTACACTTTTTCATTAATGTTGCGGTAAGGGTCACAATAGAATCAGTATCCAGCAGACAAAGTGACAGCACTTGGATTACATTGTCAGACTCAGAAGTAACGAAGTAAAGGTACTAGGAAAGAAATATTCTCCTGAGAAAACAATCCGTATTTGACCATAACCTTTGCAGAGATTTGTATCTGTTTTGATACCATTGTTACCTTGTAGCAGCAATTATTTTAATAGGACTTCAGGGATTTTTTGTTGACATCACCATATGCCAGTATAAGAATCTGTCTTGTTATCACCTGGAGTATTTCCTTACACACTTAGCAGTTTAGCACATGCCATTTCAGAAATGCCTTGCACTTCTAGGGTGCTGATTTTCAGATGTTAACTGAGTAGGGGCTCCACTCAAAGCCAATTTGAAAATTGTGAGTAATAATTTAATTTGCTTGAGCTTTTGAAAGATCCCAGCTGTTTAGTAAACATTAAAAGCTTACCTGTCAACTAGCATGACAAGACCTCTTTGCCAATTTTCCTTTATCTTCTGATATGTGGACTTCTAGCAGTTCCCTGGACTACTACAGCAAACACGAGATCTGTCAGAAATTAAGCCAGATCAAAGAGCTAAAAAAGCTCCCAATAATGTGGTCTGAATGGATAGTTTATACTCCCATGACTTCACACTACTTCCGAATCGCTGAACTCAGCAGTAGCTTTTTTACAGAAGATGAAGTCACAGGAAAATCACTTAAGTCCCAGCAAACAGTAACTCACAGGTGAATTCTCTAAGCAACACAGGAGCAGTGCTAGCAAGGAAGAAGTTCTGTCATAAGGCAAGTATTTGCATGACCACAGAAGAATTCTAAAAAACTAGTTGAGGGGGAAAAGGGTCAGCATTCATCACCTTACATAGACCTCACACTGTACTGTTCAAGGAACCATCCTAGAAATGTCAGGAGCCATCTCAGATGAAGAGCAAAACAGTGTTAGGAACTGATAAATGTAGGTGATCAGTGCCTCTTCATGTCTTTTAGGAGCGAAATACTAAAGGAAAATTCAATTTATGATGGAGTATTTCCACAGCTGCCACATCAACTGAATGCTACAGAAGAATGTTTTTCTTATACTTTTCTACAGGAGAATTTTGGTTATAGCTAGGCACAATTAATTTCAAGATGGCCTCACTTTATTAACAGAACTTTATATTACAAGAGCCCTGCACCTAAGTTAACGACAGATGAAGTACCACTGCATGAATTAATGAAATTAAGACTCTGTTTTTGAAAGCATACTGCTCCATACCTGTCACTTGACTTTTATTGCCTCAGGAAAGAAAGATATTAGACAGGATACGGCAGGGAGTTTTGAGCTCCACAGTCTTCACAGGGCTAAAAAAAAAAGCTGTACTTAAGGAGACCTCACCCTTTCTTCAGAAACTAAAACAAGTCCAAACATCTTTTTTTGGCCAAACAAAATAAAGACAACTTTCACCTGGGAGAAGTCCTGGCATGACATCAAATTGAAAGAATTCTACACGGTGCTATCAGCTGTCTAGCCAGGTTGGAAGCCAGAGATTCTGAAGTCCAAGAGGAATATATTCTACGTCTAACCTAGAGAAGGCATTGAAACATATCCACCCTGCTTTTTTTTTTTCCAGACCTTCATAGCTCTATCTACAAAAACATTCGTTCACAAAAAAGCAGTTTTGACCTTGCAATGTGCCACAGAAGTCTACGAGATGCGTGCCAGAATAAGAAATTATCTACTTAGCATTAGATTTCTCTAAAAGTTACAATGGCACAGAAGTGAAATCCTTCAGCTATACAGGCAAAAGCAACTAAAAAAAAAAACCCAAAAAAAGACACCATCTTTCTAATTATCTACTTTACATGCAATTAATTTAACATTAAATAACTTAAAATCGTGACATAAACTGAACAAATCGTCCACCAACTAAACCCACACGTCTATCACTTCAGCACAAAACCAAAGGATGTCCAGATCCAGCAGACTCAGGCCTAGCATATAACAATTGCTTCTTGAATTAACTAGTACAAAAACTATCGCCACGAGGTAAACTCTGCTAACAATACCTGAAAGAGCATAAAATACTTGCAACTACCAGAAAATATCTGAACGTTCCTAGGACATCAGAGAATGCTTTGGGTCTGCCGAGCAGACAGTTATATAATCTTTCACATCCAGAGGTTTCACTGCAACCTCTCATCTCCCCTGAGAAAACTCAAGAACCCTGTGAAAAAATAATGGAAAACATTGTCACTGCTTCCCAGGGCGCCGAGGGAGACGCAGCCTTTTCTCCCTCTCAGGCAGGAACACTGCAGCGGTAAACCAAAACTCGGAACCCTCATCACCATAGCTGAATACACCCAGAAAGAAAACTCAGTTTTTTATTTTTGCTTTACATTTCCAAGCATCTCCCATTCGATACCATGGCAAACTGAATGCTTAACAAAATGAATGTCTCTTTATAACTTAACGTTTACATCAAAAGGCGTTCAAATACAAAGTATTAAATATGCTTTTGTAACAACAATATTGGTGTTTCTAAGAACGACTGACAAAAAGAACCCAACCCAAAACCATAGGCAAGCAGGTCCAGTATTTTGCAGCTTGCCTAGTCAAACATTTTTGGCTTAGCAGAATGTACACAAAAATCAAAATAAGACAAAATAGACTTCTATTTCCAGTTCCATTGCTGGCTGGCTGGCTGAGAGCTCTCAGGGAAGCCTTTCATTTTCCAATAGTCTTCCCTCTGCAATTGGGGATTATGTTTATTTACTTACCACACAGAAAACTAAGAACTGAACAACATAAAGTGCTGTAGAGAAATAGCTACAAGTTCTGAGCACTGTTATTCCACAGGGGAGGAAAAAAAAAAGAAAACTGGTTATTTTAAACAAGAAGTTTATTTAAACAACAAGACGCTTTACTAGAAGGGAGAACTATCTAGGATTTTTTCTTAAAGAGTAATTTACCCCTACTTAGACAGATTGCTCTACAATGTAACAGCTACGTACAAAAAAGTTATAAAATTGTCCTTGGTTTTACAATGATAAAAGAAAAACATTGAAATTATCCAATCAAACAAAGTATGTAAGGTTTTTGTTTTTAAACAATGAGAGCAAAATAACTTACTGGAATATAAAGATAAAAGTAGAAGGAGCATGCCACTAATGGAGAAAAGGGCATTTTCACAGAACCAGTTTGTTTTCCCACCCCATCTCCATTAAATGTTGATCAAAACATACCATTGGCCATTTAGTTAAAAAAAATGCGTTTTGTCTGTGCACAAACACCAGTTACCTTATGTACAATAGAAGGAATAGGAAAAAAAATCAAGAGAGAGAAGAGAGAAAACTATACTGCAGTAGTCAGGATGTGGCTGAACCAAGTCTCATGTTTCTAATTGTGAACGTGTTGCCTGTGGGAGCACAGTTCTGGAGAGGAAAGTAGCAGGTTCTTTTTTTGTGGTTTGTTTTTTGTTTGTTTGTTTGTTTTTTAGTAAACTCCTCCTGTTTGTTGCTGGAACACATCAATTGTATCTTCATCCTCCATTTCCAACTACAGCAGAAAAAAGAAAAAAGGCTTTCAACTACTATAAGCTGGGTTGGTTTCACATTTCCTTTCTTCATGTTTATTTTTTATGCAACTTATCCAGCCCAGCCCCACTCCCCTCCATCATCATCACCACTTTGTGCATTTAACCTACGTCACCATGATTCAAAAGCAAAGAAATGATGTGGAAACAAGTGCCAGTGGGTAAGTTGTCCTAGCATTAATTCTTGTACGTGACTTCAGGGCGCACTGTAAAACTCCTACAGAAAAGATCAGTGTTTCTAATACTTTCATTTTATTGCCTACTTTGCCACTGCATCTTCTTTCTCCTATTTAATTCCTCTGTTTACCTCAGCACATTGCCACAATTCCATTTTGTTGCTGTTGTTCAAATGTGCAAATGGCTTCGGCTACAGCACTAAAGAAAGCATACTATAATTAAAGCCCCCAGGCCAACCAGGCAGTAAAACAGAGATCAGTAATTATGAAGAAATAAAAACATTTAACATGGTCAACAATGTAACGGTGAGAAGCAGCAATGCTGCTTTACTGTAACTCTCTTTGCCAACCTAAGTTCTGCGGTTGCCGCTGCTGGGATGTGTTACCTACTGCCAACATCTGCACCAGGACCAGAAATACAGCTCATGTTAGTTACAGCAGCTTGTGCAAACAGTCTCAATTTCTGCCCCAAGAAATCAATTGGTCTATGGCATTTAGTGCAGTTATAAATAGCTCAGCTTTGGGATAACATGGATGGAGAGAAAGGCGCCATGTTGCTTCAATTCTCAGCATTTGAAGTTTAAAAATCCCATAGATTGTGGCTGTAAGAAGCACACTCTCTGGAGAATCTGCTATAAACCTTCTAAAAATAAGAGTCTCTTATTTTGTAACGAGTAGTTCTAAAAATCATATAAAACTGTAGAATTCTATTTAAATGCAGCTCCGTGGAGCAATACAGAAAAGCAGCCAAGTGACAGCGAACCACCTGGGTGCCGGCATGGCCTTCGCTTTAACTGCATCGCAGACAACCTGAACTCCACGATACTCATTAATTTTATGCCACTGAAACACAGCTTCAAATTACAAATAACAAAAAATGACTTTTGCGTTACAAAATGCAAGTTTACAGGCAGGGTCTCCAATAACACCCTGACGAGCCTTTACAGAAAAATGAAGTTACTGCTTCAGGAAAAGCTCAATTCTTACCTTATTGGTTCTTAATTCAGAGCTGTGACTCAATAACGTGGCAGTCTTACAAGATTCACCACCTACTAACATGGTACTTCACCTCTGTACTGCTACAATGATACAGGCTGGTTATGTAAAACATACAGGGAGTCTCAGATTTCATTTCCAATAGTTCTAAAGTAATTCTATCAAAACATAAGCAACAACTCCTACAGCAACTTCCAAATACAGCTCTTTAGTTTTGCTTTTGTGTTTACCTGTGCAGGTGTGTCTGTTTCATTAATTGGCTGCCCATCGAACCGGAATCTGATTTGCCTCATCGACAACCCCTAGGCAAAGAAAAACAACACAAAAGGAGGTAAGTTTTGTAGCAAACCACTCACTACTTTTCTCTTTAACTTGTTACTAGAATTGCAGTGTAGTCACTGGAAACCATCATTCATAATGCATAAAGCAGTTTTCATACTCTCCTCCTGCACTGACTTTAAGGCATTTCACTACAAATCCTTGCAATCTGTTTTGCATTAAACATTGCATTGTGTCCAATTACTCAGAGAAGCAGCAGTGTCCACCCACTGACTGAAAATTACAGTAATTTCTAGTATATGATTGTCATCCCAAAGGCTAAGATTTTTACAATGCTTTGTAATAATAATTCAATGGGAAAAAAAAAAGTAGACACAAGGCTTTGGATAACAAGTGTTGAACACTAATATTAAGTACAGCTTTCTTGCTCTTTCCCAAAAGCAAAGGTATCCTAAAACATTTTCCCAGGAAAGCAAAAGCTGTCTATTAGCAGAGCATAGTACCATAGGATAGCCCATGGCAATTTTTTGGCCTTGAACAAGAAACCAACAGAACGAAGTTTCTCCATATACAGGCAAAATGAACTTTCCAAAGAAGTTAATCTTCTAAACACCAGAAATTATTAAAGAGCATTTTGAACCAGCATCTCCACCACACACAGCAGTCATTTTGCCGGCCTGTTCCCACCCCCAGAAGATTACTACTCATTCCTGCTTGAACCAATGGAGAAGTTTCTGTGTCTCCTCCCCCTAAAGACAGAGAAAGCCCGTGGGGCTCTGAAGTCAGTGCAGTGTATTGCATGGCTCTGCTTTGGCACCCCTCAGTTAGAAACGGAGCCCCAGTTCAGCCATGCATGTAACACAGAATCAAACTTAGCGTAGTGATGACTCTAGGGAGTTTTTAAGGAAAAACTTAATAAAGAATATTACGATGAGCAAAATTTCTGTTAAGACTTCATAGTTCACAGTGAATACCTTCTTCTAGTGTGCCAAAGATTCTGCAACGTTCACTCAAAACATCACCTCATTTAAGAGAAGAGGTGGCTACGTGTCAGGGCAGCATCCGATTTCTGCAGAGCTGTGCTCTCAGACTTTGCATTCCCTAAAACACACTGCCTGCTTAGAAACCTTTGGGGTTTTTGCAGGTTCTCGAGGACTTTGAGCTGAATAAATGCTAGCTGAAAAAATACTGAAAAGCTGTACCTTGGTGAGATTAATATCCACAGAGAGTATATTTCAATAATTATTTTAAGTGGGGGAAAACAGTCATAAATAGTCTTGATCTTCTAAATATACAATTCAAGGCTTAGTCCCTGCCATTTTAATCTACCACATGTAATACGTTTTCATTACTTAAAGTTGCTAAATTCTGTTATATGCAGCTTCTACCTCTGTAAAATTAAACCTAAATTTCACTGCTTAAGGATTTTAATATTGAGTGTGCCTAATTAGCAATATGAACAAAGTCTGACTTTCAGATACATGGACTACAAATGCTTTTAGAGAGTTTGAGAAGTAAGCACCTCTGAAATAAAATGTAAATGCAAGTCCATCTCCACAGAGATATCCTTTAGATGCCTAACTGCTTCAGATTTGTATCATTACATATATGTATGTCTCCCATTCTAAAGATCTTTTCTTTTTTCTTTTTCTTTTTTTTTTCCAAAGTGGAGTAGAAATCTGGGTGACAAGTTTTAAAATACAACTTCTGTTTGTATCCCAGTAACTGAAGGATCTTTCCCAGGAGTTTACAAACCATTAACCAATCCTTGGCCTCCCAGAAAGGCAGCTGTAACTGCACTACGTTGGAAAATGAAGTACTCAAGTGATTTACAGAATGTAACACAACTCTATGACAGAGAAAGGGGAAATGAGCCCACAGCCTCAAACACTCACAACGCATCCCCAGAATTCTCACACATGAACACATATGTTCAGCAAGAGGTAATTTTCCACGTCTTTAACTGCACCTCTGTGCAAATGTTGCAAACCCCAGTTTTTTACTACAACGATTGTAAATTAGAACTTGCTTTTCTGAGTGGTGATGTAGTTACCTCAGCACCACCATAAAGGTATTTAATTCTGGTTTTGTTCTATCTGCGTGTTTGCAGTATCACTGAGTATTTGTCTTAAAAATATTTATCCAATTTCAAACAATTCAGACCTGTAGAGATGGAACTTTTAAAAGGAAGACTCGATAAAACACATCACTGACAGCAGAGACAAAGTTTTACTCATCAAAAACTTCAGAAGCATTACTTTAGTGCAAGTCCTTTTAAAACCAGCAAAAACTGCCTGCAACCCAGCAGGTTGGCTGCAATTGCCACCATGCCAGCAAAATATTTTTTTTCTGGTCCCACAGAGGACTGGATTGACAAGTAGACCGCATCAGAAAGAAACAAACCTCATCATTAAGCAGAAATGCTCCTTCCTAAGGTAGACGTAAAACGCTTTTAGATCTTGAAACACTTATTGACATTCTCTCATCTTAATAGGGAAGCATTAAGCTAATAAATCAGAACTCTGTGAGCAATCTAGTAGTTAAGTCAGTGTTATAATACATGCTTATCACCCAACTCTCTCTAAGTTCTTCCTTCAGGTTCCTAACTCACCCTTTCCATTCCAACAATTTTGAGAGACAGAGCAGTGGCCCCCACCTACAATCCAGATTTCACAAAGATAACCCACCTTCATTTAACCCATTTCCTGTCACCACTCTCAGGCCTTTCTAGAACAGATCCCAAGAACAATACACCCTCACCACACAATTAGTTTCTGTTAAACTTTTATCATTCTGTATATCTACACAGTTTTAAGACTTCACCGTTTTCATCCAGCCCTTAGGAGATCCCCTCTCCCCAAGACAAGGCTCTGCTGTGCTCAGGCAAGATCCATACCTGTCGTTCACAATATGCTTTCATTAGTTTACTAAGTGGTGTATGCCTCTTAATCTTAAACTGCACCACAGACCCATCTTGCCCTGCCACCTTCAGATTAATGTGGTCATTGTTTTCAGTCTTCACTCCTTCCTGTTGAGGAAATTAAAAAAAAAGTTTTCTTAAAAGCTATGAAACGAGAAGTTCACATTTTATCAAAGTGCAACAGGTCATTAAAAAGGAGGAAATAAAGTTATTGTTACTGTTTACCAACGTGAAACGTTAAGTAGGAAATAAAGGGCAGTGCAACTTGGGCAATAAACAACAACAAAAACCAACAGCAATGAGAGTTGCCATTCCTGAGTGGTTCACGTGCAAAGTGGCAGTGAACAGCACTACAGCAGGAGTTTAAAAAGTTATTTCTATCAAGGGCACAGAAACACACAGCGCTGAGTTACCAATCAAAGAAGCAAAACTACGCGAGACTGTAATCCTAAGCACCGAGGAGGCCATTTCACACTTTATCTCAAACTTTTCTGAACTCTGCTAAGAGACTTCTCAAGAGAAGTTTAACACACTTTAAAGGGCTGCGTTTGAAAAGGTGACGAAGTCTGAACTGCAGCAGCTTTCTCCTCCATAAAGCACTTTAAAGGCACTCCTACGGTGCCCTCCGACGGTGCTGCTCCACACCGGAGCCCCGCAGGGTTTACAGCCACCTCCTCCCGGGGTCCCGCAGCACACCGAGCGCGGCCGCCATGTGACAGCTCTGTACCGCCTCCTCCCATTATTCTTCAGAGTCCGTTTAAAAAACAGAGNTTTAAATTAAAAAAAAAAAAAAAATCTTAAAGATATTCTTTTTTGGTCAGGAAACTGCAACCTCTGGTTGTGTTGCTTCGCTCCATGTATAAAATGCAATCAATTGTCTGAATAATCAGCCTTAATACTTACTCAGGAAGGAGTAGAACTGCTACAACTACAAAAACAGGACCATATTATTTTACTTTTTTAAGCTAAGATCTATAAAAAACTCCTGTTAAAAACAAAACAAATACCATCACTATTGAAATCCCCAGGGAATTCTCTGTCCCATCATGTCTTTCTGAAGTTACATTAAAGGCAAGTTTTAAGCTATACGAAGCATTTACTCTCTTGGGAACTTTCAGAAATATTTTGTCACTGGAAAGCTTTTTATTCAAACCCATGGGATCTGAATCTTAAGTCTGAACACTCTATAGCCCTTAGAAATGCAGATTTTTATATTTATTATTTATTTAAAGATGAAGAGAAACCCGTTTACTCCGACAAAGCTAGTTTCAAAATACAGCTTTAAGATTCTAAAGCTTCAGTATTTCCAAGTGACTCCACTGACCTCTGAGGTGCTGAGACAGTCCTGAATGCAGGTTAGTCTTTAAATAAAAGCTGCTTTGCCAATTATTTACTCATAACAAGATCAAGGGGGTTTATGAAGCTTGCCACAGAAACTATACTTACACTCATTTCCAGGATGATGAGATTTGACCAGAACAATTCACAGCAGCTGTTTGAAAACCTCAGAAACCAAACAATTCCACCTGTTGCTGAAACTCATCTTGCAATGAATGCAAAAAACATCTGGAAGTCTGAACGAGACTCCAGAAAATGTGTATCAAGGCTAGGCAAGGAGAGATACTGCTGGCTTGTGGAAAGCTTCAGCTTGATGATCCTTCCAAGACCAAGGGCTTTTCATGCCAGTATCAGCTATTTATGACAGTCACAAAAGGCATTCCCACCCTCCCACCCCCCAAGAACATCGTACAAAAAGAGGTTTTGACTCAATCTTGTCTTCTCCCATCCATTCACTCACAACTCAAAGTACAAACTAAATCTCAGATAACAACTTCTGCTCCAGATGGATTGAGCTGTCCAAGACTTGCATCTGAAGTGACGCACAGTGTCTGTTCATGGAAGACAGGTATCATACAGGTTCAATTTTATCCTCCTAAGCTGTATTTTTCAAGCTTAGCTAAAGTTGCTTTGGTGCCTTGCAGCACCAAAATGCAGCTTGCTTTTATGATTTTTTCCAGTACTGATTTTCTTCAGTAGCATCACGAGTCCTACTTTGCACCTCCTGCATAAGCTGAAATTCCTCAGGGCTAGGGAAACATCTCAAAGGGACTCAAACCTCATAAATACCAGCTAGGTCTCCCAGCATCTCCATGTTAGAGTAACACCATTAATCCCATGCCACGAGTGAAGAAAATGGGAAATGTCTGAAATGAAGTATGTTGAAGGCCAACCAAAAGTAAGAACAGGGAACAAACTCCAGTCTAACATGCTATACTCATACAATCCTACATCTTCACTACCAGGGAAAAGTGCTGTACTAACAGAACAGAGTTTGGCAACACAGCCAGAACAAACATCAGTAATGCACAGATTGAAGCCACAGTTGTAATACAATTAAAAATAATGCAAGTTATTTAAATGTTTTTAACTTTTTTTTTTTTTTTTTATAACACAGAACAGTGTATTACACAAGCTGATAAAAAGCACACAAGGAGGAGGCTACTATCTAAAACTATCAAAAATCCTCCAATTTAATTTTCATTTTCAATTTAATAGATGAAGTTCAAGGAAGCATTTTTGTTTGTTTCTTCATTTTCAGATTTGAAAATACATTGCTATTCTTTAGAAATTGAATTATTTCCAACTGGCTAAAGCACAGAAAGCATTATCCCTTTGAGCCAGCCACATTACACTTTTTCATTAATGTTGCGGTAAGGGTCACAATAGAATCAGTATCCAGCAGACAAAGTGACAGCACTTGGATTACATTGTCAGACTCAGAAGTAACGAAGTAANCCGCCCGCCCGCCGGGCGCAGCGGGCCGTGCCGTGCGGCGGGTATTGTCCTCCTCAAAATGGCCGCCGGGCCGCGCCGCCCATCCCCCTCCCGGCCGGGCAGCGCCCCGCGCCCCTCACAGCTCCTCAGCGGCAACCCCGTCTGGCTCCCTGGTCTCCCCTCTGGTGACCCCTTCCCACCTGCCTCCTGACGCCTCTTCCACCGCAGCTGTAGCACTGGATGCTTTGGGGCTGGCCCGGATACAGGCAGCGTGGGCGCAGGGAGGTGGCAGCCAGCTATGGCTTTCCCTGAGGAATGAGTTTGCTGTGGGATGTGCGTGGTCTCTGACCTGCGAGGCCAGCACTCCCAACACAAAAGGGGAAAAATTTGTCATAGGTAAAACAGTCAAGGTTTAATTATTTTCTTCTTCAAATGTCCGAGAATGTGAAGCAAGATTTCAAAAAATGATAGTGTAGCTTCTCATGTATTTTACTATGATGATTCATCCACATTCACTTCAATGGCGCAGTAACTCCAGGCATTACACAGAACTTCATCTCTGACTGAGCAGGCTGCCTCCAAGAAGCTCCTCCACCCTTTGGTACCAATGTAACATCTGCCACCATCATTTGTCAACAGTTTTTCCACAGCACGTGTGGAATAGAGCCACCAAATGGCCCTCACAAAGGCCTGCGGTGTGGGTTGGCCCGGCTGTTCCCTGCAGAGAGTCCAGGCCTGCACTGTTCCAGAGGGGTGGGATTTGCCCAGAATAAGCAACTGAAGTAGTGAAATATCAGCTGAACAGAAAATGAATTTACTGAGCAAAGACTTCAGATTGTTCTCCCTGCAGATTCAGCTCTGCCTCTCTGCCTTTTGGCACAGCCCGGTGCCTCCCTTTGGAGGGCAGACACACAGGAGGTGTTTTGTTTAACTGCAGTTGCCTGGAAATGGAAGAGTAATACCTGCTAGGAGCTGGAAGCTGAACGTTTACCTGAGTCCACAGTTAGGAAAATAACATGGCCACATCCCTACCTGAGATGGGAGTGATAGTGGCACAGCTGCGAAGCTCCCATAAATGGGTGGGCCAGGGTCCCACAAGTTGCAAAGTGTTCTCTCTGCTTCTGTACGCTGAAAGCGTAAGTCTCAGCTACAGTTGCATAGAACTTTTCAGTATTTTACTCTCTCTCGGAGTCTGTAATTCAATTCTGGAAAATACCAGAGGTGCTGGAAGATCTGACCCCAGGTGGCAACCAAAATGCTGTTTTAAATTGTAACTGACTCAAACCAACTTTCCTTTGAGCAGTACTTTCCCCTCCTACCTGTGTCACTTCCCTTGATTTACCATCATTACTGTTCCTGTCGGTCTATCCTGCCTGTTTCATTACTTCTGGTATTACTGTTGTATTTATTTAAGCTACTGGAAGGCAAGAAGCTCCTGTGTCTGGAGAAATCTCCCTCACGTCGTCTGGCAGCATGCTACCATCCCGCTTTACCTCCTGTTTCAACCTTGAAGAGCAATGAGCAACACATTTAAACTGCTGCCTACTTCTTATATTTCTCTCCACAACTAAGAAGCAGGACCAGGTGTGAGAACAAGGAAATTGAGCATCTTAAAACCCACTCTATTCTTATACCTCAGACACTGTAGACTAAGCAAGACTCAACCCATATTGGGTACAATGCAGAACAAAAGACAAGGATCTTAAATTCTATTTATAGAAATGCAGTATCACAGAGGAGCAACTGCTGTGTCACAAGGCTGATGTTGGTTGATGGTCTTGTTTGTCTTCACTTTTGCCATTGCTTTCCACTCCCTCTTTTAAGATCATCGTGTTGCAGACCAGGAGGAGGATTTCTTTGGGAGTGGCTCTGGGGACATGGGAAGAAACTGGTCAAGGCCGAGAGCACCATGAAAAAGCTGAATGCCAGAATGAAGTTAAGTGGAACGTATATTAAGGCCAGCATCACAAAAAGAACAAATCTGCTTAAAAGGAGACATGAAAATAAGCTGGATTTTGTGAAAACATATGGGATTTCTCTACTGCTGCAGAAGTTGTATCAGCTCAGAAAAGCTGGAAAATGTTTAAGCTGTAGCACCATTGATCTTGCCACCAATTACCGATTCCCTAATCACAGAGGTTTCTACACCCCCTGTATTTATATGGGTTTTCTTCTTACAGAACAGGAGGAAACTCACATTATGCAGGAGATCCAGTTGAGCTAACAGTACACAGAGTGCTAAAAAATGCAAAGATAACTGGCTGCACAACAGCACTCAGAGCAAGCGGTGGGGGAGATGCCACACTGGGAACTACAAAAGACCCAGTCCTGCAGAGTCCGGGCTGCATCAGAGGGGGGCAAAGGCAAAGCTTTATTTCTCTCTGAGCTCCTCCTTTTTAACAAACAGAGTTGAAGAGATGTGAATGGGGAAGCGTCACAGTTAAAATTCCATAGAAATTCCATCTCCATGTTTCTCAGATATTTCTGTGCCTTGTTTTATTCTTGTATAGTAGTTTTATAAAGAAGAAATCTGACCTATCTAGATCTTGCAGAGCACTTATGCTTAATACTCCACTCTTTTCTGAAGAGGGCAGGGAACACCAGGCATTCAACCTATGTTCCCTTTCACACCAAGACTTCAAGAGATTAAGATTTTTAAGATAAGATGGCTGCAGGCAGAGTATGTGTGCCAGTATACATTAGTAAGCACAAGCCTACAAAAGCAACTCCAGACCCTTCAAAACTTTTTTGCTTTACAATTAGTTGAATGCAAAAATGGCAAGACAATAGTTACTAGAGCTACAAGCAAGAGAGTATGGCTAAGGCTGCCTTTGTCATCCAAATTGTCACTCGAAATCCAGGAAGAAAATGTTCTGACTCCAATGTGGTGTTAGAAAGCAGCATTCCTTTACTCCTCACTGGGTGACTTAACAAACAAGCGTGCTCTCTCAGAGTTGAGGTTCTACATTTAAACAGTTAAGACATACATTTCATTCTTTTCCAAGGACTCATTAATATATGTTAACGTTCCTTTGTGCATGTGGAGTTGCAGTTAGTGGTCGTACGCCCACTTACTTCATCCCCATTTTTCCACCATTAGCTTCATCACAGAGACTTTTGGCTGACCTTTAGCTGTTTTTCCCCAATCTGGCAAAATTCCATTGCTTGTTAGGCCACAATGAGCAACTTCCAGAACAATATATGTGAAAATCCGAGGAAAACGTCCTTGCACCTGGTGAAATGCAAAGACAAGTAGTCTATTATGATTCCAGTGCTTCTTGTGAAGCAGAATTAAGAGAAAACAAGGCTGTTCACACACCAAGCAAAGTTGAAATGGAAAGTTTGAGAATTGGCACTCATTGATTCCTTTTGCTAAACTCATATAGAAGAAGGACTAAGAGATTTCAAACTAAACTTAACCTTTGCCAAGGTAATTTCCCTAGGTAAAAGCCACTTTCAAGAGCATTAGAAGCTGCAGACATGAAAAGCTACTGGCGTTTTTAGTTAGTGAGCGAAGAGGACTGTATCCGTCAGCACAAAGCAGGAAAGGATCAAGGAGCTATAGCTTCTGGATCAGTTTTTAGTTTTTCAGTCTTCACACTGGATGGGATCCTGAGCCAGGAGAGGACACTGTCCCACTTCTATATCCTCACCTCAGACATCAAAACATCTTTCTCCACAATGAAGAAAAGAAAAATAAGACCAGTGAGACAAATGGGCATTCCCCAGAGCCCAGGCCTCGCAATAGAGTTGGTAAAGGCTGACCACTACCTGCCTTTTGACTCCCCCTCCCTGTGGGAAGGGTTGTGGTTCCCCACAGAGTGGTTCACAGAAACAAGCATTAGGTTTGGTAAAAGAAAGCAAGAGAAATGCACAAGACAGCCACTTGGAAGAACACAGTGATGCTCCAGGCACCCAAGTGTCCCAGGTGGCAAGTTCTGCTGTCACACTTGACACTCATATGAACTCACATGGAGAGAACTCCTTTGCTTTGCTACTGGGAAAACAATAGCAACTCCCATCCTTCTAACAAGGATCTCACTTGACAGCAAGTCTCAGAGTCCCATTAAGAGTTAGCCAACTCTATGGAAGCTCTGCATTAGCTTATTAGTACCTTTTACTTGTAATACTCATACAAACAGCGGGCTCTATATTTTCTCTCAGTGCACCAACTGATAACATAATCCATAAGAAGTCCTGTAAAAAACACAAGAAATTACAGAAGTGTCACCTTACCCTTAAAGAATGAGGGTAGCAGAGTTCTTACTGCTGGGTTTTCAAACATCCAGATTTGGTTTACATCTAGAGCAATTTTATGGCTGAATCTAGAACTCAGCATTAATATCCTCCAGAGTCATAACCATAGGGCAGCACCGTCTTCTAAGATAGTAGAAGAATGTGATTCTGTGAAAGAGATTTAATTGCATCCACATCCCCAAATACGGGACTCTTGCCCACCACAAAGGATGAACTCTCTTAGAACAGATTTGTTTCTAAAGCAGGTTTCTGAAGAATTATTTCAAATTCTTCTACCCTGCAGAAGCCATTCCTCCTGCCTCTAAGAGAGACCACTTCCTGTTCTCTGCAGATGAAAAACCACGCTCTTAGCAGAGAAAAGCACTAGCTTTATTTGTATAGAAAATGATAGATGCAGTAGCCAATAAAGAGACAATTTAGTAGCAAAGCATTGAAGCATTCTTCTTATGAAGTCAGCAAGTGACATAACCAATATTGAAAAATTAACCCTACCCATGACAAGGCAGTTGGAATTGGACGATGCTTGAGGCCCCTTCCAACCCAAGCCATTCTGTGAATGCAGGGTTCTGTTCCAGAAAGCACCAGTGAGAGAGGGATTGACTTTTTCTGGGCAAGAATTCAGCAAGACAGCACTGTCATTTTTCTTATCAAGCGTGCCACTGGACGAGTTTGTTACCTACAGGAACGGGAAGCAAAGCGAGGTGCCTGCAGGCAGGAAGGGCAGCACGGAAGGGGCAATGTGGGGACAGCGTTTTTCCACACTGCTCCGGCCCGCTGTATTCAATCCAACCCTTCAGTAAGAGCTACCCTCGAGCCCGCAGGAGCCCAGCGAGGCACAAAGCAGGGAGGTCCATCGGTCCGAGAGCAGCAGCTTGTCTTCTGCAGCGCAGTCTTCTGGAGGCTCATCTACCTGCGAGCGCCTTAAGTGCGTAAAGAGACCGATCGTTAGAGAGCAACCACGGCGAGGCAGGCGGACACGACGCGACATAGCTCCTGCTGCTTCCCCACTGCGCTCCACCGCCCCGCTCCGGGATTAGAGCGGCCCGGCCCGGCCCGGCCCGGCCCGACCCCGCCCGCCCTGCCGGGGCCTTCAGTGCCGGCACTGTTTCCGGGGCTAACCGTAGCGCCTGCCCCAAAGTCGCGGAGCCTCAAGCGGTGCTGAGGGGAAGAAGGGTAGGAAGACGGAGGCGGCTGGCTGGCTGGCTGCCGGCTGAGGGGATACGCTGCGGAGCTCCGCGGGTGGCAGCAGGCAGCGGGGCGGGCAGCCGCGCGGGGCCTCAGCTCGGGCGGGAGAGCGGCGCGGCCATGGAGGAGCTCGACACAGAGCCGCCCGTGACGGTCAGGGCCGGGGCCGTGAGGCCCCTCCGACGGACGGGACCGGACCGCCCGTCCCCTTACCTTGCCTTCTCTCCCCCTGCCCTCCGCTCCCTTCCCGCAGGTGGTGCCGGGCGCCGACCCGGCCCGGACGCAGCTGTGCTTTGAGTGGGGCCCCGCCGAGATGCTGCTGTGCGAGACGCTCTTCGGCCCGAGAGGTGGGGAGCGCCGCGGGGCGCCGGAAGGCAGCGCGGGTCCGGCCTCGACGGGGTGCGTCGTTGCGGGCGGCGGGGACGGAGCGCGGGGCCCCTCCTGCGTCTTTGTGGTCCGCAGGGATCAGGACATCTACATGGAGACGCTGCGGAAGCTCTTCAACGAATCCCACGGCATCTTCGTCGGGCTGCAGCGCTGCGAGGAGGAGCGAGCCGTGAGGGCGAGGAACGCGCAGTGAGTGGAGCTGGGGCCGGGAAGACGGAGCGTTTTGTAGGCAAATGCCATTGCCCGAATGGGCCCAAACCGCTGAGAACTGCCGCGACTTGGCAGACGTGCGGTTCGAACAGCAGTTCCGCGGTAATCGTGGAATCATTAAAGGTGGAGAAGACGTTAAGGCCATTCAGGCTAACCCCATCCCACCGCCACGTCCCTCAGTGCCACATCTCCGCGGTTCTGAATACTTCCAGGGCAACTCCATACCTCGCTGGGCAGCCTGTGCCAATCCCTTGCTGCTCCTTCTGGGAAGAAATATTTCCTTATACCCAACCTGAACCTCCCCGGCATGTCTTATGGCCATCACCCCTGGTCCTGTCTCTGTTAGCTGGGGAGAAGAAGCCGACCCTCACCTCACTACAACCTCCTTTCAGGCCCTGAGCAGTGCTGAGCAGCGCCTGGGACGCTGCATACCCCATGCCAACACAGCCGCCTTGTGCAGCATGGTCAGAGCCTACCAGGCTTACCCTCGTGCTGGAAGCATCCACGGATGCACAGAAAAGGGACTGTAACTCAAGTAGTTCTCTGTAAACGATCCCTTTTTGTGTTTGGCAGATTAATCCAAGTGAGTAAAAACTACCGCTCGGTCATAAGAGCCTGCATGGAGGACATGCACCAGGCTGCGAGTAAGTCTGTTGTACTGCAATAAAAGGAGGTACTATTTGTGATTATAAAAATAAGATTTCATTTGGAAGTTGTTATAGCTGCTGAAAAATGACACATATAAACTTCAGTAATTAACAAGACTCCATTTCCATCATTGAGATTTCCAGGTTGGTTCATCATCTTGTAACTGATTTTAGGAAGACTTGCAGTCTTTTCATGTCATGGGTTGTGGTTTTGTGGAAAAATGAGTCAAAATTAACAGCTTGCTTCCCTGAAAAAGTGAGAGATCTCTGTCTTAACATCTGTGTCCTGTAAATTTAGCAGATTTCTAAAGAGTTAGGAAAGGTTAGCTTAGCTTTATCAGTTGTGTACACATTCAGGTCTGTACCGAGTGAGTGGTCAGGGATTGTATTTATGAACTCAGAAAGTATTGTGAAATAAGGTAAATATGCTGCTTTTTGACTTGGCTTATTTTTCACTCAGTTTCAGCCCGGGACTCTACCCTGCACAGCCAGTACAGCATTCAGGTAATCTGCAGTCACATCCACATAGTTGCATGAATAATGGTTAGTAAAGCCATGAAGACCAACACTGTGGCTGTAGTTTTGCTGTATAAACTGCACTGATGTTGCTTAATTAGCCTTTCGTTCTTTCTGTGGTCTTTGTAACTCTCAGGAGAGTAAAAAGACTTAAAATAACACTTTCTGTACTGTTTTGTATTTCCCTGAGGAGCGATTACTGTTGCATTTAAATACACAAACAGCATTGATATTTTCTAAACTGAACATGTGTAGAGAAGTTATGGCCTGTTTCTATCTTCTAATTTGTATCTCAAATACCAATATGACATTTCTCTTGTCTATAAAAACTGATTGCTATGGACAGCAAATTCAGCTGTGCAGTTAAAAATAAATAACAGGAACAATTACTGACCCTGAAACACAGCTCTGCCTTTTTTCAGGTTTCTATTCTCTCTGCTATGGAGCTGATCTGGAATCTGTGTGAGATTCTGTTTGTTGAAGCAGCTCCAGGTGAGCAGTGAACAATTCTGATGTTAAGACTGAAAGTGGTCTTGTTTGCATAATTAATTGTTTGAAATGTGGATAGCATCTATTGTGCTACATTTCAATACATATTGTAGGGAGTATGACAAGCAGCACTAAATTCTAATACCTCTTCTGCCTCAGTAAATTGCATTTTTTGTATTGTTATGTCAAGATGCTTTCTACTTTTCCCCCTCTTATGTAGCACACTACAGTTTACACTGGCTTATTTGTTTCCCACAGAAAAGTAATGAAGAGAGATAACAAAAACTTGTTCCCGATTTATTTGACTTTAAAGCATAACCACATTCTTAACCATTAAATATGTAGGTACCAACTAACATTTACACAGCCTGATGTAATTCCTTTAACAAAAGGATGACATTTTATAAGTGAGTTTATTTATGAGTGCTTCAGAATTGTTTTCTTAGGAATCAGATTATGCTAACTGATGTACTCACATAATTCAAAAGAGGAATTCATAAATTATAGATTATTTAATCCGAAGAAAAGCGAACTGCCTACCACCAGATTTCATCCTCATATTTAGTTAATAATGAGATGTTGGTTGTAGCAGAAACGCTCAGTGACGGCTTGAAGCAGTGATGGAGTCCCTGGTGGGAAGGCAGGGCCAACCCAGGGGAGTTCAGGTGCATGCAATGCAATGCACTGAGTGACCGGAAGGGATGGAGCCAGGATCCACCCCTTCCCAGCCCTCATTTAAGGGCTGGCAATGGAGGCAAGGGGATCTCTCTGGAGATCCCTGCATACCTGAGGCCTTTCAAAGGTAAGCAGCTTTTTTTCCTCCATTTGTGTCCACGGCTGCTGCATTTGGGCTTGTCCTCATTTGCTGCAGCCAAAAACTTTGCCACCCTACTATTATCACTGTACTTTCCATCACATTATAGCGTTAGAATGGTAAACAAAAACATTTTATGGATCTTTTGGCATTTCAAGATTTATGATACGAATGAACTTCTATTTCTTCAAGTAACTTGTTTAGGTTTTCTTCTAGTCTGTGCTTCTGTTCTAAAACTTGTCACATGGAGCCTAGTGCTCCTGCAGCTTGGCTACTTAGGGAACTCTGTGCCTTTGTAGTTTGAATGTGGCAGATGGAAATCTGCTTAGTAAATCTCATCTAATGACTGTCAGACCATTAAAGTTAGAAGCATATAAATTAAGTCTGGGAACAAACAGTTTGGGAACTAACAGCAATACCTCCTCTGTGTAAAGCTGGTCCTCTCCTGCTTCGTCTCCTTGACTGGGTTCAACTTCACATCTGTGATGTAGACAACATGGTCCGTGAAGTTCTGAGCAGTGAAAATCCATCAAAACACAAGCTCTTCTGGAATGTGGTGAGTACAGCCCCCTGTAAGACTTCTAGATGAAGTCGTGCCTATGCGTCTTGCGTTCCTCTCCCCTTCTCAGCACTGCGGTACATCTCAGAAACCGATACTTGAGATGCTGCTTCTGTCTGTATAGTTTTAAGATGAAGCATTGTCAAGGTCATCCTGCCCTTAATCCTAACTTGAGCCTTTCAATTTCATGATTTACAGAGGCTGTATATTCAAATTAGCAGGGCCTAAAGTTGAAATCTTATACCTCTACTTGACTTTCTAGAAGATTCCCCTGATATTCCACCTGGGTGTGTGGTAGCCTTGCACAGCTTGGTGCTCACAGATGTGCTTTCTGCAGGTGGATATCTTTGTGCTGCAAGGCCGAATGGATGAAGCACGCCACTTGCTCTCCAAGGAAGCCATTGCAAATCCCACATCAATGAACATGTACAAAATCCTGGATGACTTGATGAAGAAGATGCCTGTACCCAGTGTATGTACAAAGCAGATTTTTTTTTTCCTTAGTTCCATTAAGAAAGGAGATAAGAGTGATAACAGAATTTGTCCAGTCTGTTTCATCTCTGCTGTGGCTCCTGTAACATCACAGGCTGTTGACCATTAAAACATCTGTCTTAATCCTTTACAGTAGAAATACTTGTGTCAGTTACCCAAGAGACCCAAGCATACAGCTGAAAATCTGTTAGGTCATAAACCAACATAGTCAGAAGTGATGTTTTTGTAGGAAGGTATGTTGCTGGGTTATCTGAAACAGTCCCTGTTGAGAACTTACAGAGAAGTCTTTGAAAACCTTACCTGCAGGTTTTCCTCTGTTGCAATGATCTCCATGTGGAGGAATAATTGCAGCTGCATCTTTCACTGGTTGTCTTGGGGTCCTTTTCCTTTATTTAGATAAACAAATTAAGACACTTCAAATGCAACTGGAGAACAAGGGAAAAAACTGACATCAGCCTCCTTATCTTTTTAGCATGAATGAGTGTGAGTTGAGACCAAATACCTGTTGTGACTTGGTATTTCTTTTTATTTTATGCCTCTTATTCCATTCAGGTTGGTAACACCCAAACGCTGACTGAGATGGAGCTGAAATGGCAGCACTGGCACGAAGAATGTCAACGTTATCTACAGGATGGAACCTTTGCTTCCAATTCCCACATGGAATCCATCTGCAAGGTGTGTTTTGGTTGAGAAGAAAGGAAACTGGACAAGTATTGCATTATTGCGTACTTCAGAAGCCATACGTAGTCATAAGTAACTTTAATATGTGAAATCATCTGTTCATTAGATCACTTGTGCAGATTGTTTTCCTGTCATAGGCTCTCCATTAAACTGTAAACTTTGCAAAATAGTAGTAGTGCCTTTAAAAAGTTAAGATGCAGCTGTGTATATTGCTGAATTTGCAGAACTAGTCCTTTGTTTTTCTTCCTCTTAGATCCTGCTGGGAGATGAGAATGCCATACTAGAAAAAAAGGAACTCATGACTACCTGGTACCACTTCCTGGTTACTCGGCTCCTGTATTCGCATCCAACTGTGAAGCCAATGGAGCTGCGGTTCTATGCGCAGGCAAGAAGTAGCATTATTTTTATATCCTCCAGTTTAATGTACAGAAAGATTACAGTACTTAAAGAAAGCTTTGGGAAGGTTGATGTCTTACAGAAACTGCATAGCCATAAGACTTTTCCTGGAACTTTTAAATGGACTGGGAGACTGATACAGGAAAAACAATGGTTGAAGACCAAGTCTCTTTAGTGTCCAGTGTTACCAGTTTTGGTCCTCAAATTGTTTTTCCAATTTCCTAATGCTAAAATATTGCTTCTTGTCTGTGTTCAGTCTCTGTGATGTACTCTCCCATAAAATAATCTAAATGCTATTGCATCAAAACAAATAGTTTTCCTTCTACCCTCTTGCAACTGTTTTTTTAATCATGTCTTATAATCTTATTCTACAGTCTAGTATGGACATGTTCTTGGGTGAAGAAAGCAGCCCTGAGCCTCTGGACACAATTTTAATGGCAGCCTTTGAATTTGAGCTTCACCAAGTGATCAAGGAGTGCAGGTTGAGTTCTTAAAGTTCTTGTTTCTCTAGCTCTATCATATTGCTTCCAATAGTATTTGGGGTAGAGGATATGGGCACAGGCCACCTGATCATCTGTTCAAAGAATTTAGCAAGAATACACAAAGCGAGTAGCAACTAGAAGTATTCCATTAGGTCTGGGACATTGCAGCCAGGCACGGTGCTGTAATATAGCTTCGGTATGTGCAAAACCTCACACCTTCCCTGGCGTTTTCTTTGTTTTGCTTGTTTCAAATACAGCGTTGCTCTGAGCAACTGGTGGTTTGTGGCTCATCTGACTGACCTTCTGGATCACTGTAAACTCCTGCAATCTCACAATCTCTAGTAAGTATTTCTTTGCACTGATTATTCAATCACTCAGAAACTGAAACAGCATGTCAATTTTGGTGAAAAAGAAGCATTTTAAGCATTTACAGAAGATGGAAAATAAAGGCGCTGCATCAGCCCAGACACTCATCAGAAGCAGCAGTTGCTGTCCTGATGGATTTGACATGCTATTCAACAGCACTTCAGCAGAGCATTAGGGTTTGTGGTTTGGTTTTAAATACATTTTTAGCTGAAATATTATCAACGGCTCAAATGTTTGTGATGATTTGGAATAGTGAGAAACTCATCTAAAAAGAGTTTCCATACATAAGTTTTCAACAAACTTAAGTATGAGCAATTCTGCTATTTGCATTCTCCTGATGTTTCAGTTTCTTAAAGCAGTTATTACTGTAAGTTACATTTGCTAAATGCTGTAAATATGCAGGTCTCCCCCCAAGGAGAAAGCTGCCCTGCAAGCTTAGGCTTGATATATGAATACTAAGATAACCTGTGAGAAAACATCCTGCAGGTGCTTCTGAAATCAAGTCAGGAGGCTTTTCTGATGAGGTGCAAATAGTAATGCCTGTTTCTTTTCTTTCTTCATTCCCTCCCCAGTTTTGGTTCAAACATGCGTGAATTTCTGTTACTGGAGTACGCCTCAGGACTCTTCTCCCATCACAGGTATCAATCTTGGTTGTTGTTTTTTTTTTTCAGAGGTTAGACTTAACATCAGGGCAGCAAAAGAAAGAAATTGCATAATAATAAAATGAAAGGGCAAAACTTAAGCCACTGTTAGAATTTCAGCAATCAATTAAAACCTATCAGGTGCGTTAACCAGGATAGAATGGCTACTGCCTCTGTGACATTTTTGGTACACTGCATTTTTGAGATGCAGGTATTCCAAAGTTGTGTAATAGGCAGCTGATAGTTGGTAGAAAGTAAAAACCATCTTAGGTCTTAACACTGTGTTAATCAGAATCAAGTATTATTAATGCAGACTCAAATTCTACTTTTTCTTTCCTGTTATGTTTAAGATTTACAAGATTTGAAATGCTTGACTTTTTCCTCCCCCCCCCCCCAGTCTGTGGCAGCTGGGGGTGGATTACTTTGACCACTGTCCAGAATATGGCAGAGTCTACTTGGAACTTCATATTGAGCGGATACCCCTTAACACAGAACAGAAGGCCCTCAAAGTGCTGAGGATCTGCGAGCAGAGACAGATGCATGAACAAGGTGATCGATTCTTAAATTTCAATGTTTCATAATGACACAAGTGAAACTACTGACATCGATTTTCTGTTTTCTCCTGTGTTTTCTCCAAAGTCCGAAGCATCTGTAAAATCATGGCCATGAAAGCTCTGCGAAATAATCGCTTGGGCTCTGCCCTGTCCTGGAGCATCAGAGCCAAGGATGCAGCTTTTGCTACACTAATATCAGATCGGTGAGTCTATGTCAGAAGCTCTCGGGCCCGCTGTCACTGTAGCGGGCAGGTAGGAATGGGAAGAAGGCAGCCATCGTGGAAAGGTCCCACTGCAGGCAGAGTGGGGCTATCTTTCCCTCAGACCAGGTGTCTGCTTCTGGGCTAGAAAAGGACATCTTGGGTTCTTGTCATCTGCAATTGCCTAGCTGTTTTTTTTTCTACACCATTGTACTTCAGGAGATCTACAGATTAAACGGATTTGCTCTACTAAACAGTCCAGTAATAGAATTGAATGCACTGCTAACACTTAGCTTGGACCTAGACAAAGGGTTGGGGCTTTACTTGGAACTCTTTTTGTGCTTTTGAATCTCTAGCAACTCATGTCATGGACATTTTCTTTTCTTAATTGAAATTAGACAGGTACCAGTCTCTTTGCATAATTACAGTTCTGTAATTATGCTCTGGATAGATGGCTAGGTAATACTACATCTTCAGCAGTGTAAAAGGGAGAGGTAAGAGATTGCTGGCTTCCCCCCTCAATTTGTTCTTAGAGGGAGTGGGGACAGTCATTTCTTTCAACAGGAGTTGAAAGAAAAGCACTGCAGGAAGCGGATGCTGAAAAAAGCAGCACGATGAAGGTTGTGACAAAAAGATGAAAAGCTTTTAGAATTGTTTCTGCTGCTTGCCTTCAACTTTTTTTTTTTTTTTTTTACACAGCAGAAAGAGAGAGCTTTGTTAGGACCTGGGAAGGCTATTTATGTTGCTACCAGCCTCAGCTTCCTGTGTTCCTTCCTTTCCTTATTTTTTTAAGAAATAGATCCCAACTACTACAAAATCTAGAAGAAAAATAAAGTGTCAGTGAAATACGTGCTGCACTGACTCACTGATTGCTCCCAGGAAATGTTCTGATGTCTTCTGAAGTCCTCAGTCATAGTTGACTAAGATGAAACAGTTGTATACTAAACTTTCCTGTGAAGGGTGAGTGCTGTGAGTAGATAGAAAAGAAACGTGAAAAACAGCCTCCCCTGTAAGCCTTTGCTGCATTTACTTTCTCCACAGATTCCTTAAGGACTACTGTGAAAGGGGACGCTTTTCTGATTTAGACCTCATCGATAATTTGGGACCATCCATGCTGCTCAGTGATCGGCTGACATTTCTTGGTGAGAAGGGCCTAATTTTCAGGTCGTTCTATTGTTTATAACATAGCTACCTCTTCACAGCTTATCTTCTGGCAATTGAACTGACTCCCTTCTGGCTGACAGCCATTAAGGATGATCCTGAATTTGATCTATTCCTATTTGGTTCACGCTTGCAAAATTAGGACTGTATTTCCTTAGTTTAAGGTTTCAATAAAGCCTAGAAGTGAACTGACTTACCAGTTGGGTAATCCTCCAAACAGCAGGCAGTGTCACCCCGTGACCGTTGCATTGGCCCCAGAGAGTTGTAGTTTAATTGTGAAATTGTAGCTATAGGGATGTGACCTCCCTTTCTGCATTACACACAATTCCTTAAAAGCAGAAAACATTCCTGCTTGGTTTTCCTTTAGAATGTTTTCCTTTAGAAGTTTTAGGAACATCAGGTATGCTTTTACTGAAGAACTCTCACGCATCTCTATCTTGAGCTCAAATGTTAATCAAAGTTGGATTGGAATGGGAATCATTACTTCCTATGTTTTTGCAGTTAAGCAGATATAAATCAGTCACAGAATAAAACTCACATTTGTTCTCAGCCAATTATTATTCTAGGTATCGGTCCAATTAATTCTTAGCAAAACCAGAATATTCTGCATCAACAAAGTCTCATTTTCCATTTAAACAGCAAAGCCTTTCACACCTCTCAATCTCCTGAGGTATCAGAAAAAAACCATAGAATATCCTGAGTTGGAAGGGGCCCATAAGGGTCATTGAGTCCAACTCCTGGCTCCACACAGGGCCACTCAAAAATCAGACCAGGTCTGAGAGGATTGTCCAAATGCTTTTTGAACTCTGGCAGCTTGGGGCTATAACATTCCTCCTCCCCTTTTTTTTTTTTTTTTTTTTTTTAAACAGATGCTGCCAGTCTCAAAGCCACTCGTGTTGCTCACCCTGCAAACACTCAGCACCAGGCAGTATCAATTAGGTAACAGGCTGATTCAAACAGTAACTCTTAGCAAGAACAGTGGCAGATTTTTAACTGTCTTTTCAGACAGCCTGTATTTTAATTTTCCTTCATGCACAACATTCTTATTCCAAAGCAGCTGAGTCTGGGGGGAGTCTCATATCTATTGCTTCACGAGAACACACTGACTTCTTAACATCCATTAATCCCAGCTTGTGCTGTTCTGACAAATACTAATAGCTTTTACCCTTCCAACACCCACGTGTAGGGAAGTACCGTGAATTCCACCGTCTGTATGGGGAGAAGCGGTTCTCTGAAGCTGCCAGGCTGCTGCTGATGCTGATGACTGCTCATATTGCCCCTTGCTCCTTCTGGATGACCCTGCTGACAGATGCCCTTCCCCTGCTAGAGCAGAAAGAGGTGAGGATGCTGGTCAAACACGACAAAGACACCCCACATCTTTTCTTTTCTTCCTGAGAAGTTATCTCAAAGCAGTCACTCTCCACACTTAATGTCCCCAGGCTAGGGCTGTTCATAGCAGTTCAAGAATTGCATAGTACTCCTAGTGTCTTATCGAGGGCAGGGGGAATCGGGATGACAAGTAACTTAGAATAAGATAATCACTGCTTTTAGAAAGCAGTAGTGGAATAATAGAATAACCATACTGATGGTTTAAGTACAAAAGGTGTCCAATTCCTTCTGGTACTTTTATTTTAGTGTGCTTTCTTCTGCTCAGCCATGTTTTTGCTTCATGATTCATCAAGAAAATGGAAGTTTACTTACTAGGTACCCATGACTGGATAAAGCACAGAGGCATGCACGCTGACCTCACAGCTCACCCTTTGCACAAGAGGTTACAGACCTTCCAGAGTCACTTAGAGGTCTTTTCCAACTGTAACGATTCTAAGACCATCTAATCCAACTGTCCACCTACTACCAGTGTTGCCCACTAAACCAGGTTTCTTAGCACCACATCTACACATTTCTTGAACACCTCCAGGGATGGTGACCCCACCACCTTCCTTGCCAGCCCGTTCCAGCACCTGACCACTCTTCCAGAGAAGTTTCTTCTGATATCCAACCTGAACCTCCACTGGCACAACTTGAGGCCATTCTCTCTTGTCCTATCATTGTTAGCTGGGGCAAGAGGCTGACCCCCACCTTGCCACAACCTCCTTTCAAGTAGGTATAGAGAGTGAAAGGTCTCCACTGGGCCTCCACTAGACTGAACCATCCCCATTCTCTCTGCTGCTCCTCACGTACAGCTGAGCATTGACCAATACCCCCAGGTCTTTTTCCTCTGCATGATTTTCCAGCTTCTGTGCCCTGAGCCTGTAGCATTGCCTGGGGTTGTTGTAGCCAAAGTGCAGGACTCAGCATATGGCCTTGTTGAACCTTCATCCCACTGGCCTCAGCCCAGCAATCAGCCTGTCCAGGTCCTGCTGTAGGGCCTTTGTACCCTCAGGCAGATTGACACTTCCTCCCACCTTGGTGTCACCTGCAGATTTACTGAAGGTGCACTCAATCCCCTCATCCAGACAGTCAATAAAGATATTAAACAGGATGGGCCTTGTAACGTGATGGAAAGCACAGCAATGATAGCCAAGTAGCAAGTGAGGACTTGCTCAAATGCAGCAGATAGGGACACACAAACAAAGGAAAGAATCTCCTTACCTTCAGAAGGCCTCAGTTACGCAGGGATCTCCAGAGAGATCCCCTCTCTTCCGCTGCCAGCCCTTAAATGAGGGCTGGGAAGGGGTAGATTGGATCCTGGCTCCACCCCTTCATCACTCAGCAGCATTGCATGCAGCTGAGTTCCCCTGGGTTGGCCCTGCCTTCCCACCAGATGCTCCATCACTGCTTCAAGCCATGACATAGCATTTCTGCTACAGGCCCTAATACTGACCCCTTCTCCCCTGAATTGTCCTGTGATCCTGTGAATGACAGGTCAGAATCAATCTGTGGGAGTATGAATGCATTCTCTTTCCTCTCAGTTGAGTAATGTGCTCAGACTGTGTGATGTCCTTCAGCACGGTTGTTTTCATGAAAATACTTTCATTTCCACAGGTCATATTTTCAGCAGAGCAGACTTACGAATTGATGCAATGCCTGGAAGATCTGACGGCAGGGAAGCTGGATAAGCAGAAGCTCCAGGTACCTCCTGTTTTGAGGACAACTGGATAACGAATCAGTGGGGTTGTAGGTCAAGGAAAGCACTAAACTTGTTTGTAGATGGGGACAGAAACAAGGGAGAGCCTGAGTTCCTAAGGCTGGTACTTTGTTAATAGCCAGCAAACTGAGGCATCAGCAGAAGATAATTAAGCATACACAAAAATAGTGCACTACTTCCATTCCTGAGCGTTCTGTTGTATTCTTACTCTTAATGACCTGAATATTTATTTTTCAAAACCCAGAAGGAGAACCAGCTCGTTATTGCATGCACTGATCTAACCCAAACTCTGCTTTCAGGATGATGATGTTGAGACCATGAAAGTGGAAATGCTGAGACTTGCTCTTGCGCGAAATCTTGCACGAGTTATTGTCAAAGAAGGCACACTGGAAGGATCCTGAAGACCGTAACGTGCGATTTTACTCTCTGTGGCTTATTGTACATAAACATGACTGGTTTTCTAAGAATAAAGGTCTTGTTTTGCATATTGTTTGGTGATGTGATCTTGTCTTTCATAAAAAAGAACTTTAAAAATTGTACAGCGGATCCAACTTGGTCTGGCCATCCTCCCCTTCTGACAAACCTCTTTCCATCTGTGTTTTCAGTTGCTGTGCCACTAATTACCCAGAACTGAAACCAAACCTATCTTTTAAGGCACTGGCATTTTAACCAAAAAGGCAGAAGTTGCTGTTTTCTAGTTTGGATGGGCTTCAGATGATGGACTGAGCCTTAGTGTTTCCAGAACCAGCATTATACTCCACAATCAACCATCAGTAAGGGCTATCCCCAGAGCAAAGTAGGGAAACCAATTTATTTAACATGCAGCAAAACAAATGCATTTGAGATGTATTTACAGTAATGGCTGTTTGGTATGAAGCAGGAACCTCAACCTACTGACAAGGAACACTCATTCATTGCTTAATTTCCAAAGCTTATAACAATGCATTTCCACGCAGCAAGACTATGGCATCTTTCCATTTGGCTGTACAGCACATGCAGTGCACTGCCAGTAACAGTGAGAACAATGCCATTCTGCAGAAAGCACTTGTGCTCTTCTGACTTCCTCAAAGTCACAGTGAGATTCACGTATAGGCATCTAAAGCAGTGAAATCTGCTTCCTCAGGATATGCTTACAGCACCTGGGCAGACTTAAGTGACCTAAATACTATCCCTATGCCTACCGTGCCTAAAGTGGCAAGAACATTTCTGAGGCAGAAAGAATTCTTTCCTTGTCCTCTGTCACAGTCCATCAGTTTAAAATTGCTGCTTTCTGTAGGAATCTAAAAGATGTAACTCCCTTTTGCCTGCCCTCTGTGTCAGGGAGCTGACAAGGCTGCGGTCCTCATGAGCTTCAGAGCAGGAGCATACAGAGAGGTCCTTGGCCAAAGCTTTGATTCCTCCCCCTCAGGGTTTCCACAATTGCCTGATACCTCTGATCCTTCAGGCCTTTAAATCCACAGAGTTTTTCACCTCTAGTATTTATTTCTCATCATAGAAAAGACAACATAACTAACTCCAAGCTGTATTTGAGCTATGGTTTTACAGCCTGTATTAATTCCAGCAGCACTCTGTCCAAGGATCCATCCTACCCGTGCTTTTGTCAATGGATGTTAAAAACAAACATTAAAACAGTGTCTCAAAGCTATTTGAGGCACTGCTTGAGACTGTTCATTGAGAGAAGGAAGGGACTTCTGTAATCAACTTTCAGTCATTTAAACCTAATTTCTAGTCAATTCCTCTGCCACCTGCTAGCACTGAATACTGATGTCCAGTAAAACCACTCTCCCTCTTCTGGAGATGATTGCACTCAGCCACTTAATACAGAGAACTATTAAAACAGGGCACCTGCATCGCCACAGCCCAGCAGAGCCTTCTTTCCTTTCCCTGCTTGCTTCTGTTCAGCCATCCTACGACTCTACTATTTACATCCTGTATTTCACTGTACTCATCTCAGTACTGAACTACATAATAACACTGCCTGCAGGAGGGGACCTGAGAGGCACTCTTCCCATCCCTGGGTTAGCAGCTGTAAAGACACTTCTGCATGCCAGGTGCCGCCCTCCATCAATGCTGAAAACAACTTTCCAGCTCCACTGCTTGGTTTTACCTCCTCACCAACTTCTCTTTTCCCCACACTACAGAATGCGATGAAGGCAGAAAAATAACCAGTGGAGCCATTTGCATACAAAACAGCCCCAGCTGCCCCAAATGGATACAATAGGGAGGCAGCCCACAGTATAAAATAAATATATTAACTAAAGATACAGCAGTGTCACACAACACAAGAGCTGGAGTCTGCTTACACTGACCACTGGGAATGAGGCAGATGGAGGGAGCTGAGGGAGCTGAGTGCCATTTCAGTGGTTAAAAAAAAAAAAAGCATTCCCTCATGGAACCAGCATTATTGCTTGACATGCTTAGCAGGTCCAGTCTGGCACTGAGGAGGTAGAAGTCCAAGGGAGGGCACGTGTAAGGGCTCTGTGCTGAGGAAGCTCGGGGTAGCGTCATTACCAGCACGTAGGTAAGTCTGGACAGCAGTACAGGAACACACTAACTTAGATCTCCTGTTGACAGGTCTCCCCTCAAAATACAGTAACTTCAAGTTTAATAGAGTGGAAGATAGAACCAGATTCACTCGGAGGCCAAGATAAAAGCAGCCCGCGCTACGTGTTACCACGTAGTTCAGTTCATACTTGGCAGAGATGACCCAGGACCCCTTCAACGTGGGGTAAAACATTCTGGACTAAAGCTACAAGCAGACTGGGCAGGACATGTAAACAAAGCTGAACATCACCAGTGGATAGCATGGGCGTCCCTTCCCCGTCACATTCATTTCAGTCCTGTGGGATCCTTTCCTGGTCCCGTCACAGAGTTCCAAGGTCATAGATTCCCCCACAGCTCTACTGGAGGGAACTGATCCACTTCACCAACCTCTGTGGCAAGCTGGTCTCCCAGTGTGAAGGTCAGTCTGTATCTCAGCCTCACTTTCTCCTGCAGGAAAGACAAAACCCAAGAGCAACACATGAGAATAGCCTCAGTTGTTCTGGAACAAAAAAATTTCACCAGCACAGCTCTACAGAAATCACAACACTGTTGCATGCTGCAGAGGGAAGAGGGTCAAGGTAGCCTGAGTTATTTACCTTACAAATTTAAAAATATAAAAGCTTTATTGCTTAGCATGAAACAGCAGGAGAAAAGCATGAGTGATCTGCAGTAATAGTTTGCTATACATGTAGCTAGCACCCACTGCTCAGCAGCTCTCCAAAGATCCTGAAGAATGATGCTGGAATAGATCAACATCTTCAAAACTTCAAGTGCAGGAAGACAAAGCAGGTTCTGCTCTGCAAAATTCCCAGTAAGCAGCAGATGGAACCCATCTTCCAATGGGGGATCTCCGCGTGCTTCGAAAAGTGAAAATTTCAACAATCTGCAAACACCCCTTTAAATATCATAAACCTCAGCTGATACCTTGAGGCCACTTTGCTGTAGTTCTCAACCACTTTAGCATACAGCTTTGAGGTTTACGCATCAGGCTACCTAAATGACTAATTGCAGGAAGGATTTCCACAGCTATTGACACGCTCCCAGCATGATGAGCAGAAAGGAAAGCATTAACCACATTGCTTCACTGGTCACAGGCACATCCCACAACATGCCAAAGGGAAGGGACAGGACCCAACATCACACTGTTTCTTCAAGTCTGTCAGGCTGTATA
The DNA here is from genome assembly GCA_016647715.1 of Pavo muticus. Lineage (NCBI taxonomy): Eukaryota > Metazoa > Chordata > Aves > Galliformes > Phasianidae > Pavo > Pavo muticus. The sequence goes on along the minus strand of JACDJE010000038.1, from coordinate 247,971 downwards.
GAGCCTCAACACAGAAGAACTCTTTCTAGAGAACCAGACAATTTCACATCATACTAAGCATCACTACAGCAGGGCACATCCAGTGCACAAGCGATTTAAGACAAGCTCCTGAAATAGCTCTGACTGTTCTCCTTTAAAGCTAAGCTCTATAAGACTGTTGCTCCATTGATGGGAAAAAATGTAGTGTTTTCTCACGCTTTTCCTTCCTGAAAAAGTCCACTGGGGAAGAGACTCTGTATAGCCCCTCTCAAGCCCTGAATTGAAACACCACTGATCTGCTGCTGCAGTAATTGCTTCTGGAGGGCAAGCTAGGAATTAAGAGCTCTGCTTGCTCATAGTTTTGGTCCAAACTTCTTGAAGAATTCATCTTATATCATATTAATCTGAAAAAATGATGAGATAAATCCCAATCTGTTATAGTCTATCCTTCTCACCTTTGTAGGATTTGCCAAAAGCATGATTTGGGTGATGGCAGCAGGCGGCTGGATGGGATTGAATGGAGACAGCTCTGTGCCAGAGGGTGGCTGCAACTTCACTTTCATGGACTGCAAACAAACAAACAAAAAGAAGGGAGTATCTCCTACCTCTGGGGACAATGGAAGATGTATGCAGAGGCTGTGGAGACAACAGCAGACATCCAAGGTGAAGAGAATCAATCAGTGTTTGAGAAGGAGGAGGCAAGAGCTGGTCCACTTGCAGAACACAATAGGAGCAGGCAGACCATCAAGTCAGTCCAGAGTAAAAGCACTGGGTTCAGAACTTCAACTGCAGCCCTTCTTACCTGAGTGCTCTTATAGCAGAAGTTTTAATGCAAGCAACTTGATGACAGTGGGCAGATTACAGCCATTTGGGCCACACTTTTCAAAACACAAATCAGCCATCCAAAATTACGTAGCTGCAGTAATGACCAGAAAGGAACATATTCTTCAATTTAAGAAGTCCTCATGAAATTCTGATTCCCAAACACCTGAAGGATGGGTTTATCCACATAACGGTCCTGCCAATACGCTATCTCAGCTACTTACATGACCAAACACAGTTGGATCGATTTTAGATAGAAAAAAAACCAAAACGTGCTACTTGCAGTTCTTGACATGTCCTGTTTAGTGTTTTCTGCTTCTAACAACTACTTCTATGTTTTGGAAATTGGCAGAGCACAGACTACAGAAAGGCAGAACCAGTGTATTGCAATCTAAGCCCCCGAGTTCATACCCAGACCTCCCTGAACGTGCAGATTCACACTGCTCTGGGTCTGAACTGTGCACCCCTACCTTAGGTACAGCAGCCTGCAGCACGATGTTCTTCACAGGAAGGGGTGCTGTGTTCAGCATTGATACTACCACAACCAGCACGTCTGACCTTCCTGGTGGGCACTCCTTGGCAAAGTGCAAGAGGATGCGGAAGCCATTCTTGTCATAGGCTGTCACCGGGAGAGCACTGCCTGCCACAGAGCAAGAAGAGGAGAGGAACACAGTTTATGCTGCAGAAAACAATCTCCAGCAGTACTGTCAATCTGACGTTTGGCTGGGGTGTCTCACCCCTGTTCTCCACTTTATAAACTCAGTCAGGAAGCTTTGCTTTTAAAAAAAATGTTCAGAGAATGGTGAAAAACCAGAAGGTACTTACTAGGTTTAACAGATTCCAAGGGAACATGGACGTTGGCCAAAGAAATTTCAGGTGCTCTCATAGGACTGCCTTGCTGCTGGAATGATGATGGATGGAAGAGAGAGCTCCCTGAGACAGCAGTGCAACTGTTTGGGAAAGGAATTGGGGGTGTTCCTGGGGCAGTGACTGGCAGCCCTGCAGGTGCCATTAATGGAGAAGATGTGACAGGGGCTGGCAAAGTAACCCCAGGTAACACTGAGGGTGCTGCCATGCCTTGGGTGGCAGTCCTGGAAGACAGAAAAATCATGGAAAAATTAAGCTGAAAGTGAAGCAGGCATTTTAGCACAAACCCAGAGATAAGAGCAAATCACAAGGACAAAGCAGCAGCCTGGAGCCAGTAACGTCTAACGTAAGAAGAAGAGCTACAAGAAAAATGGTGTTGGTAGGATTACGCATAATTCTTTCTAATTCAGTACGAAAGCAAGAGTCCCACCTTGGCAAAGAAGGGCTAGGCTAAGATGGCCAAAGGCCTTTGTTCCATAGCAGCCAGTTTAACTTTACACTGCACACTTAATCTGGCAATAGCACAGCTGTTGTGCTCTACCTGGTAGTTTCTGCCTTTCTCTGCTGAAGCTGAGACTGTCATACTAGTTCGTAAAAATCCCAATCACACATTTCTACCAAACTGAAGTTGAATGTCTGTCTCTGAACCTGACACTACAGCAAGCTTGGTTTCCTAAATGCTGAGACAAAGGGAAGTAAAGAACTTTCAGATACCCTTTGGCTTCTTCAAGGAGTTGTCCCAGTGCATCCATTTTACGAGGCACACTACTCCCTGCAGATGAGCTTAAGTACCCAGGAGCAGCTGGAATTGTCTTGGAAGGCCCCACAGGGGTAGCCAGCCCAGCAGAGAACACAAATGGTATGGAGTTTGGTGCAGGCATGCTGGGAGCAGTCTGAGAGGCTGTGAAAGCAGAAGGCAGTGTCACTGATGTTCCACACGTGGTCTGCGACGTGTGATGGAGAAGAGGGTTCCCTGCAGGGCTGCAAGCAACAGTCACCATCTTTGGATTGAAGAAATCCCGGTCCAGCTGCTCATTCTGCAAGAGAGCACAAGTACACGCTCTAACTCACTGCTACCCCCTATTGTAGAGGTGGCATTGTTACAGAGGGAGAGAGATTTACCGCAAAAACAGGTGGTGGGTGGCAAGCAGCAAAGTCTGTGGCCTATGTCAGGACTACATCTGATCTGTAATTTAAGCAAAGGAAGTGCTAACATCATGGGGGACAGACTGGAAACTGAGAAAGCCACATTCAGGGATATCTACTCTTTTCAGACACAGCTAACCCAGACCTTGGGGTTAAGCCAGACTTCCCCTCAGTAACAGCAACCCCTCTGCTTGCATGTGATGTTTCTCTAAGGTGACAAAATGTGTCATGAGACCTCCCACAATGGCAAGCCCTCCCTTCCTTCCCCTGAGAAATTCTCTCCTTACTACCTCAAACATGCTCCACTGGTTGTTTTCAGATGCCTCCTTCCCTGCTGCAGGGGCTGGGTCATTCAAGCCTGAAAGGAAAAATAACAAGTAGGTAATGAGTAGAAAATGAGTTAGGCTGCATACCATGGCAGTTGTTTCAGTGCCAAACTACTTGATTCAGCTCTCCCACAGCCCAAAAACCTAATGAAAGACCAAAACGGATTGCAAGTCTACACTGATGAAAAGAGATAAACAGAACCAGTAGCCAATCCCCTGCATGCAGCTCTTCTAATCCATCCTGATTTACAGCATCTCCTGGTATTCATATCTGGGCTTCACATGCAGGCATTCTGCAGGCTCCTTCAAACAATCCCCCTAAGGCACCTCTCTCTTTAGTAGAGCCACGAAGTCAGCTGTGAAATCAGGACCAAACTGCAGTCTGAATGTCCAAGCATCCACAGAGATCAGGCTGCAATTACACTCAATGTATTTTCATTTGAAGCCTACTCTGGGAACATCAAAATTAAATACTAACTCACAGACCAGTTCTCATACTCAGGATGACATGAGCGTCTCCGAAATCCTCTGGACTTCATAAGAAATAATAGACCTGAAAACATGCAAGACTGACCAGAACCACAGCAAGGACATATATCCCAAGATAAATGTTTTGCGAATGGCACAAATTACTGCTCCCATCTGCACCACCTGAATCACCAAATTCTCTCAATCTTTCCTCTCAAATTCCACCAGAAGTGAGACTAAGGGCTCACTATGTAACTTACTGGATGAACCAAGAGCAAAAGAAATCTGGTGCGGTCAAAATATAAGGCATTTCATGCTCTCTTTAGCCGACCCTCAAGACTCACGCTGGAGGAAAGAAGTTGACTTTGTCAGGCAGGGATTGAGCAGCCCTTTTCTAGGCTCCTCGGCGTCTTACCTAAGCACAGAAGCTCCTCATCCAGCAAGGAAAGAGAATTAGCTGTGCTGCTCTGCTGAGTGGGTGCAGCTTCCACTTGGCTCAAAGAACTGCTCCGCAATTGTGAAAATGTCTGTGGAGGAGGTGGGAGAATGGGGATTTCTGCTGGGACTGGGGCTGCTGTGGGGGCTGGTGTCAGGGTGGTGGGTGGCACTGGAGGTGTTGGGGTGCTGGTGACATCCAGTCCAGCAAGGTCAATGAGGGTGTTGAGGTTACTTGTGGAGTTACTCCCTGTAGCAAACAGGAGATAAGCACAACTAGGAGGGAAGGCAAAAGGCTCAGAGCAAGAACATCGTACAGAAGACACTATCGGAGAGATGGTTTAGGTTACATGGATACGCACTTAATAGTGGTTTATGCCTCTTACAAAGGAGAAAGCCCACGCAGTGTCCATTTAACCATTTACTTAAACTAACCCAGATTCTTAGGAAATTTCCATCTGAAAAGCAACGCCTGCCTGCTCCAGTCACTGGTCTTTCCCCAGCATTTCCTGTAGCATCATTCATAATCCTCTCAAAACCTTTTGAGCTTACAGAAGACTTTGGGAGATCCTACAGAATTACAATAAATCAAGGCTACCAGAAAGACAGAGTCGAGGGTAATATATACTGTCTGGATCTAGAATTCCCTCCATATTTTGGAGCAGTCTTGTCCCAGGAAGATGCTATCAGACAGCAGTATGCATTGCCTTTACTGCTCTTCACACAGAAAGGCTGAAGTGACTCCCAACCAGCAACAATGCATCCAGGGATTTCAAAGGTGAAACTGAAATGTAAAGTGGGCAACTGGCCTAAATTCATAAAAGGTACTGCTGGCAAAGCCAGGACAGGACCCCTGGCCTAGCCCTCACTCTTCTGCTCTTGTCTTTTACATAGTTGTGTTCTTCTTATATTGCCACATTAAGAGATGGGACAAATGTGGAGATGAAAGTGTACGAGAACTTCCAGGGACACAAACTATTCAGATAAAGGTTTGCTACTGATGTTATCAAAGGCTTCAATTACAAGCAATGGAGAATGCAAGCACTGTTGTTCACATCCAGAACTGTTTACCCATCGCTTTTGAGCTGTCTTGTCCCCTCTCTTGTTCAGAAACCGTTGGCCAGAAGAATGATCAAGCCTACTTTATAAGAATTAATAGGAAATCCAGCCTAAAATACTTAAAATTTTAGGACTCGAAATTATAGTTGGCTTCCCAGGAACTCACCTTCCACTCCTGAGATCGCTCGGAGATCCACTTCACCATTGATCACTTGCCCCTCTATTGTTTTTTTATAGGAATTTATTACACGGGATAAGTTGTCGCTGGCCTGCAGAATATCTCCTACATGAAAGACAGATAAACACAACCCTCAAGACTTTAGTCACTTTGCTCCCACTAACGCTGAGAGTTATCAGCTAAATACTTAGCAAGAAAAAACACAATTATTTAGCTACAAAGTCTGTTACTGTCTGTTCTGTGCCATGCTTCTCTAAGCAAGACCCTGACCTTTCTAGGTCCATACACATTACATACACAGCAACAGTGAAAACGACTCCAAGGTTTTGTTCCCCAGGTACCCCTCTTCCCCTTCCAAGACAGTAGCCATCTCATATTACCGTCCTTCCCCAGCCTCCCACTAATACTGTCAAGCCCTTGTCTGAATTTAAATAATAAGCATAAGGAGGCAAGGACCTTGTCTTTTATCTGCTCGCTCAAAGCAAAGCTCGTCCACAACTAAGAGGCATCTTTACAGCAGCCATTCCCTTGCTCAACCCTTGAACAGTCATAGGTCACAATAGCACTTAAAAAGAAGTGTAGCTTATTTTACCCAAGCTGCTGTCATTATCCTCCGTCTCACTGGCTAGTTTGAATAATGTCCGTCTTTTGGTTTCACACCTTTCACAGAGCTCCTGAGAAGAGAATTCATGACAAAGGGTCTCATCAACCAGGAGGCACTGTCAGCAATACCAGTCAGCACAGAACTTCCCAAGCATTCTCTGGAAAGCCCAGAACAGAGAAGCCAGCCTCCCTGTGCTGGACATCTCAGTTGTTTTAGTTTTCATCTTCTTGATGTTCTCCCAGTCTTGTAATGCTAGCTATAGGGAAAGACAAATTTTCTGCTGTGTTCCACCTCTCCACAGTGCTGCGAGGGACAGTTATTATCAGCAATCAGTGTGCCATAGTAGGAGCAAGAATCAGAAACTGCAGGTTCTGCTATGAATCTTTGGAGAACAGCCATACCTGACTTCAACCATGTGCAAGAGAGCTATCATCCACTGATAAAGCACTGAGTCCTTTGGTGAAAAGTCTTTAAAAACACAGTTATTACATAGTTGTTTCCAACAAGAGCTTTGGTTCCTTGTTACTGCTCTCCATTTTATTGCACTGTTTGTAATTCTTTGAAAAATTCAGAATCTGAAAAAGAACAAAGGACTGACTGCAGTATTTCTGGGAAGCAGTAGCTCAGACCCACCTTCATGAGCTCTCTATCAGCCTCTGATGAGTCCTCTTTGCTATAATGAGCCAACATCTCATTCAGCAGCTTCACATTGTTATTTACTTCCTCCAGTGTGTGCATACGTTTTGTCACTTTTTGAATCCGAGCCTCATCCTTCAGGATGCAAAGAGACATGAAAAGTAAGCTCTCCTGTAAAGGTTCACAGTGCCACAACAGCAGGTGCTATCTGTAAATCATATCAGGTAATGCCTATTTAAGGTTGAGCTAAAAAATCCCAAACAAAACAAAAAAAACCAAAACATCAGAACAAAACAACTGAAAGATTAGGAGAGTCTGCCCTGCCCTGGAGGCAGGGGAAGCTTGAATGGAAACACTTCAGTAATCTATACATCCTCTTCAGTCAAGAAGCTACACTTTTTGGAGGAGGGGAGGGGCAGAATCACAGTGAGTCATTTCCTGGACTCCAGGTTTGTAATGACTGCCCTGTGTGGATGCATCACAGCTTTGCAAAGAGGAAGGTGTTTCCATGAGGCCCAGAGATGACTCAGTCTGATGACTCAGTCCTCACCAACCAGAAGTGGTACAGTGGTGTTTCCACCAAGTTCTCATGTGAAAAGCCATCTAAAGTGACAAGAAAGAAGTTAATTTCAACATCGCATTCAATTCTTGCACCTTCTTGCCCTGTCCCATCAGGTGCACCAACTGCAGACATTTCTGTGTTACAAACACCTCCCAGCTGTGAGCTAGGGGCAACACTACCAAAGCATTTATTTCACACAGTACTGTGAAGTCATCAGATGGCACCTTTTTATGCCACTAATCACCTGGACTACCTGCAAATCAGTAGTCTTAGATGTTTTAAGAAAACAATAGGTTGGATGTCGCTAATAGTCTCATTCAGTTATCTATGGAACGGACTAACACAATGCTTCTGAAACCTGAGAAACCAAGTATCTGCCATTCACATGATGCTAAAGCTCTCCAATCCTACAGGACGTTCTTACCTCTTTTACCATGGATTTAATAAGCTTGTTGGCCTCTTGTAAATCGTCTGGGTTTTTGCTTTTCAGTAGTTTGGCTAGAAGCTGTAGGACAAGAAGGGAATATTTGGGAAACAAAGACCGGGAACGGGAAGTTGCAAGAAGAAATTGAGGGAACAATTCACAGAAGAAGATACACAGTTCACACTGCTTTCACAGTCAGTCACTTCACCAGGAGTCATGTAAGGGTTTCTGTTTCATACAAGTTGCTATATTCTTGCTTCCAAACAGGACATACATGCTGCCACGTCTCAAGAGACTTGACATTAGACAATTATTCCTCCTCTACATGATTTTTGGCCCTGCTTGTGAAACATTCTTTGCCTGCTAGTATTACAGCAGGGTGGCACTTTAACAGCAAATTACTACATAACTGTGATAGGCCTTAGCATGGACGGACGAAGTAGTTGTGTTCAAACCAATGAACTCTTTGAAAGTACAGAACAGCTCTCCCAAAATAAAAGCTGAATTAATGTACCTTCCTTCCATATTCTAAACATGCATTAAGTAATTACTTTCTGTTCGTGATTACAACACAAGTCTTCACTATACCTTGGATTTCTCCTCATCATCAAACACAGGGTTTTTGGGACGAGGCGGTGGAGAAGGAATCAGGATTTTGTCCACAGGAATCACAGGATCAAGCATTACAATCCCTGAAAGCAGAGAGGGAACCCACAAGGATTTGCAATGCAGACAGGCCAAGCAGTGCACCCTTTTATTCACATGCTGCTGTCACAGTGAGCAAGCAGCTAAAGTGTCCATCGATGCTACTGCACTACTCCAACGCACAACCCAGCATCAGAAATCAGTGAGCACACTAGCTAGAAAAAAACAAAGAATGTTTTCTTTGATAAAGGCCAAAACGCCAGCAACTGTTTTGCCATCTCTATACTGTTCTAGGTCAGTATAATCAACAGTTCTCTGCTATTTGTCTTTTCCTCTTTCACATCAGCTGTTGAGCCACTTTGCAAAGTCCCAGACAACCTAGCTTTGTGCAGACTCAAGGGCATTACATTTTTTTCTATAATTGAGCTGAGCAGAGCAGACAGACAGCATTGCAAGCTGGGGTGACGAGCAGACTCCTAACCATTAGAACCATGAGTGGTGGAAGAGCCGAGCTTTCTGCTTGTCCCGCTGCCAAACACTGAGATTTGTGCTCTACTCCCAGAATTTCCCCTAGAAGTATTTTATCATTTTTTTGAAGCCACGTGTTCCTCAATTAAGCTTTTTCTACTTTGCCTACAAAATAAATTTGTACCAGTTTAAAGGTACGACTGCAAAGTGATATGGTTAAAAGAACATACAAAGCTACAGGAACGATCTTATTTCTCTTTAAACTGGCCTTAAATCATTTAAAGACTAGTTCCAGGACAGGGGTGGGAGGAAGGGCATGGAGACCCCTACAAATCCAAACAAAAGCATTTGCAAGGTGTTTCACTAATCTAGGTGAAAATTAAATAAAAATAAAAGGCCAACCCAGTCCCCAGGGTCAGTGAGTAGCTTTCTCAGTGTTCCAGGGAACTCTTCCCTCGTTCCGTGTCCTCTCGTCTCCTCATATCATTAAAAGTTTTTATGTTTTGTGCCACTCCTTCTTACAGGCACAGGCTAGAAAGAATGCATGAACGAGCAGCTGGCCTCCTACCTTGTCGCTTCAGCATGTAGTAGGCATCTTTGATTTTATATTCTTCTGGTAGTGCCACTGTCCAGCTATACAGCAATTCAATGACTTTGGTCTTCACTTTCTCTGAGACCCGATCTCCCAGGTACTAAGAGTGAGAAAAAGATGGAGATTCTACACATTCCTAGTTTCTTTTTAAGAAGAAAGCCCAAACCCAGACAACAGGGGGAGTTCAGTGATACACACTGAAGTGTATAACCAAAGACCTAAGATACCATATTGAGAGGAAAAAATGTTTCTCTAATTTTTCTGGAGTAACACTGAACAAAATCTTTGTGATTATCTTCAGCAAAAGAAATCACAGATATTCTGCTAGTTTCAAAATTTTGCTATTTAAAAATTATTCCAATACAGATACTGCACCTTCTCCACTGTCTTTATTGGGAAAGAATTTTGCAATGCTTCACTGTATCAACTATGCCTTGGGGTACCCTCATCTATCTTCTGCCACTTTAAACCAATCATGGATACTGAAGGAGTGCCCTGGCACTCCGTATGGCAAATTGGCAGCAAAGTGAGATTACAACTCTTGAGGTTGATGCCAAATCTCATGCTCTAACTCCTGCATCACTGATGTTGGGGTGATCCCTCCCTTCCCCAGAAATATAAAATTAAACAAAGAAAACAAGGAAAAATCACCAAGCAGTTGATGGCTTAATGCTTCATGTAACACAAGGGCTTTCATAGCAGTACAAGGGTTATACATTAATAGTAAATAAGCACAGCTTACTGAGAAAAGCAGTAAGAAGAGCACACAAAAAGATTAGCAAACAAACGCTCGTTGAATATACACTAATGAATGCAATGAGGCAGACAGAAACATTTCGGAGGTTGCCTGCTGCTCATGAAGGCCAGACAATAAGTAAATGCAGCAGCAAGGCTCAGGGACTAACCTTTGGAGACACAACTTTTATTAATTCATTCAAAAAGCGAAACTTTCCTACTTCATTATGAAATCTTCTCCCACAGTTCTTCATACAGGCTTCCAGCACCTGCATTCAAGTAACAGAAACAAGAGCTGAAGCAAACACAAAAACTCTACAGTAACAGCATAGATGTGTTCTGCTTATAGGGGAGCTGAAGAACCCCTGACAGTGGGCTACAGGCATGAACCTCCTATCTTTAGGTGACACACCAAGAAGGGCTGCAGGAACTCTCCCACTCCCAGCAATGTATTTATGAGTCAATTAGGGTTCACAACAAGAAACACAAGCCTTACCTGAGAATAACAAAGGAAAGCAGCTGAAAATAACAAAGATTTGTCTGTTGCTACTGACTAACATGGACGCTTCAGTTTGGCAAGCACGCTCTCTCCCAGCAGAGGAGAAGCAGGGAATCCAGCCCCAGAATTAGGCCCAGCAAGCCCCGCTAATACACAGTGCGCTCCTCTTATACTCTGCATGGAAGACACCAAATGATGTGTAGCTGGATTGGAGAGAGGTGGCAAGGACTACCTACTGTCAAGGCTTGGACTGCCTCCCATTCCTGCGGCGACTGGATCTTATGAGCCAGGAGTCTCACAGCTATCTGCGGCCTGAAACAAGGCAGGTGCTCATTACAAACAAAGCAGGCAAACACAGAAAGGGATTTTCAGGCTTTCACAAATACTGCTGTTTAAATGAGAGGTTTTTCATATGATTAAAATAAACGTCATTCAGTACTTTCAGGCTAACAAAAAATCTTCAGGGCATCTCTGTAAGCCTGGCTGTCTGCATGCATAAAAGGAAGCAGGGCTGGTAGTCTGAAAGCAATTTCAGATTCCTCCCTGGGATGGGCCAAACAACACCCAGAGCAGTGCCCAAGCCCAGGAAATCACTCATTACTCAATGCATTAATTTCCTTTTTCCAGAAGAAAATGTGTCTTCCTTAGCTCACAGGAATGCTGTGACCCAGGAGGGTTCCTCAGTTAAGCCCTGTACAGATTTTAATGACGTGAAGCACTAAGAGTTATAATCCCATTTTACAGACTGCAAACCAGGATAAGTCTGGCTGGATGAGAACCCTGCAGCAGCAGAGGCTGACAAGAGGCAGATTTGGGATTCACTTTTCCTAGTGCTCAGTCTGCATGTAAACCATGCTGCCCTTCACATAAGAAAAGGCAAACTTTGCAGCATTTTGTTTATTTTGTTGCCAATCTTCTTTGCAATATCAGTATATATAGGAAGGCCAACATGAAACTGATGATCAAATGACATGTTCTAAATTGCGTACGTTTAATTACTAAGTCTAAAGAGGTTCAGGACACCCACCCTTCAAGCTCTTTGTTGATCTGGTCACAGAATCCAATGATGTATTCCCAGTCTTCTTGCCTGTTAGATGGGTTAGTGGCTTTATCTTTGGCAAGGGAAAGAGAAGATGTTACAGCTCAAGCAAAAAGAAACAGTATAAAAGGTCATGCACTTCCTAGAGAAAAGCCTTTGACATCTGTTCCAGACCCTTCTCAGGTCTGTTGCCCTTCTCTGGATGTGCTCGAGGGCCTCAACATCTTTCTTGTAGTGAGGGGCCCAAAACTGAGCACAGTACTTGAGGTGTGGCCTCACCAGCACTGAGAGCATCCCAGACGAGGCAGTTTTCCTTGCTCACCCTTTTCAGCACATCCCCACATGAAGCTGCATCACGTTAACGAAGAAATAATCTAAAATCCTCTATTTTTATGGGGAAAACTTAAAACGTAGGCGGGAAGCTCCTTTGCACTGCCTTATAAATGAAGTTCAAACCTCCCACGAAAGGACTGGTTCCAGAGGAAGAGCTTGATGCTCTTGGCATCTCTGTTGAAATAGCCAAGAAAAAAGTTTCTGCCCCAACCCTGTCCCGTCACCATCTTTGCCACAGCTTTTAGACAACACTTAGGATACGTAAAGTTGCTTCATACTTGACCTGAACATCAGAGCCATTCAGCACCCATTTGTTCTGCTAAACCTCAAAACACTAATGAGTCAACATTCAGATGCATCATTAGATGTGAAACAAAGGCCCTTATTTTCTACATATAGCAACAACTTCAGAATGCAAAGAACCACAGGATATTAACCGACTGGTAATGAACACTTGTATTTTCCTGCATTTATTTCTCTATAGAGTTGAGACAAAAGCCATCCTAGGAAGCACTTCCCCAGCTCAGGCTCAGCACATGAATGGGGAATACTCTGTCCCAGCCTACCAGAGTCCTCCATTCACAATGTCTGTATCTCATGAAAATGCAGCAGAATGCTGGCCCATGGCAATACAAGAAGAAGAAAAAAGAAAAATAAAAAAAGAAATAAAGAAAACTGGAATATGTTATCCATCTGCATCTATTATATACCTGCATATTGCCTAAGCCTGACAGGAACGTGATACAGTAAGTTTCCTTTTGGAAGGAGCAGAACAGGCAGCGCTCAAGTCAAAGGATCCAGCTGTGCTCACACAACCAATGCTATTTTCTAACCTCCTCTTTTATTTCAACTAAGTGTAAAGGAAGAGCCTGCAGGCAGGAAGAGAACAGGAAGGATCACCTTCACTCACCCCACCTGCCTGAAATGAGACAGAAGATGAAGATGCAAGATAATCGCAGGCCGAAGCGCAGCACTAGGACATGAGGGTGATGTTACTTCACGGCTCTGTGTCACCACCAGATGAGAAAGACAGGGCAGCTGGAAGGCTGACTAGCACTGTTACTGAATTTGCATCTTCCTGTGACTGGGAAGTTGCTATGCTGCCAAGCAGCTCTTGCCCTTCCTTTTTATAAAGGGCACAGCAGGTGCACACACCCCTCAAGGTTAGCGTCACACACAGTACACCTTATTGATAGTTACAAGAAAAATAACCTCAGAAGGCCCAGTGAGAACACTCAGATGCACAGCCTCTGCACTCTGCCTTCCTCGTCTGCATGGTTGCTCTGGTAATTTATTTACAAGCAATCGGTGCTTCCTCACTGTGGGAGGATCTGTGCAATCACACCAGCACAAATCACTGTAGCAGTGACCAGGCATAAATGTTTCATCTTAAATGAGAGAGCAATGCTCAAGCCTTGAAAAATGTGCACAGCTCTGCAATAAGGGTTACTGCAACAGAAGCAGGCAACACTGCTTGCAGCGAGGAAGTGCTTTGTAATGCTGCTCCTCAGCCTGTTCTCCAGTGACAGAGCTTCACTGACCATGCAAGCAGGATGTTATCTTCTCTCTCAACTTCCACAACTAAAAATAAAAACAAAAACCAGCTAAGGAGCTTTCCAGGCTGCACAATCTAAAATATCCTTCCTACTACAGATATTTTCATACACACACTGAATTTGGTGAGTCAGTCCTGCTCAGAGGAAGATTAAAAGGAAGGGATGTGGGCGTTCCTTGGCGAGTCTCACTGGCTACAGTTAAAAAGAGAGCTATTGACAAACTGTGGGAGTTCAGAGGAACGGAACGAGGAGACAGAACAGATTGAGCTAAAACAAGAACTGAGAGCTGAAAACACCCTGTAGCTAATAACTCCTGTAAGCGATGACAACACCGTGAATCGATTTAAATTTCATATAAACGAATCAAAAAGGAACGAGAATTATTTGATCTTAACAGAACCATGGCTCAAAAAGCATAATAGGTTTTATATTCTGAAGTGTTTAGAGAAAACACAGAATCAGTAAGACTGGAAAAGACCACTAAGGTCACCGAGTCCAACCCCTGCCCCATCCCGCTGCCCGCAGCAGTCACCGCCTCCTGCTGCCTGCCCAGCTCCCAGCTCACACTGCCGGCACCGACAAAGGACCGAATGCCGAGGAACGGCTCTGCCCGCCGAGCGCAGCAGCGCCAGTCCCTGCGCTGGGAACACCTGCAAAACAAATCCCGACCGACCCACGCGGGGCCCTGGAATCACACAGCGCCGCGTTGTTACAAAATCATTTTTCCTAACAACGGATTTTTAAATATCGCAGTCTGCAGCCTTCCAATGGGCACAACGGACATTCACAACTCCTCCCCCCACCCCCGCAGTGCTGCTGGGCACAGAGCACGGCCTGTCCGCTCTGAAACATGGCTGTACAACGCAGGAACATGATTTACGTGGGAACCTCCGCAGCTCTGCCCCTCAGGTGCACCGGCCTGACAGACCCGGGCGGGGGGAGAAGCGAAAGCAGGGAAAGGCGGGGATCGGCCTCCGAGTAAAGACACCGGGAGCGGTCAGGACAGGGCTGGAGAGGGCGAAGGGAAGAGGGGCTGGAGGAATTCGAGCCCGCGCTACTCACTCAGCCACGACTCCAAGCTCTCCCCTTCCGCCTCCGCCATGATGCCGCCCGGCCCGGCCCGGCCCCGCCCCACTCCGCTCCGCCTAGCGCGAGAGCCGAGCGCGCGCTCCCCCCCCGGGCCGCCCTCGTCCCGCTTCTGCGTCAGGAGGGATTCGGTGCCGCGTGAGATAGCTCCGAACTTCCGGTGTTCGAATCCTGCTGCCGCACGCACCAGACCCCCCCCC
>JACDJE010000038.1:147226-233306 GCA_016647715.1 Pavo muticus | reverse complement strand
CCCCCCCCCCCACACACAGCATTGGGAGGAAACGTCCCGCACCGCCACAGGGTTGACGTTCTTTCTGAGCTGCTTTTTGCTGCGGTTTCTTTTTCTTCTCTTTCTTGCAGGCTCGGCCTGCCCGCCTCCGCCCCCGGTCCTGCTCGCACCACAAGATGGCGGCGCCCACGGCGGCAGGGCTGCGCCCGCGTCTGCGGGCATGGCTGCCTCGGTAAGTGCGGCCGGGCCAGGAGCGACGGTCACTGCAGTACTATCGGTAACGGCAGTGTGAGACGTGGGGCTGTCCGCAGGAGGGCTGCGGGGTGGGAGCTGACGGCCGGCTGAACACGGGCCACCAGGGTGCCCGGGTGGCCGAGAAAGCCAATGGTTTCGTGGCTTGTGTCAGAAGTAGCACAGCCAGCAGGAGCAGGAGGTTATTATCCCTCAGTGCTCAGCACTGGCGAGGCCGCACCTCGAGTACTGTGCTCAGTTTTGGGCCCCTCACTACAGGAAAGACATTGAGGCCCTGGAGTGCATCCAGAGAAGGGCAACAGACCTGAGAAGGGTTAGGAGCAGAACTCCTGTGAAGGGAAGATGAGGGAGCTGGGATCGTTCAGTCTAGGGAAGAGGAGGCTCAGGGGTGACCTTATCACTCTCTACAACTGTCTGCAGGGAGGTTGTGGTGAGGTGGGAGTCGGCCTCTTCTCCCATGTGGCAGCGATAGGACGGGAGGGAACGGCTTCACAGTGTGCCACGGGAGGTCCAGGTTGGACGGTAGGAAATACTAGTCTGAGGGAGTGCTCAGGTGCTGGAATGGGCTCCCCAGGGAGTGGGGGAGTCACCGTCGCTGGAGGTGTTCAGTAAACACTTAGATGTTGTACTGAGGGACATGGTTACTAATTTTGGATGACAGTGGGGATGGGGTTGGACTTGCTGATCTTAATGGTCTTTTTCCAGCCTTAATGATCCTGTGCTCACTGTGCAGCTGTGTCAGGGCACAGGGACCTCTGCACTGCTTTCGCTCTTCTCCAGAGCATACCTGAAATGCAGATTCCTGCTGCTAAATATATACGTATGATTCTATTCTAATATTCTTCTTCACCCCCTTCCCCCCCCCAACCCACTAGCACTAATGTATTTATGCAAACTATCTGGACCCCAGCACGTTGCAGCTGCAGGCTGTGAGCCTTCAGCACGTTTCTCTCCAGTGGGAGCGAGGTACAGCCATTGCTGCAGAGCAGTGCTGACCTGACAGGTGCGTTGTACTTTGCTTTTGTTGCACTGATTTGTTCCAGTGTTCAGCTCAGTGATTGCCAGCATGCAGCTTCCTGAGCTGCAGTGTTAGGCTCCTATTCAGTGTGCTGTGTTTGTGGTGCAGGGATTGTTTTGCAGCAGGAATGTGGCCCTTGTACATTAATTAGTGCCTACAGCTCTGCTGTTGCGAGTGAATAAGTGATGAAGGCGGAGACACCTCTCACATCTAATAGGGATTTCTGAGATGTGTTCTCATGGCTGTCCAGCTCCCCTCTGAGACATACCAGGCGTTTTACAACCTTCCTTCTTATCTTGTTCTTTGCAGGCTGACACAGGTGAGATGGAGTCGCTACAACCCCAGCTTCCTAGAGCCAGAAGTGAACAAAGAATTGTATCAGAAACCTTTTAATGAGCTGTCTGAAGAGGAAAAGGAAAAGCAAGAGCTTAAGGCTGTTCGTCCCATAAAAGCAGCTCCTCCCAGTATCTCCAGCTCCGTTTTCAGCGACCCTATGATCAGGTCAGAGGAAGCACCATCTCTGTTACAGCTAGGTCCCGTGGAGCCAGATACTTGGGAGCTGGACTATCCTTCTTGGCCTTTACTTGCTGTGCTGCACGTTGCCTTCTGTTACAGCACAATCTCTTTATTTGGGTTAACCTTTTCCCACAAAGCCAGTCCATTGATAGTGATTAGAGCTAATTTAAGCAGATCTAGCAGCACCCAGACTTAGGCATGTGAAAAATGCAAGGGTGGGGACCCTTATTTCTGCAGGCAATGAACTGAGAATTTTAATCAGATTGCACTGGCCTTTGTGTTCACAGTAAATTCACCAATATGATGATGAAGGGTGGAAATAAAGTGCTGGCCAGAAGCCTCATGGCTCAGGTGAGTGCTCATGCTTCTTCCTTCTAACTCTCTTAATGCCTTATCTTCTGTATACTTTCCAGTAAGGCCCAGAAATGTGTCACCTGTATGACACATTTTCAACCCCTGCTCTGACCTGCAGTAATTGTTATTGGCTGATGGCCCCATCTGGTGTTGTTCCAGCTCTTTAAATGGGGACATGTGTTGCCCAAACTGCTAATTACATAGGCTCTGGGGTCTTGAGCACCAGGCTTTGGAGGGGAAGATGCTTCATGCGCACAAGTCCATATTGCTGTCTCTGCTTTGTCCCTTCCCTCCCCTCGCACCTGTCCCAAGTCATGCTACTTGACCTCCTCACCTCAAATGCAATGTCTAATGAAGATACTGAGAATCTGGAAGAAAGTGAAGTAAAATTATTTGAGTAAGAGAATCCCTGATGGGCCTGTTACCTGTAGGACTAGAAAACCAGCTGTAGGTTCAAATGTGTATGAATTCTTGAAAAAGTGGTCTAATTTCATGAGATAATACATCTGCTCTGCACATCTCCTTTCTTGACTTTATTTCAAGACTCTAGAGAACATTAAGAGGAAGCAACTGGACAAGTACCACAAAGCTCCAGATGATGAGAAGGAGACAGTTGAATGCAACCCTTACATCATTTTCCACCAGGCTCTGAAAAACTGCCAGCCTATCATTGGACTCAGCAACATCACGAGAGGTGGCAAAACCTACCAGGTGAAATGAGGGGGTCTCAAGCACATCTGGTCAGGGGAGAATTAGCTAGGGAAGCAAATGTGCTGGTTGCTACCCCTTCAGCTCAGCCATTCCTCTTCCCCAGGAAGAAAAACAATTTGCAGTCTGGATTAAAACAACACCTAGAAACCCTGTCCTGTGACAGGCCTGAAACCCTAGCCTGTGAGCATGGTGATTTCCCTTAGCAGCATCAGTCTCTGTTTCTCTGACTAGATAAGTAGTAGGATATTGTTGTGATTTAACCCAGCAGATAACTAAATACCACACAGTCATTCACTTACCTCCCCCCTCCCCACCCCAGTGAGATGGGGGAGAGAATTAGGACAAAATGCAGTGGAATTTGTGGGTTGAGATGAAGACTATTTACTAAGAAAAAAAAGTGAAAGAAAATAACAGCATTTACACGCACACACACACACACATATATGTATATGTTTATATATATATATATATATATATATATATATATATATGTATGTATATATATATATATATATATGTATATACATACACACACAAAAACAAGTGATACACAAAAGCAATTGCTCACCACCCAACGACCAATGCCCAGGCAGTCCCCAAGCAGCAGCCTCTCCCCGGTTAACTCCTCTCCCTTATATTTGCATGATGTTATATGGTATGGGATACCTCTTTGATCAGTTTGGATCAGCTGCCCTGGGCCTGTCTCTTCCCAGTCTCCTTGCTGGCAGAGCAATACAAGAAGCTGAGGAGCTGGAATGTCCTTGGCACTGCCCAGCAATAAGTATAAACAATGGTGCATTACCAGTTTTGTTTTTCTTCTAATGCCAAACATACCAAAGACTGTGAGAAAAACTGATTTCTGTCCCAGCGGAACTAAGACACATGCAGCAAACATTGTCTAAGGAGTCAGAGATCAGTGGCAAGCAGCAAAAGAATCAGCAGTACTGGTGCTAGTGGTCCCATCCTCTTTGCTACATCATGGGACTTGAGTAGAAGCCCCAAGGCTCTGACTTGGGTCACTGTAGCAGAAAAGATCAACCAGGTAACAGTGCAGGCTGCTGTCCCTCTCTGTGCAGTAACTGTTGTAGTTTCAATGTGTCCCAGGTCCCGGTCCCTTTGAAGGACAACCGGAAGCGCTTCTTGGCCATGAAGTGGTTAATCACCGAGTGCAGGGAGAACAAGCACCGCCGGACACTGATGCCTGAGAAGCTCTCTGAGGAGCTGATCCAGGCCTTCAACAATGAAGGACCCATCATCAAGAAGAAGCATGTGCTGCACAAGATGGCAGAGGCCAACCGGGCTTATGCCCACTTCCGCTGGTGGTAGGGACTCTGCATGGGATGCACACGCTGCAGAGCTCTGTCACTGCTCTCAGGGCCTGGGGAGCAGAGTTCCAGGGCCACCTGCTTGAGGGAAGCTGGGGAGTAGAGGGAAAGGTGGAAAATCCCTTCTGGACGGCCTCTGAACTAAGCCAAGGAAAGTTTCTCCAGTCCCCACACAGTTCATTTGCTTTGTGCTTATTTGGATGGGAAAAGGGGGAATCTGAAATAGTTACTGACCCCTGCACAGATATGCTAGTTTTTTCATAATCACTTTCCTGTGAAGACAAGCTTTAGATGCTTTTGTTACAGCAACGCTGTATAAAATAATCTCTATTCCACTTATGTGTTTCCTAGGGACTTTTAAATCTCTGCTCTTGCAGCAAAATTTTTCTCTTTCTGGCTGCATAACTAGGAAAGAGCAGATCTGGAGGTTTTTTTTCCATACCATAACTAGCCTTGACTTTCGGTTCTGGTCATCAGCAACATTGTCTGTACAGATTTCAGGGGGATATTAACAGAAAAAATAATACCAGTGCTTTATGGGGAAGGTTTCTCGATTCCAAACCTTTGTCTCTGTTGCTTCAATCTCACACTGTTCTTTCCAGCTGCTCTGGTTGCATAAACCCCCCCATCACCCTATACTGGAGGAAATAATTAACATCACAACCTTCTTGCCTCAGTCAGGAGCAACTTTTAAGTATTGCTTACAGCTCAGCAGCTGCTCAGAGAGAAAGCAGGGCACATGTTAGTGGAAAACTTTTATTACAAAAAACACCCAATAGACTATTTTGTTTTCTTTCTTCCTCTCCCATTCTTATTCTCATAAGAAACATACCATACTTGAACCTCACTAGATTTTGAAAAAACCCAGAACAGTTGCTGTGTAAAACATATAAAACTTGTTTCTAGCTACATGTGCTTGAGAACCCTTATCCTGCTGCAAGCTGCTAGCAGATACTGGTAGCCAGCGACCCACAGTTATACACCCACACAGATACTGCCAGTCTGCTGGAAGTAGTCAGTAAAAAGCAGCAATTTGGTGAGCTGTTGTGATGCGTCTGACCGCAGTATTTTCTGTAATTTTTCTCAAACATGCTGGTTTCGTACTGTGAGCTGTGAAATATTTCCCCTCTGCCTCCCTCAGCAACGTTGGCTCCTGGGTCAGCCAAAATGCTCTCAGCTTTCCTTAACGCTTGTATAAAATGCTGGTTTGAGCTAGAAGCCTTCCTTGCCTTCTGCTGGCAGCAGCCCATCATTAAACAAAATGAGTGGAAGAGCTTGCTGGTTTCAATGTGCCCCCTGTCTAAACATCCAAAATCAGGCTAGCACCAGTCACAGACTGATAGATGATAGTTATATGCCCAGAGGCTCTAGCCAGTATAAATCCTATTTACAGGAAGTGCTAAAAAAAGAAAAAAGAAAAAAAATTCAAACTTGGTATGAAGCTTGCTGGTGAAAGTGCTGTGGACATCTCTCTGCCTCTGCTGTAGAGGGGTTAATCTGTCACTTCGCTATAATAATATTTCTGGGCAGCATCCGTCATCTTCCAGTCAGCAGCCCGAAACTCAATGATCTCCAGAAGCAGGAGCTGGGACAGGGAGCTGAGCCCCTCCTGTAAAAGGAAGCCATCTCGAAGGAGGGAGAAGAGCTCATCCATCCGCTGGGAGTTCATCTTCTCTAGCTGTTCGCCAATGCGATGGAGCTGTAGGACCAAGCAGTCCACCTTCAGAAAGAAGAGAAGGAGGTGGTTGAGTACAAAGGAATTGAGAACACTGGCATATCAGTGGAGGCCCCATCAGTCACTTATGGCTCAACTCATGCTGTTCCTTCTGCTCTGAATTTTCAAGAGATGACAGTTCTGTTCTCTCAAGTTGCTATGATCCAAGAGGATGAATGTCTGAAAAGTGCTGGGAAAACACATTCTGAACTCCCCTACCTTGTGAGCAAAATTGCCAGAAAAATGCACCATTAACAGGTGAAACAGTTTTACTTTCCTGCAGGATGCCCGCTATGAGTTGGCAAGACTGAATGCAGAGGCTGGAGTAAGAACAGAGGGAAATAGGTGGAACACGCTCTAAAAATCCTAGAAAGTCAGGAGATTTCCAGGAAACGGGCACTAACTGGATGTTTGGATAGGAGGGGTAAGTCAGTGAATCACAGGGCTGGGAGATTTGTGCTAAGATGAGATGGGGAAAAAAATAGCAAAGGGCCCTGTCCAAGGGCTCATACACTGTACAGTAATCCACGGGCAGCTCAGACATGCCCCGAGCATGTTGCTGCACCTCTATATGCTGACCAGACACATACAAAGCTACAATTCCAGAAGAGCCTGGAGCCTGCTGGCATTTGGCACAGCATCAGCTCTGCAGGCCCAGACAGATGAGTAGCAGCTACACAAAGCATTGTGCACGTCACTGAGACCTGCAGGACACACAAACGCTCTGTAGGCGTGCAGCCACTGCAGCTATCTGCCATCACCTCCCATGGCTGCAGTGCCCCAGCAGATCAGTCTGACAGCTGCTTTTCCAGATGTCCAGCAACTAGGGTTGCCAGAAAAGCAGCTGCTTTCTGTGGAAACAACAGAGAGTCGTTATGTTTTTCTTGTATGACGGGAGATGAACTTGCAGAATGCTAGACATCCCTTATCTCAAGGATTGGCTGTGCTGCTGGGTCTCCGCAGCAGTTTTCAGCCAGTAATGGCATAGGCAACAGGGAAAAAAAAGCTATGCAAGGGAAGGATGTGCAGCATGGGCAAGGGAGTCAGCACCTCCGTCCTGCTTCCTTCTGGAGTGCAAACCCTCCTGTCCAGTAGGTTTCCTTCCAGCACGTAATGGGGAGGGAGGCTCCTGCCTGGCGTTAAAGCTCTCTGCACCCCCCAGGGCTGTGCTTTTTGCTTGTCCTTGGCTGAACAAAGGGCACGTGACCAACCCTCCTCCTCACCTCTTCCTCCTTCTGTAGGCTATCGTGCTGTGCTAGTCGGAACAGACAGTCGTAAACAGGGTTCACCAAAGCCATCATGGGCATGTTGTTCACCTGTAAGGAGGCAGGAGTTATTGTCGGTGGCAGAAGGGGAAGAGCCTTCAGCTAGTTTAAATAATTCTTCCCTTACCACATTTCAGAGAAGGGAGAATTTAGCTGCGCTGCCAAATGCAGTAATGGTGTTATTTACATAGAAAACCAGACTTTTGACTCTCCAAGAGCCACAGAAACTCAACAAGTGATGAGAAAACATCTAGTTTTAAATGTGAACAGGTAGTCATGGGAAATACACTTCTTGTATCAGCATTCTTCCTGCCTGCAGGAATTGCATCACTTTTACATCCACACCAAGCAGGCATGTAAATACACGCACTGCAGCAGAGGCTTGCAGACAAATTGCATTAGTACATGGGCTAGAAATTATTGAGCGCCTACGTGACTAAACAAAATGCAGTTACTCTGGGACTTAACAGCAACTAGTATGATCTAGGATATTCAGAACAGGCTAAATCAGGGGATTTCAAACAAAACAGGTACAAAACACAGGTACAAAACACAGTAGCTCAGATTTCGTAACTGTCCTCAGAGCCATCTCTGCCTCTTCAAGGCTGATTACTTGCTCATATGTACGAACAACCTGGGAGCATCCTCATTCTGAGAACTGGCTCTGGTCTCTCACCGCTGAGCCGTGCCCTGGGGCGTTGTAGCACACATTCAACACTTCTGCTCTGGACCCTGGGCCCTTCTGGTACTCTTCAGCAGCACCCAGGTGCTCCTGCTCTGGCTCCTTACCTTCAGGTAGTCAAAGATGTTGCAGATGAAAGTGACGTAGCAGATCCATGCCTGCAGTGACCGGTTGCGCAGATCCTCTCTGTCCTTGTACTCCTGCTGCAGCCGGTTCAGCAGGCTCCTCCGGAAGATGCTCTGGCCAACTTGTTTGCTCTCTGCCTAAGACCCCACGTAAGCAGGATGGAGGGATGAAATGCAGAGAGGGGTAGGGGGGACAGGGATTTGGATGTTGCAGGATCATCCTGATACCCTCCTGTGATGCCTAGAGACATAGGAAGGCTGCAGCTGTCTGCACCCACCAGCTGCACATCTGTATCCTGCCAGTGCAGGGGACAAGTGCAAGAAGAGAGATGCTAGCTGAAGAGTCAGAGTGCAGGGCTAGAAGTAGCCCCAGCCTAGCACAGGTTAGCAACATTTTCCTGTCCAGACACAAATATCTCTTACCTGGATGATGGTGTAGCAGATGCGTCCTGCTTCCTTGCTGAACACGCAGTCTTTGAGGGACTGGTCAACTATAACATTGGCCACTTTGTCCAGATCCACATTGCTGGGGTCTGTAGAGAAGAAATACTGTCAGAATCCAATGTTTCTTGTGCCTTGCTTGCTTGAAGATACCTGGGAAGCAACCAAGGTTGGCATGGAGCACAGTACAACCATGTCATATGGTACAAAAATTCATGCTCACTCCCCACAGCCCCTCTTGCACACCAGCTGCTTTGGAGATACCGTCTCCAACAACTGCACAGTCCTTCCAGGCTGGACACACAGCCATAAAGATGGAAAAGTAATGGAGAAAAACATGGTAATGAAGGGAGGCAAGAAGTTGATCTGAATCTGAAGTCCCAGCACTGCTTTTAAGTTGGGCTAGTGGCAGACAGACAAGCAAATTCCCACTGGGCTTTGAATAGAGACATGACTTGTGAGCAGGAGACACCGGGGGATGGGGTGCAGAAACTGGACACAGGGAGAAGAGCAAGGGGCAAGATCTGAAGAGAGATGCTGAGTGAGAACAGGAGAAGGCGGCACCCCTGATCAGAGAAAAGCGCTATGATGAGCATGGTCCTCTGAGAACCTGGATTTTAACAGCTGCACCATTCAACAGTGAGGCAGAGGAGAAGAGGCAGGGAACAAAGAACCTCCTGGAGGGATTCAGTACCATATAAACAGCGTTTATGAAACAGCTTTTCTACACTTAGCAATTGGTGACAGCAGAAGGGGCCCAAGTATCTAGCCACATCAGTGAGCCAAGCTAAGTGTGGCAGAAAAGCTAGAAAAAACCTGCTGACCTTTGAGTGCTGTTTTCAGCAGCTTCTGAGACTCAAAGTCAAACGACTGTATTCTATACTCTTCTTTGCCTGTTTCCCCCATGACTGGCTTCCTCCAACAGCAAGAATCAGGGGAACAGATGTGCTAGCAGCAGCCCCTGTGAAAAGAGCAAACAGGGCTTAGTTGGCCAGAGAGCCCAGACCTCCACCTAGCCATGTGGCAAATTCCATCCAGTCCTGGAGCCCAGACTTCTACCTTGACAGCCCCCTAGACAGTAAGAAATATCCTGTTAATACAGCATCCAGCTCCAGCCCTAAATCTGGGCAAAGACCAACTCCCACATTTTTTAAAGCCTTGCTTCCTACTACCCTATGACAAGGAATTTTTGGGCTGCATCTTCAGAGCACTTACATTCTTCTGATGTGAAAATCAGTCTATTGATTTGCAGGTTTAAGCAGGACAGCACACCAAAGCAATCCCAAAACATAACCATCTCCCTCCAGAAGGCTTCCCTGTGGCTACACTATAGAGAGGTATGTATGCAGGAGCACTCCATGCAGCCGCTCTCTTGTGCCTTTGAAACAGCAATTCAGATGATTTCACACAAAGCCTGGGAAGATTCAAAACCAACACCTAAGCAATCCAATCCACACTCTCTCTTCTGCACCAGAACCAGAACTCTTCAACTCCCAAAACACAGCAGAACACCGGAAAATTTTCAGCCAAATTCCACCACGGCTTCCATCTCATCCTTTTGCAGCTCTCTGCAGTACAGTAGCATTGAATAATCTCTAGATTAATTTTTTGCTGGTTTGTGATGCAGCAAAGATGGTAAGAGGGTGCACACAGCACAGAGAGGAAGGGTTTCCTCGGACACACACACAAGACAATCTGCTGGATGAAAAATCCCAGGCTGCCGGACCTGCTGCACAAACAGGGAGAATGCAATCCAACAAATTAGTTTTGCCAGCTCTTTGAAATTCCTCATTCATTACTCACTGCTCTGTGCAAACAGGTCCCTGCCACAATTAAAGCTGAAGAGCTTATTGCCCTTTAGAGGCACAGCGACAGATCACAAACAGCCTGACCCTTGGATGCTCTACTTGCCACAAAGCTGTGGCACAACACTTTAACAACCCACAGCAGACAGCAAAGCTTGCTGGCACCGAAGAGGCCCAGGTCTGCCCTCCTTGCTGCCTTTTAGGGAGGCCCAGGGCAGACCCTGCCCCATGGGGGCTGCCACAAACCAAGGGCTCTCACAGCTCTCCTCTACATACCATTACTTACCTCTAGACTGCACTAAAGTTTCCTTCCCAGATGGATTCACAAGCAGCTGGGCAACCCTACACCATGTCCAGCAGGAAGACCCTTTCCAATCTAAGCTGTCCCCTTTTTGCACAGCTCTCTCCCTGTGTACCTGCACTCATACCGCTCTGCACGGCAGCCCAAGCTCACCAGCAGGCCCACGTCCTGCTGGCAGTACGGCGTGTGGCAAAAACCCGGCGAAGCACGGCAGGGCAGCGAGGCAGCACATACCTGAGCCTGTCTGGCGGCGCCTGTGCCGTCACCGCCCACTGCCTCCCCGGGAGCACCCACGGGATCCCCGGGAACGGCAGCTTTGCGCAGTGCCAAGTAACCCTGCCCAGAGCAACCCAAAAGGCGTGAGCATAAAAGCAGCACCAGGGTGAAATCCTGCCGCTTGGACTGCCTGCCTGGTGGCGCTGAGTGACCTTGGCACAGTATCTCCCAGTATCCTACCAAAACCACGCTGTGATAAGCCATCCCAGTGCAATCTGGAGAGGGACGTGGCTTGGGTGAGCACCCCCGATCTGCCAGGGACCGGTACCCTGCCAGGTGCGAACTACCACAGGGAGGGGCAGAAGAGCAGCGAGCCTCCTTTCCCACCACTGAGCATCCACCCGCGGCTGTCTGAGGGCACCCAGTGTCACCCGGTCCCCTCATCCCACCGCCCCCTGGTCGCCGGACTCCAAACCCTCACTCAGGCCCAGCGACCCCGGGGACAGAACAGGGTTGGACGGTCCCGGGGAGCCCCTGGCAGGGCGGGGGGGGACCGAGCGGCCGCACCGACCTGCCGGGCCGCCCCTGCTCCTCCACTCTCCGAGGTGGCGCAGGGCGGACCGCGGAGCGCAGCGCCATGACCGCCACGTCCCGGACCCGCCGCGCCGACACCGCCCCGGGTTTCCTCTTAGGTCATTTCCTCGCCAGAGACGGGGAAGGGCGGGAGAGGGCAGGGCGAGGGCCGGGCCGGGCCGGGCGAGCGGCTGCAGCGCCACCGGCGGCAGCGCAGTGCGCTCCTCCCCGGGAATCCCCCGAGCACTGCCGGCCGCCCCCCGAGCTTCCCCTCCTTCCGCGGCGGTGAGGGCTGCGCTTACCTCAACCCCGCGGCATCTTGCCGAGTTCCGGGTGAGAATCGCGCTTATTCCCCATTCACGTCAGGGTGAGCCACAGCAGAGCAGCTCCAAGCCCCTACTGTAGTGCTGCTTGCTGCCGAGTATAAAAATTAGTATGAAAATTCATGGAAAAGAAGTTTAATCCACCTCACGCTTTCCAAGAGCTTGCTGAATGCAGCGTAACTCATACTTCACGTTTTTTCTCTCGGCTCGGGAAGACCACTCAGGGCTTGAAGCTCCTGCAGCTTTTACCAGACAGCAATGCAGCCAGAATGCTGAAAATGGTAAACAGCCACAGGAAATGCAGAATGAACAGTTTGTAACATTTTCTGCAGCATTGTGTGGCCTGGCAGAATACAAAAGCCTGAAATCCTTCACCACATCCTTGAGCCACAGGGATTTGTGGCTCAAGACAAACAGCCGTGGCTGAGACCGTTTTACAGTTCCCAGTGATACTGAGTGCAGAGAGGATGGCACAGCTCTACCTGCTGATGGCTCCCAGGAAGCAGCTCCTGCTCCAGCAGTCCTGCAGGGTCCAACCGCGCACACCCACTGGAAGGAAAGGAATGAGAAACTGCAGCCACACACGAGCACAACAAAGTATTCAATGTTCTGTCTTTATAAAGGTAGCCATGCGCTTTAAGCACTTTGTGCTCAGATGCTTTCAGATCACAGCAGCTGCAAAAGATCCATCCAGACAACGGAGAGAATTACTGTTCTGCATCACAATAACAGCTTAAATGCAAATTAAAAACAGTCAATTCCAGAACCAACTGTAAAATATTCATTTATTTTTAAAGATGATGCTATGCAGCTCTGGACGAGCATCTATGCAACCATCTAGGAACTCAAAGAGATGGTCAGTGCTATAGAAAACAGTGCATTCATCACAGAATTTGTGCGTAAGGGTTCTCTCATCTCAGGCAGGTATGGTGGATCCCCATTACCACAGTGTGATTTGTGCAATCGCAGAATCACAGAATGGCCTGGGTTGAAAAGGACCAGAATGATAACCTAGTTTCAACCACCAGACCAGGCTGCCCAGGGCCACATCCAGCCTGGATGTCATGCTCTGCCTAAGTGCTTTTGGACATCATCACAATAAAAGGCACTGGAGGAAAACAAGTGCAATAGCTGAGCAGCTTAAGAGGTGAATTTCAGGCAACACAAATCCCTACTGACAGGGTTACATCAGTGAATCCCAGCCATCCCAATAGTTGGACTCTGGCGGTCTCACAGCAAGTCACCCACCGCAGGGTTCACTCGGAACTGGACTGAACTACTGCAAAGCTTCTAAGAGAAAATCCAGTTCTAGGAAATTTTGTTTCGAATGGTGTATGTGGGTTTTGCGAGGGCAGCGTCAGGAAGAAGACCTACTGCCCTGTTCTTTGCATTACACCACTCTCAATCCCTAAAGCAACGTTGCTTTTACAGTGGTTCCCCAGCAGCAACTCTCAGTCTGCCAAGTGCACATCCCAAACCCCTCATGGACAGATGCTGCTGTCCAAAGCAATGGTTAGATGCAACTTCCAATATTCTATAGTTGAGGTTGTCACCTCTTTCTCCTCCACTCACTGAAAGATCAGCTGCCTTTATGAGTCTGTAACATTTATGCCTAACGGCCTCCTTAAGGGATCTATGAACCAGGTTGCATGCCAAAGCTCTGCCTGTGGAGAGCCTCTTGCAGAGCCCAGGCTGGATTGGTGTAACTTTAACGCTGACACCTGTTGGAAGCAAGTCATGCATTGTGGAGAAAACTATCCTAGGGAGAAGAGGCTGCTCTATACTCTCCATCGCTGCCCCCTCCACGGAGCAGGCAAGCTGTACGCACCCTGAAGCAGTTTGCCTGCATGACCTCAAGCCCCACAGCACACCCAAGAGACATAATCTTAACAGAGCACAGTTTTGTGCTCTTTATTCTTTGTCCCTGTGACAACCAAAGAAAATCATCCTCTGTTCCAGAGCTTACATTTCTCACTGCTGAGTTCCTACTCAGTGTACCTCTATTGTGTGCAGCTGAACGTCACTCTTTCACAGAATACAGGTGTCTTGTAATGTTTAAACAGGATGGATGGCCCCAGATTTCCTACGGGGGTATGGAGGACTAAGTCAGAATGGAAAATCTTCTGCTGTAGTCAGTCCTATCCTTGCTACAGCATTCCTCTCTACCACTAGTCAAAAAAAAAAAAAAAAAAAAAAAAAACAGTAACAACCCCAATCTGTTTATGCCTGTTCTGAAATAAAGTATTTCCCTGCCTCAGAAGGATGTCATGAGGCTCAGTTCATTACTGGTTATGATGTACTTCAAGTCATTATGGGCTATGATGTCTTCCAAGAATAACAGATAAACAGTAAACAAAGACAAAATATTTTTAAGCACATTTTGAGGAGACCTCATTAGAGCCTATGCAACACAGGAAAATGCCAGTGGGATTGAGGCACTCTGAGAAAACTTGTCAGCATTTTCCTGCCCATTTTCTTAGTGCATGCATTTAAAACTTCCTCTTAGAAGCTCATATAACAGCCTCCTATCTGACAATGCACAGTGAATTGAGTTTTATATCGCTCTCAAAATCATCTGCAGTAAGAATTTCACTGGATATCTCATCCACCAGTGAAACAGCTGCTTTTTGAAAAGAGCCTCTCATGATAGCTCAGGATAAGTAACACTGATACGCAATCAAAATCGCTTGGAGAAGCTTGCATCAACAGAATAGAACTGGTCATGCTGGAATTTGACCAGACCATTTGGGATTAACACCCCGGTTATTGTAAAAATGCCACAGGAAACTGTTTTTTAAAAAAAGACACTAGTATAGTTTCCACAGGACTATCCTTCACTGTTCCAACATAGCCTAAATTAAATCTACATAGCACTTGTTCACCCACTGCATTGCAGCAGGGAAACAAAGAACCATGAGTAAGAATTGGGCTTGTGCGTTGAAACCTCACAGAGTGGGATTCTTCTCCTGTGGGTTTATTTGTAAAAAGCACAACTGAGGCAATGCAAAATCTTGAGAGAAAAGACATGCCAGAAGAGAAATTGGCACTTCAGATACAATCAAGCTGACCAGAGTTGGAGTTAGCATGATCCACTAAAAGATGCTGTGTTTACGACTCGCAGCCAGCGAGCCGTAATCAAGAAAAAACAAGTGGCAGCAAAGAAAACAAAAACCAAGTATCTGTGCATGCTGAAGTGGTTTTAACAGTCTTTTCAACTCTGGTGTGGAGCTGCCTGTGCAACAGAGAAAAGAATAGGCTGTGAACCGCAGGCCACAAGGAAGAAAATAAAGTTGTGCAAATGCAGCGTTAAGAAGCGGCGTTATGTTGGTGAGGCAGCACCAGCTATCCAGGACCTGCCTGTGATCCAGGGCAAGCACAGGCATTCACCCAGTTTACCAAGTGTCTTGTCAGAGCACAGTCTCTGCCAGGTAGTTAGTTGTATGCTTGGCTCCTCTCCTCACTAAACACATACTGATATCAGGGGAGAGAGAACAAAGAAGTGCTCTCTTTAACAGCTTCCAGTAAAGCAGTTCAGTGCATTTAGCAGAACTGCAGTCACCTTCGTCTCCTGCTTGGACACAGGACATCATTTCCTATGGGCTAGTGGAGTTCTGGGTGCTCTGACATTTCCAACATGATAAAGACAGAGCAAAGCCTTCAGTTTCCCTCCTGCAGGAGAACACTAGGTAGCCAAAACACATGCCCCTTTCAGCCTTCCTTCCTCTTAGGGCTGTCCGCATTCTTCAGGGCACACAGCAGGCTGCAGAACAGCTCATAAGTAAAGAAGATGAGACCAGTAGAGGCAGCAGCCTTCAGCAAGCTGGGTGAAAGGCCCTTAAAGAATCCACCTGGGCCCTCCTCTCGCATGATCTGCCTTATGCAGTCCAGTAGACCCCTATATATCCGCACCTGGGAAAGAATGGCAACAAGGTTAAAAAAGAAATCCAAGACAGGCTACTTGGAAAAGCACACAAAGTCCCAGATTATACCACAGAAACATAATCTACACATGCAGCCTAGAGATGCTTTTCTTTCATTATAAATAACTGAAAGTTTCAGAGAGTTAGTTTGCTAAGTGTTGGTAGAGGGAAAGTATGTATTTTGCATCAGCAATGGCTTAAGTAGATTGTTTTAACTGAAGGTCCATAAAATCTTTATGCTACAGTGGCATGCATTATTTATGGTGCGAGTTTGTGGAGCACTTATTTCAGATTGTGCTGCTGTTGGTTTCCATCTCCTTCACTCTCTAAGAAGGGACAACTTCTCAGCTCTCTGACAGATGAAAAACACAGCTACTGCACTGAGAAGTCTATAAATCAGCTATCTGCATGTCATCATATCATACCATGAAGGTTTAACATCGTGACACATCAATGCTAAGAACAAGCACTCTACTTCACTGGAAGAAGCACCCAGTGTAATAAGTCAAGATTTCAAGAGTTTCTTGAAATACAGACTGATTGGCTTTTCAGAGGAAATTTGAAGGAAAAAAGAAAACAACTACTTTTCAGGGAAAAACAGAGATAGCTTCTTGAAAGATCTGTATTTGCCTTAAAGTGTATTTCCAGGTGTGATGAACAGTGATTAGGAACACCAGAAGTATTTAATTTGCTTTGAATTTCAGGACATTCTGGTACATAAGACGTATGCTGAATACTTTGTTCCCATTCCTTACAGCAAAACATTAATTTCAGAAAATGATCCTGAGAGACAGGTGATCCCAGCACAAAGCTAGCATAATCCTCTGCCATTTTGGTTCCAAATCACAAAAACAGGTGGCAAGTAGAAGAATAAAGGAAATTAAAGCCCCTTTGTCTTTATAACTCATCCTCAGCTCCAAGACAGCCTACCTGATGAAGATGGATGACAAGACAGAGCACAGGTATACTGGACAATGTAATAAAATAATCCAATTTATTCAAGCAGCTATTCCCAGTATTAAGTGAGAACAATGCTTAGCTCACAGAAGCTAGAAAGTTGCCAACCCATATACAAAGACAACAAGTACTTCTAATGAATCATCACTGCACTCCAGTGATGAATGGGCTCTAGACTGTCGTGATGTGAATGCAGATGTATGAAAAACAGAGAATTCAAACATTTCTTACCTGCCCAAAGGCTGCTCGGGCATGCTCAAAGCCACCCACTTGCAGTCGTTTTTTGATCAGGTCAAAAGGGTAAGTGAGGGTTTTACTGATGATTCCAGCACAGCTACCACATACAAGATTTTTAACATTGCCTGAGAAGTAGAAAGAGGAAAACACAGCAGAGAGGGAGAAAAGAGGATCAGCAGTGACCTCACAGTGAAAAGTTATTAAAAGTAAATTAAAACAGCTTTTTAAAAGGCAGGAAGGCCAGGAAGACTCTTTGAAGTTACACCATCTTTTCTGCATAGTTTGGACCACTGAACCTCAATCTATATTCTTCCACACTGGGCTCACAACGCCCACTGAAGCCAGAGTGTAACAGCTCACCTTGACTGATTACATTAATTTATGATTTTGACCTGCCACGTGGCAATGCACAAAAGAAACAGTCACCAGCTCAAGAAAAAACACCTTGGGCTGCTGACACTTCGCTTTCCCAGCTAGCTACATTTCCTTCATGACCATTCCAAAACATGAGGTGCTTGAAAACTTCATTCCACTTACGTCTGGAATATCCCTACAGGGTTATGAATGAGAGATGGGGAATCTAGATGCTTTTAAGAGGTTGCATAGAAAAAGTAGATAGGAATGAATACTGAGCTTATGTCAGTCCCCCAAAACAATATTCACCATCACTTCCTTTTAATACCACAGATTTAACTGTCCTAAGTGCTTACCTCCTTCTTTTCCTTCATCTGGAATCATCCGTTCTGAAAATTGTTGCAGAATATTGTAGAAGGAGAACTGGAAACCAGCATATGGGAAGACAGCAATGATTGTAGGGGTCAGACCTCTATAGAAAGTCCGAGGTCCTTCTGTCTGGTACATGGTCACCACTGCATGGTGAAGGTTGTGATAGATCTAGACAATACAGAAGACATTGACTTGCCAGTGAAAGAGGCTTAGAAACAGCAAAATCAAAGGTCAGGACACTTCTTAGTAAAGTGTATAAGAATTTCCCTCTGCCTAAAATACAACTGACTGATTTTCAGCACAGAGCTATGAACAAAATGATTTTGTACATCTTCAGGCAGTATTCTCAGCTAAACCCTTGTGGCTCTTATAAGTAAGCTGACAACTTAAACCTATACCTGATCCACAAGAGACTAATTGCATGAATAGATCGTTAGGTCTGCACTAGAGCCTGGGCTGACATTGAATCCCACATCTAAGCTGTGCTTCTGAGGGAAACAAACAATGCACAGAGCTGAGCTGTGGACTGAGACCACTCAAAACATTGATGTAATTATTTAATTTGCTATTTAACAGCTCTGCTTACTCCTGCAACAGAATTCAGATAATACATACTGTGATTCTACTGCAAGCTAAAACAAAAACCAGAAACGGTTCCGATACAAATTCATATGTGTCTAATTACTACAGACCTAATCAGCATGGAGGTCAACTCTTGCATAAGTAAGATTAAGAAACACAGGTAAAAGGCATCAAGTATCATCCTCACCTAAATTTCACTCCACTAAGTCGAAAGTTTCAAACACGTAACGTACCGCAGACTAAGAATTATTTTCTCTAACTGGCCAATAGCCAAAATGAAAATTGAGTTATCCTTGTAAGGACAACTTTACCTTTCTGGATCACCTGTCAGAAGTCAAACAAAAACAGGACCAGCAAAACATAATTAAGGAAGTATAGAGGATACCCTGGACGCAACACAAACATTGCCCAGTAACAGCAGCTGCTCCTTTATGCTGACCCACTGTTAGCACAGATTGTTTCAAACTTCCCATATTCACAGAAATGAAATATTGCTACCACTATGGCTTATAATTCCAAACATCAAATCCTTAACCATACCTTAGGCTCACCCTGAGCAGCAAAACGGGTACGTAGTGTGTCAACAGGCTGAACTGCAACAGTGGCTGTGCAAGCTGATAGTCCACCACAGATGAAGTGCACAAAGGAATTGCGGGCATTGTATGAGGTGACGTTGTGCACCAGTTTGGTCAAGCTTTCAAATGCCATGAACTTGCAGAAACAAACATGCAGAGGTCAAGGAGTCATTTCTTATCACTAACACAGATCTCCCACTCTTCTTTTGTTTTACTAAGAGCTCCACCCACGGCTTATAACCACCTCCTTTCTCTATCCTTCAAAAGTTCTTCAATTTGCAACCTGCTGGAGCACATGCTCAAAGAATGCCTTGTAAAAATCACTGAGCAGCCTGAAGAATGCTTGAGGTATTGCGATCTCTGATATTTCCTGTATATCTTGCATTTAGAACTGCAAAAAACATATTTTAATACTCTCCACACATACTAAAAATTATTTACTATATTACATACATGCTGCCCATTACTTTTTTAACCAGAGATCATAAAATACATTGCTAATACTTATAAATTAAGCATAGCAATACTGTGCAAAATGCTGTCATCAGCCTCACTGACTTCATTGCCCTTACGGCTTGCTAGGAAAATGTGAATCAATGCAAAAAACTACACATGCTTGGCTTATATGAACAGTTATGATAAGTGTCAGGAACAAGTAGGGCTTGCCTGTGACACCAGGGTACTCAGACAGTGAACTGAGTTTGCTTTTGCTTTGCTCCATGCTGGCCAAGCAGAATTAAGCTGTGCTCAGGAAGCTTGGAAATATTAACTTTGGAACTAGACATCAACATTATTTAACTATGCATCTTTGAGACTGGAGCTACCTTGAATCAGTCCCATGTGAACCCAGACCTTTCTGCATTGGCTCATTCTATCAGTCTGAAGAGAAAAAGTATCTATACAACACTGGGCCCATCTGGTGTCATCTTACCTGAACAGCTCCATAGCCAACTGAAAGGAGCTGTGCAGGAACATGACCCTTCCAGAAGGCTAGCATCCCCTCCTCCTGGAATATGCGCCGTACAGCCTGCAAGATGCCATGATATTTAGCCCCTGGAGTTTTGGAGGAGAGCCGCTCAATTTGAAGCTGGAGGAAAACAGAGAATATTTTCAATTCCACATCATGTTTCAACAAGGTTCAAGCGTCCCATGCAGGAATTCACAACCCCAAGAACTAACCAAAGCTGAGTGAAGACATTCTGCATTCCCTCAGAATCACATGTAGAACTAACCGGATACTTTCTATAAAGGACTCTGAAGAACATCCATACCACATTAAAGTAGCCAATAAGGATGATAGAGAAATTCAATTAAGCGATAGAGATTATTTAGAAAATGAGGGAAAGAGGACAAACTATGAAAAACACAAGATGCCATTCAAGCATACAAGTTACACAAACAGAAGTGCTGGTCTTAGGTTAGTCCTATTGCCTTGCATCGCATGCAGCAACGGTGAACGCTGACAGCAGATTACGCTCTGGTTGTGAGGGGACCTGTTCACCCAGGACAGTGAGCTCTGCTCTGCGACAGGTGCGTCCCCGAGCAAGTCAGGTACCTGAAAGCGGATCTTGATGACGTCCAAAGGGCTGATCAGGACCCGAGTGACAAAGCCCGATGCTGATCCTGCTGCAGCTGCTTCCACCGTGGAGACGCACTTTGCCTCTGGGTCATAGCCTACCATACCTGCCTACTGTCACTGCAGTATCAGTATGAGCCCTACTGTCCCCTACTTTGGGGCTCTATGGCCCCAAACCCCCTACACCAAAACCACACCTCACACCAAGGGCAAAGAGCGCCACATCCTCACCACCCACCACCCCTTCCTCAGGCTGAGGGCCCCAGCAGACCCCCCCTCGTCCCAAAACAGCCTCTCCTCGCTCCACAGGCCCTATATCATACGCCGGAGCAGCGCAGGACGCAGATCCGAGCGCAGTCGCTGGCCGCCGGCTGCGCCGGGCCCAGGCCGGCTTTAGCCGCCTGCTGGCCACCGTACTGCGCCTGCGCGCCGCGAGGCACGCTGGGAGTTGTAGTCCCACAGCGCCCCAAGCAGCACAGCGAGGAGAGGCGGCCCAGCTGCTCCGCTTCGGTTCGAGAGCAACGGCTGCGCAGGGCAGGCAACACGAGAACACCAAAAGCGTAGGGGCCGATGATAAAGGTAGCTGGGATATAGGGCTTTTGCACTCTGACAGCGTTTTTGGCATCTGGAGCAGCCAAGGTGGAAGATAACTTCCTTCTGCACAACCAATGTAGCAACAAACATTTTTATTTCCTCTTTAAAGCAGAAGAAAGCTTTGCTCACCTTGGGCCTCTAGTGAAAAGTTATGAATTTTGAGCCATACATTCTGCTTCAGCATTGTAAAATAAAAGCGCCAAAGGTACAACCCATGTAAAGACTGACTTTAGAGGTACAAATAGAAAAATAATGGAGTCATCGGTACATCCTGACTACATCTGCATTTCAGCATAAGAAAGAGGAATTGTTAAAACACAGTTTTATCAGCAGATGTTTTCCTTTTGTATTTTAAAACCCAGTGCCTAGCTGAGGCACTATCTGAACATAAGGCTGGGAGGAGATGCAGATCCAGAGTAGCAGCTGCTGAAAGGTAACACCGAGCACCTCATCAGAACGATCGTGTTGCCTAAAGCAATGGAAGAAAAAAATAAAAATGATCTGCAAGGCACTGCCCAAGCAGAGCTGACCTTCCTGTGGCAGTCTGAGCTGTAGCTGCTATTCTTACAGAAGCTTGTCTTTCCCTCTGTCCTCCAGCGAGATGCTCCAGAAATAACTAGTGTATCACTCTCCATTACTGCCTCCTTACTACATTAGTCAGCACCACAGGGACACTCCACATGTTAGGAAGAGCTAAAAAAAAAAAAAAAAGGGGGGGGAAGAAATGTTTAAGTGCCACCCCCAAATTCTGCTAACAGATGCACCGTTTTCCTACCTGACAGTGAACCAGTAAATTCCTTTCCCCTTTCTTTGCTATTCACAATAGTGTAAACAACATGGATCGTGGCTGGCTTAGACTGAAAGAGCAATGAATTTAGCTAAGCATGCTGAGAACCAATCATGATGCCAGTGAGTCTGAGCACTTACAAATTAGCTTCATCAGCTATATTCTGGTTAGATGAAATAACAGACAGATTCTCAAGTGAAGAATTCAATGTATATTTATTATTCACAGTTAATTACTATCTACCAAATGCTGCTGCAGAGTTAAAGGATTAAGTACATAGGCCTTTTTTATTTAAACACTGATTTTTTTTTTTAATATATATACACACACAAGACATATGTCTGCAAGGTTGCATGATATACACCAATTCCAAAATAAGGAAACAATCAAATGGTCCAGGTGTAGAATGCCATAGATTCTTTTTCCAATCACTTTACAAAGAAGGAAGAAAGTGAGTGACAGCTAGCAAGGAGAGGGGGGAGAAAGTAATGCTCTACAGGATAGCTCTCTCTTTCATCTGCTGGAAAATTAAAGTGTAAGGCAGAGTTTGTCTCAGGAATAAAACATTTGTAACATTTAGTACAAAAAAGGCACCCTCCAACAAAAGACTGCCTGTACTTAGGCAGGGCAGGAGGAGCTCTCCACTGCAGTTTTTGGATTCGTTGATGGAGTGAAGGGATCCAGCCAAATGGCTCTCCAAAGGAAAAACAACACAACTGAAGATTGGCACAGGGAGTAACGCAGTTTGATTTCTTTCTATCCAATTCAATGTCACACTGCTCTGGTGGAAGAGCAAATGGCCACAATGAAGGCCATTATGAGAAGAGGTGGGGATTATAGTCATCGCACAGCCTGCTGTGAATGGGGAGTTTAACAGTAACACTGACCTGAAGAGGGAGGAGAAACTGGAGAACAGTGATGCCAACCCCACTTTTCAAGAGCAACACAACTGCAAATACTCCCTATCCAGGCAAAGAGACAGGCTGATTACATGCATCACATAGAAACATTCACTAATAGCATAAAATGTTTTCAAGCACTGTTTCTTGAGGTTTTTCTGCATTATAATTTTCCATCGATGGAATGTACATTTTGTAGGACATCTCAGGGCTACTCTTTCTCAAATTCCCCACTTAACCCTCCCTCCCCCGAATATTCTTCCTCATTTTCCCTGGTCATATCTCTCCCCTTTCTCTTAAATCTTTCAAGGCTTCTGGTTTCAGCTTCCCATGTTTGAGCAGCCTAAGCTGCCAAGGAATGCCTTTTGTTTTTTTCCTGTAACAAGGAAAGTCAAAGAACAAGTCAAATCTTTAGAACAAAGCTCCATCTCTGTAGATTTTTTTCAGATGTCCATTGATAAAGCCACCCTCCTTTACACCTTTCACCCAAAAGTATTTATTTACACGTAGGCAGAAAAAAGCCCTCTGAAAAGCTCTGGACTGTCCTTTTAACTTAAAAAATAATAAAAAAGAAACAAGGGAAAGGCACTATGGAAAAAATTACAGAATGTGCTCAACCGTACACAGTTAAGAAAAAAACAAAAAGGCTGTCAGCACAGCAATAACAGACTTCAGTTGTAATCTGTAGTTTCTGAAAGCAACTGTGACTTAAAAAAAAAAAAAAAAAAAAAAAATCACAACTCTTCTCCCTTCCTCAGCTTAGAAGCTGCTGAGCTTCAGAAGAAAGTGACAAAGGAGAAGAGACAAAAATTAGAGCAATACCTCATCTTTCCCAGGCAAGAGCAGCTGAATGCTGAAGGCAAGAGCAGAGACTTTTTTTTAAAGGCAGGACTGTGCATTTGGTTCTTCTCTCATGTCCCTTCATGTCAAATGAACCATTTGCAGAGAGAAAATATCAGCAGAGTTTCTCCCTTTTCCTTTAACTGCATGGCTACGATTTTAAATGGCATTAAAACTTCATGCCTGGACAGAGGAGGAGAGGGAAACAATAAGAAAATGAAAGGGAGTAACCCAGGAGCAGCTGAGGAAATTCGTTTTTTGTTTTTTTCTCTCTTTTTTTTAATGATAAGTTTTGGTGTGTAAGTTGAACTCTTCCCTCCCCCCCAACCCCTTCAGCCCCTGAAGTTCCACACTGTGAAGGGGGATCACCTCATGGTGAGAGGTGACTCAGGTTTTACCGCCGTGTGATTTTAGGTCACTGGCTGCAGTTAGGCTCTGTATGTGTATTTATTGTTTCTCTTGTTTCTTTAAATAATCTCTAATATTTATCTCTAGATGTTCCGGTTCACTGGGGTCACGTAGTTGCGTGGAAACATGCCCGTCTGTCCGTGGCAGGCTCCCTTCCACCAGTTGGGGTCAGAATTGTCAAGGACTTGGATAAAGTCTCCGCGGCGGAAACCCAGCTCTCCTTCCTCCTGGGGATCAAAATCAAACAGAGCCTGAACGTACGTTGGTTGCTGAAAATGAAGAAAAAAGATGTGTGGAATGAGAATCATCCTCAGCACTCAAGACATCTGCTTCCTCAAGCAGGATTTTAACTTATACCAGATTTTAACAGTGAACATTTGTACTGCTTCATTTCCCTTAAATCCAGCCTTCATCGTCTGTAGCAAGATGATTAAAAAGGAAAGTATGGGCTACAGAAGGCCTTGGGGAAAGAAAAAACACAAGTTATGGTTTAACCCAGCAGGTGGCTCAGCACCACACAGTCATTTGCTCACTCCTCCCCTTCCCAGTGGAATGGGGGAGAGAATCAAGAAAAAAAGACAAAGTAGAACTCACAGGTTGAGATAAAACAATTTAGTAAGATAGAGGAAAAAGAATAACAGTTAATGACTATATGTATGTGAATGTATAAGGAGTGACGCACAAGCAATTGCTCACCATCTGCCAATCAATGCCTTCCCTGCTTGGAGGCTCCCAAGCAGAAAGATACGAACTCCCATCCCTTTAAAAACTTTTCTTCCACATGACATCATATGGTACGGAATATCCCTTTGGCCAGTTTAAGACAGCTGTCCTGATTCTGTCCCCTCTCATCTCCTTGGGCCCCCTGTGCCTCCTAGCTCCTTGTGCACCCCCTCATTGGTAGGACAGTAGGAGAAACCAAGAAAACCGAAGTGTCCTTGGCACTGTACAGCACTGCTCAGCAACAACTGGAAACACTAGTGGGTTATCAACATTGCTTTTTCCCGAAAACAAAAACACAGCAGCATACCAGATACTATGAAGTAAAACAACTCTGTCTCAGCTGAAACTAAGACAAAAAGTTTCTGTGAAAGTGAAAAATAAAACCAGCAGATGTCTCAGATGTTCCAGCATTTATTTTCCAGTGTCCACAACTTACTATAAAACTCCATACTCTGCTGAATTATGATGGTCTTTTTGCTTATTTGCCTTGTTTACATCAAATGACAACATGAAAATTACTAATCTACCTAGCCATTGTAATACACAAAATTCCTCTGCAAAATTGGATGTTGGCATTCTATGTTTCCCTTAAACCACCCCAGTATTAGGAAGTTTTGCTATAGAGTGTTTTGTCTGGTCATCAAATGCTTCTATTCCTACAGGAAAGTTACAGGTTTATTTAAAAATGCATTTGCTTTCTTAAAACTTGGAGTCTAGAAAGGTATCTTCGTGCTGCTTGCCATTTTCAACCATCTCTTTTCTCATTCTCTGTTCATCCTTAACCAAACAGTGCAGAGCCACATGTTAATTCAGATGAACTGTGGCAAAGGCTGACCACAGCACCCACAGAGCAGTACAAGTCTCCGCATCTCTTCAAGCTAGAACTAGAATACTGCATACAGAGGCAGTTATATCCAATCTAACATTTTGTTTGTCCCGGGAAACAAAACAATGACAGACACAACCTGACACTTAGCAGTAGTTTTTCAGTTCCTTTTTATATTTGCCAAATTCAAAACACATGCTACTACCTGTAGCCACTTCTTCAGACAAGACCACTACTAAAATTTCACTGCTATTGAGGGGTACAGTTCCGGCTACAAACCAGTACAAAACTGCTTTCTTACCGTGTCCTAAACTGGGAGTAAACACGTTCTTAACTCACAGGAATTGGATTATCTTACTTCAACAGTGCCCATAAACATTAACACAAGCCAAGTGCTCAAGCAGCAACAATAACACTGCCAGAAATATACTAGGAGTTTTAGCAGGTAGACTGTGCACAAACATCCAGATTATTTTCCAGTATAATTCTGGCAGCAAGAACCAAAAATAAACGCCCAAAGGCAAAAAAGTCAGTTTTTCTCCATCCCCATTCATATACCCTAAGATGCAATCCCAGTTCAAACCGTGGCTGCAATAGTTTAAATACGCTCTGAAGAAACAGTTCTCTTACCTGTGGCACCTGTTCAATATCCCGTAGAAATATTTGCTGGTTCCTGGAGACAGATGTGGATCTGTGATAATCTACCAGCTCGTTCAAAGAATTGAACTTCACCACCCAGAGGAAATACTTGCCAGCCCCATCTCTAAGCACCTTGAAGTGCTGCACATCGTTTCCAAACCTGGGAGAAAGGAGCAAACACCACAGAAAAGAACTCAGTCACTGAGCACTCTTCTAGGATTGTGAGATTTTACAACAAAAAGGCCATTCAGGACATAGTTGGTGACAATGATAATGCAGGTATCAATCGGTTGCTGTGAAGATGATATTTGAAAACCATCTGGCAATCGTATATTTCAGAAATCAGTAATCAGAGACAGAATTCAAATACTGAATTGATTTTGAAAAAATTCTGCAAGCTTCACATGCACTGTTCTAAATAGTAGAGCTTCTGTTTAAAACCTGCAGCTTCAGAGTAGTTTGAAAAGCTGAAGTTTGAGGCGTTTTAGCCAAGGATTTCTGGTGTCACAACACTCCAAGGTTGCATGCACAATGTCAGCTGTTTCAGACTGTATCACTACACTGCTAGTGTCAAATGCATGCACTTTTGATTCACGTATGCAGTCAGAGTTGAAGACAATGCACCGAATACTCAAAGGCCATGGACCACATGTGAGGTGTGCAGTCACATCAAGGTAGTTGCACCATAGCACCCACCCACTCTACATGCCCAAATACAAGATTCTGAAGTTGAACAGTACACATGCTTTAGTTTAGCTTTTCAAACACAGGAAATGACTTAAGTCAGCTTAGGTTTGCACTACTCTTACTATGAACCTGTACTTCGTATAATCTCAGCTTCTCACTCACACGGTACCATTTCAATACAGAAGTGCCAGTCCAAGCTTAGGGAAAGTGCTGGGAAAAGAACTGCCACAAGTAGGGCAGGATTGTCTCTAAGCTTGGACTTATGACTTATGAAAAAGGATGTCTAGCAAAACAGACAGATTTCTCCACTTCTATTTTTCTGACAAGCCATGGCATTCAATCGAAGTTACTTTTTCAACTATTTTATTCTACGTGAAATACAACTCCAAAGAAATCTATGAGGATTTTCCAAATGAACAGCACATTGGTATTTTTACTTTAGTCTGAAACAAAAACACTGAAAACAGGAGGGCAGTACATTCCCTACTTGGCATCAAAAGCTTCTACACCTCGGTTTAAAGCGCAGACATGGTCTTGGCTACAAAGCTAACATGCAGCAATCAGTGAGTACTGCCTTCACTGCCTCCTCTTCAACCTGAGAGATTCTCATTTCAAATCCTGCAAATCACTGTTTAGGGGCGAGCGGAAGAAAGCTTCGTCCAAATTAATCCACCAGGAAAAAAGCAACAGCCTACCGCCAGGAGGCAACACTAAGCTAACAAGACAGGCAGAGCCAGTTAAAACCTTAAGTTTTGTGAAGGAAGGCAATTTCTGCAATGGAGCTCCCATTCATATCTTGTATTCCAGCTCAGATTATGGTACCCAGCAGAAGTATAAACACCCCTCTAAAAAAAGAGTGGCTTTAATTCAATTTGTTGGCATGAATCAAGGCTGCTGTACAGGATGACAAAATCTGGGTACAGCCCAAAGATGAGCCAAAAATACAGCAAACAAGGAACTGCGCATGAATAATCAACATAAGATCCTAAAGAAAATCCTGTTCATTTCTGGAAGGAAAAGGGAAGGTTATAGAAAGTTAAGAAAGACAAAAATCAGCTGCTGAGGACGGAATTCCTTCCTTCCTATGTTACCTTACATCCC
This sequence comes from Pavo muticus, assembly GCA_016647715.1. Lineage (NCBI taxonomy): Eukaryota > Metazoa > Chordata > Aves > Galliformes > Phasianidae > Pavo > Pavo muticus. The sequence continues at coordinate 205,629 of JACDJE010000038.1, read as the reverse complement.
ATACTCCTCCAAGTTTCTAATACCCCTATTTATAGCGGCTTATACAGAGCTGTGAGATAGACAGACATAGCTCACATGCTAACTATCAGGAATTGCAGCTGATTAAGAGCCAGCACTTCTAGAAAGGATGAGAACTGTTCCTCCCTACTTCACTGTCACCAGAAGGAAATTCCTCATTAATGGAATGCATTTGAGAGAGATGGAAAAGAATTTGTTTTCATAGCTCCATGTCCCAGTGCTGGGTAACACGAATATCCCCAAAGCATGTGCCAAGCAGTCACGAAAAATATTTGGAAGTGTACTATCCAAAGACAGAAGAGAGAGTAATGACTTGTGCCATGGAAGAGGAACAAAGAAGGATGGAAGGGAACATGTACACACTGGGCAGTTTATAGTTGAAAGGAGGAGGAATGGGATCCACAAATTAACAAATAGTGTCTGAAAACACCTAAGTCAGACAGACAGCAACACACCATCAGGTCAGCCACATAGGCTCATTACAAAATAGAGCGTATTTGTACTTCCTCTTTAATAAGGACAAAAATACGTGTCATTGGAAGAACAGGTACACTATCTGGATTATTGCTGCTCCTCAGCACTGATGATCACTTATCCAGGAGTTGAAATGAGCATGAGGTGTCCTGATTTCCACACAGCTGTTTCTGGGCACTACTTACTTGACCGAGAGAGAGAAGTCCCCAGGAGCACTCTCACTCTCCCTGATAAGGAAGGCACCATCATGTCTCTGTTTGCCTAACATCTCTTCAGCCTTTGCTCGGGGAATCTTTCCAAAAAACCATCTGTGGAGTAAGCAAGGAAAAGAAAACAGAGAAAGTTAAGAAGTTGAACTGTCTTATGGAAGAGCCCGACACAGGTATACACACAGAGGCAAAATGATTCCTAGCAGAAATGACTGAACTGCATCTATTTCATTGTTAATCTACTACAGGCTACCAAACTACACAGCTTTTCACATTTTGTCCTAGCAATGAAGCTATCACGACTTAATGAGCACATGCTCACAATAGCCCTATTTCATCTAATTTAGGGAAGCAGAAGTGTGGTAAGAATGAAATCCTTAATTTAAAGGATTTATTTTCAGAAGGAAAAAAAAGACAGACTGCTCAAAATATGCTGTGTAATTATCAGTTTTGCACCATACTCTACCTATAGGTGATGTTTAACACACGCAACATCATAAAAACCTAACATCCACAGCTGCTTCACAGCAAAGTCCTACTTTGTGAGACTAAGACCACACTGGGAGCTAGCTACAGTCTAGGGCAAAGTTGAAACATCTGTTAATAGTCTGCATTGGCATCTCAGTAACAAGGCCCCATAACCTAAGGACAAACATTAAGTACCTAGCTCAGCTAAGAAACTCAACTCCTAACATTTCCTCTGTTACTAAAGGATAACATCTCATGTCTACACACAAACATGCAAAATTTTAATTGCCTGAATCGTATGATGCCATCAATTTAGATACGATAAAGCCCATGCATGCGTGGCTAGTCAGTACTTCACTTCTCTATAGAATCATAGAATCTCAAAGGTTGGAAAAGACCTACAAGATCATTCAAGTCCAACCATCCACCTATCACCATGTCCTTCAACACAACATCTAAACATTCCTTGAACACCTCCAGGGTCTCCCCCACCTCCCTGGGCAGCCCATTCCAGCACCTGACCACTTTTTCAGAAAAGCAGTATTTCCTAACATCCAGCCTGAACCTCCCCTGGCACAACTTGAGGCCATTCTCTTTAAGCCTACCACTAGTTACATGAGATAAGAGTATGACACAAAAGCATTTGTTTCACTATTATCACCCAAAAATAATCACTGCGGAGAAATTACACACACTCCTTTATTACTTAGGCCTCCTAAGGAGAAGCCACTCATGTCTTAGTCATTGCAGATGACACCAAGTTGGCAAGAAGTGTCGACCTGCCTGGGGATAAGAAGGTCCTACAGAGTGATCTGGACAGGCTGGATAACTGAGCTGAGGCCAATGGGACAAAGTTCAACAAGATCACACGCCATGTCCTGCACTTTGGCCACAACCACCCCAGGCAATGCTACAGGCTCAGGGCAGAGTAGCAGGAAAACAACGCAGAGGAAACAGACCTGGGGGTATTGGTCAACATCTGGCTGAATACGAGCAAGCAGGGTGCCCAGGTGGCCAAGAAGGCCAATGGCATCCTGGCTTGTATCAGAAGTACCTGCTGCTGCTGGCTGTGCTTAGTGATCATCCCTCTGTACTCAGCAATGGTGTGGCTGCACCTCAAGTACTGTGCTCAGTTTTGGGCCCATCACTACAAGAAAGACACTGAGGCCCTGAAGTGCATCCAGAGAAGGGCAACGAAGCTGGTGTGGAGCACAGGCCTTATGAGGAGCAGCTGAGAGAGCCGGGATTGTTTAGTTTGGAGAAGAACAGGATCAGAGGTGAGGTTACTGCTCTCTACAACTACTTCTTGAAGGGAGGTTGTGGTGAGGTGGGGGTGGGGTCTCTTCTTTCATGTAACTAGCAATAGGACAAGAGGGAATGGCCTCAAGTTGCACCAGGGGAGATTCAGGTTTGACATTACAAAATACTTCTTCAGGAGAGTGGTCAGGTGCTGGAATGGGCTGCCCAGGGATGTAGTGGAGTCAGTTCTACCATGTTGAAACCTTAAAAAAGAATTTCAGCATTTGCAAAACACAAGGGAAACAATGGGAGGTCACTCTCAGGTTTCTTCAGAAACATCACAGCTGTAGAAACAAGATTGAGAACAAGTGAGGAAAGTTCCCTCAAGGTCTCTCTGTTTCATTACAAGATGACTACTGAGTTCAGCATGTAATTGAGCTCTAAAAAAGATGCTGAAAAAACTTGTTTTAGTAGCCTATTTTCTTGACTTCTTCAGTCAGGACAATCTAATAGCTTTCACATAAGCAGTCACATGAAACAGCTGCAGCATGGAAGTCAAATCAGAACTTGACAGCTGCACATAAGTCAAAGCCACAGGCTGACCACCTCTACAGTGCCGAGAGTGAACCTACATCAGGCAACTAAATTCATCAGTGCCCACTAACAGCCCGTGGTCACAGGATTCTTATCCCAATTTACATTTGCGTTTTCAGACTAATCCAAGCTTAAAGGCAAACAAGGGCTGAGCAGTAGGTCACATGGCATGGGAAAAGCAGAACCATCTTCAGAACCAAAAAGCACAGCTTTCAGTTCTCAGTAATGGATCACACAGGAGGGGATACACTTACCACAGCCTTTAACCACACAGATGATTGAACTCAGAGGGTAGTACTTAATAACAACAGCTCCACTCAAAAGGAGTACTTCTCACAGTGTAGGCTTTGGTACAGCAAAAAGATGGGCTCTGTTTCAGTGACAGTTTTGAAGCTTCTTTCTTAAGAGAAGTCGAAGCTTTTATGAAACCACAGTCTCCCTCTCAAAGTAACAACAACCTCAAAAGCTAGAACAGGACTCTGGTACTTGATTATGAGGCTCCATCTTCTTGGTACCTGAGATTGTGGCAGAGCCAGCAGAGGAACATTACCTGTCTCACTACACTGTGCCACCTCCAAAATCACCCAAGAGAAATCATTATGTGAAGGTCTTTCAGAGTTCCAATGTAGTATTTTGTTTCCAAGGATTTTGGTACAGTTGTCAAGACAAGAAAGCCCTGAATTTTGCCTTTGCCAAATGCTACATAAAGCAAACTTTATCTTATGATTTTAGATATCCTGCCACAGTTTGTTTACAAAGTGTTTTAATTCTGTTCTCAAATAACTATCAATTACTCACATACTACTTGTAAATGAAAGCCTCAGCTTAAAAAAAAAACCAAAACCTCACTCATCTCCGTAAAATAGAAATAAAATCTGGAAGAGCTCAACAGAACTTCTATTAATCTTCTTGAAGCTTCAAAAGCACACGCTAGTCTTCCCTTCAATTCTGCTGAATCATTATCAAGTAGAAGTGTATAATTTGATTAATGAAAGTAACGTATTCAAAATAATATAAAATTTTCTGCCCACTGCTTACAACACATTTTAGCTTAATTAGGAAGATTAAGAGATCTTCCACAACCCATAAAACTCTACTGCAGTTCTATGACTTCACTGCAACATCAGTCACTCAGAGTAACAGAAGACTGATTTTTAAACATAAAATAGATTTAGAGAAAAAACTCCACAGGTCAAAGAAAGGAATTGTGAAGAACTACTGCCCAATTACAAACATGGACGTAAAGCACCAGAAATGTTCTGCACATGTTGATCTTTGCTACAGAATGGTTGAAAAAAAAAAAACATAGCACATCCAAGAGAATTAGGCCAAAGAAACTGACATTCCCAGAGCTTCCCTACTAAATGGCCAAACTTGATAACACTTTCTAACACGCACCTCCACAGAATCACAGAATCATAGGGGTTGAAAGGGACCTCCAGAGATCGAGTCCAACCCCCCCGCCTAAGCAGGTTCCCTACACCAGGTCACACAGGTGGGCATCCAGGAGGGTCTTGAATATCTCCTGTTCCAGTGCTCCATCACCTCACTGTAAAGAAGTTCTTGCACACACTGGTGTGGAACTTCCTACGCTCCAGTTTCTGGCTGTTTCCCCTTGTCCTGTCTCCACACACCGCTGAAAAGAGTCTGGCCTTGCCACTCTGCCCCCCCACACCTTAGATATTTATAGACCTGGATCAGGTCCCCTCTCAGTCTTCTTTTCTCAAGGCTAAAGAGACCCAGTTCACTTAGCCGTTCTTCATAGCGGAGATGCTCCAGACCCTTCACCTTCACCTCCAGCTAGCTTTGTGATGTAGGTGAAACTCATCCAGTTAGAACTGCAAAACCAAATGCAGCTATTACTTCTGATGCTGCACTGCAAGAGGGAGATGTGTCAACTGGTACAATGCAAAGTTCACACCACATTCAGATTCCTTTCTATCAGCGGCTCAACAATTCTGAATGGCACAGCTGTGCCTTCACAGGAAGCCTCCCTGCCCAGAGTTTCCTGTAGCTCTTCTGAGTATCAATGCCTGTATCTACTTATACACCCCTTTGTTAATTAATATGAGATTTAGATTAACCCTCAGGAATCCAGGTGACCCAGCTGGTGACTATGACATGCTACATCTCCCTTTCAGTCTCATCTGCTATTAGTTAAATTGGAAGATTTACAAAATACAAGAACAAACACTGTTTAAGACTAGAAATGGAGCCGAAGGATTTAAGTCTCAGATCCTTGGACAGGACAAACATTTAAAGGCATTTCAGTTTTTCTTTCTAAATTCTCTTGAAAAGTACTCACACCTCCTTCCCACAACACTGATACCAGTCTAAGAAAAGGAACATTCTCTTTCTTACCCCTGGTCAGCTGGCTGAAGTTTGTTTTTGTATGCCCTGCTGGACTACTCAGAGAGCTCTGCATTACTGCTCAGTAAGCATGATACTATGCAAGCTTTTGCATAATTTCCCCAGGTTGTTAAGGCACTAATGAAGACCTCCAGCACTGCTGACACAAAGAGCTAACACGATCCAGATGCCATCAGCAATTTAAATGTCTTCAGAAAAGGTCAAATTACCTATGCTTAAAACCCACCAAACTCACAGGCACTATCACCAAAGCTCTACTTACGGATGTGGTTTCATTTCTATATAGTTCTTGGGAATGAAGCCATCTTTTCCATTGAGCTCTGCCTTGTACCAATTCTGATCACATTCTTCATTCAAAACCTGAGGGAAACAAAAAGTAAGCTTACCACATTCCAAGTTACAGCAAAACAGACAGAGATATACTAGCTTATTCTTTCCACTAGTGTTTCAAAGATTGCTCATGTAAGATGAGCCCTTAAAAACATGCTGTCAGCCATCCTGCTCCACTGTGTTTTATCAGCCTTCAGAACAACAAGGAGGATCAGTAATTTAAAATAGTCCAAACTCCATGCTTTAGTACACAAATCAGTATTTCAAATCATATTTTCTCTAGAACTTTTGTTGCTTTATTTTTCATTACTTTTCTGCCAAGTGGCAGAGCGCCACACAAGGCAGGTACACTGACTAAAAGCAGCCTCTTGAATAAAGGAGCATTAGGTTCTAAGAAAAACATGCTACAGTTGAAATTACCTCTCCCCAAAAGGATTTTATTTGGGTTTGGAAACAAACACATAGATCCTGCTCACCTGCCTACACCCTTTCAAAATTGAACACCAGAACAACACTTATTTTTCCCCAGCATTTTCATTCCTCCTCAGCTTTTTGATGTCATCTTTTTTCTTTCCAACATGAACCAACAAAAAACTAGATCCGAGTTTAAAAAAATACTTCTAGCCTGAAGTATAAAAAAGCATCACATGATTAGCGTTGTCTGAACGTGGGGAGATGAGGAAATGTAAAGAGAAAGCCCACATGAATGCAGCTCCAGGGACCACCAAGTACGCAGAAATTTCTGCGCATCTCAACTGCAAGACAGCATCCTGTGCAGAAACCAATAGATACAGCAAAGACGTGCACCAAAAACACCTTCATGAGCAATTTTTAATGGTTTTTTTTTTTTCTTTTCCTGTTTCCTTCCTTGGAAGGATAACACAAGGAAAAAAGGAAAAGTAGACAAAATTTCCCTTAAAATGCTTACAGCTGATGCAAGTGTTTCAGAAAATTAAACTCCGTATCAATTTCTACTGCTCTTTTTCTTCAGAAACCTGAACAAGAACATGACACTAATACACTAATCTGCTTCATTACTGATTGCCTGATCTAAAACAACCCAAACTAATCACCTACCGCAATGAAACCCAGTGAAGCAAAAAGAACAGAAATTGAAATGACACAGTGAATTACAGTAGATAATAGTTATTCACCTGACTGTTTCTTAACTCTCAGCCAAGCAGGATGCATGCCCCCAAGCGCCAGCAATTGCATGAGGTAACGAGCACAGCAGCAGTGTCACATCCACACACCTTCAGATGAGCAAAAGATATGCATCTATTTGATCCAGTTCAGAATTTTCAGTTGAAGAGACTTCAGCTTTTTTTTAATACTTAAACCATCTTTTGTGCAGTTACTACTTCAAGTTTCCATTTATACGCATTACAGCTCAGTCATTTAGCAAGGATAATTTGACCACAGGTCACGAGGAGTTCAAGGATGGCTATGTTACAGGCACTGAGGTAAAGGCTTGCACATGGAGAACTAACGCATATCAGCTGATGTCTGCTAACTTGTCTATCAGCAAGAAATTTCTGCACATCTCAACTGCAAGACAGCATTCTGTGCAGAAACCAATGCAATTCCAGAATATGAAGTGCATGCAGATGACAGCAGCAGGTAGCTCTGTGATACTAAGCAGGGAACAAGGAAGTGTAAAACAGATACGTAAAAAAAAGTTAATTGTATAGAGGCTGAGGAAACAGGTTGAAGCCCTGATCCTCAGCTCGGTCATACAAACTGGGCTGCATCAGAAGAGCAGCGGACAGCAAGCTGAGGGGAGTGATTGTCTCTCTCTACTCTGCCCCTGTGAGTCCCCATCTGGAGTACTGTGTCCAGATCTGGGACCCCCAACACAGAAAAGATGTGGAGCTTTTAGAAAGGGTCCACAGGAGAGCCATGAGGGCTGGAGCACCTCTCCTGTGAGGACAGGCAGAGGGAGTTGGGCTTGTTCTGGAGAAGAGAAGGGTGCAGAAAGACATCTTTATGGCCTTCCCATATCTAAAGGGAGATTATAAACAGGAGCAAAATCAACTTCTTACATGCGTAGATAGTGATAGGACAAGTGGAAATGGTTTTAAACTAAAGGCGGGGAGACCTAGAGGGGAAAGTTTTTCCACTGAGAAGGTGGGGAGGTGCTGGAACAGGTTGCCCAGAGATATTGTGGGTGCCCCATCCCTGGAGGTGCTCAAGGCCAGGCTGGATGGGGCCTAGGCAACCTGATCTAGCACTTGATCCAGCAGTCGGCAACCCTGCCTGTGGCAGGGGGGTTGGAACTGGATGATCCTTGAGGTCCTTTCCAACCCAAGCCATTCTATGATACAAGGATTTTGGCACATAGCTTGTATGATCAGAAGTTTAGTATTATATGCCCTAGGAGTCACCACTGTAGTCATTGTACAAAATAACACAAATACAACACCTTTTGATGTTCTAATAAGCCAAATCTTATGCAATTATCAAAGACAGCACAGATCAAACTTATGATAAGACTGCATATCACAAACCCATTCCATTACCATTATTACAGTGCAGTAAAGGAATATGGCAGTCTGCTCTTTTTTTATGTAGCATCATATGAAGGATATTACCACATATCTGTGCTTTTGGCAGCAGGTATCAAAATAGAGATTCTAAAGCCCAAATGTACATTATTTTAATGAGTTTTATCTGGCACTTGAGATATGCTAATAGATTTGGAGGAGCCAAATCACATCGGGCTTGGGGTACTCATTAGTACTTGCCCTCAAACCAAATGCCTCCACAGTGCTCCCTCACTGGCATGTTATACGTTTTGTCATAAAAACAAAAAAAACAGCTGGATGAAAGGCATAGTAAGACAAACCGCCTATACATATCCCCACACCACCTGTTCAAGAGGCTTTCTCTGTGGTGATGAGTCCTCCACAGCTTCCCTCTCCAGTAGCTTGCTTTGCTCCAAGGACTTCTTGCTGCATCACTTAAGACTGACATATCTTCATACCTGGCTGTCCATTCCTGAATAATTTTAGCCATACGGAATTTACTGTCTTTTTAAAAAGCCCTATGTTCAACTCTCATTTAGAGAAGAGTCACCTCCAGAACACAGATGTCTACAAAAATCATTTGTTCTGACAGCATTTCAAATAACTCTCCATCGAACCGCTCCCAGTGCTTAGTCAAGCAAAAGTGACTTGTACTGAACTACCTTAAATTCAGGACAACTGTGCAGTCAGGAGGCAGTAATTGTGATAGCTGCTACCAAGTTTTTAGCTATTGCTAAGACAGCTACAAGAGTCAAAATTTCAGCTTCCAGATTTGCACCACTACCATCCACTACAGAAATGCAACTAAGTAGTAAGACAAGTGCACATAAATCTTTGCAGAGGGGCATCCAGCCTAGATGTTTGCATCTAACATTGCTCTCATTTTTCTTTTATTCTTAGGCCCACAGAAATGACAGAACAGATCTTAAGTAATTAAACCGTATTGCAAAATATTTTAAGGATCCAGTCAGTCCATCTGTCCCAAATCTTCAGCTGGCTTCCAGGAGACTTCCAGATAACTATCAGGACTGCAACTTCTTATCTGGATACTTAAAAACCAGATCTACACCTCTAAGAAAAATATCCTTAACTTAAACCATCATAAGATTTTTCTCGACTTCCCAAAGCTATAAAATCTAGTTTAAGCATTGTATATATCACTGAATTTTGCTTCACGAATTCCCCCACATACAACTAAATGCAGATAAATAAAGCAACAAAATTAAACAAAGATTACTCCAAATCAAGATAACCTTCAGAGTCTGTAAAAAAAAAATCTAAAAGGCACAAACTCTGATTTTTATCTTATCAACTGTTACAAATTGCTGCTCTTTGTGAAGGCCAAAACATAAAGCAGTGTTTTGCAGCCAGATCCTATGCCTGCTGTAGATCCAATCAAGCCTGTGACAGAGCGATTCTTCCTTTCCATCTGTGCCAAAGAGGGGGAAGAAGGAAGGATACTTTTACCCATTACATTTGAACACATACTGCCATGTGATGTCCTCAGTCCGTAGTCAGCCCTATTTTGCAGTAACAGCAGTTCAACCTGCCAGTTTCCTAGATTGATAACAGAACTCTTATCAAGAACGTGTCTGTTCCCATGGAAATGGAGAAATGACACCACAGAAGAGTTGCACAACAAGGCGATCGTGAAGCTTTAGTCAAAACTGCTCACACAAAGAACTCCCAGCTTTTTTTGATCCCGTACTCAACAAATATTCCTGTGCACAGCTTTTCCATCCTGATGAACCACTGCACACTAGGCTTGATGCTCTCAAAGGCAAGCAATCTTCAGGAACACATACATTCTGAATTGGAACACAACAAGCAGACCTGTCATTCTCAGCTCTCAGGCCAACCCCCAATTTGCAAACATAAAACTAAACATAAGCCCTCAGATGTATTTACATGCTTGCAAAGTTAACCAAATTCATCAGATTGCTTGGGTTTTGGGGCAACAAAATCCAAGAAGCGTCTTCAGGGAGGGCTCTGCCTTTTGGCTGAACTCCCATCCTTTTCCCCTGAACTGTGAGGTTTCAGGAATCTCGTTGCGCTAACTGAAACAGAAGGCAACTACAGCTGCTATAATACAACATCCTGTTAGCTGCCAATGTGGTTTTCTTCCTGAGCAAAGTTCCACTGACACCACAGCAAAGAAAACAATGTGGAATATTAAAAACACTCATACGTCTCAGGAACCCAAGGAAAGCACTCACAACACTCCTACCACAGCAGGAGTTAAAATTTAAAAAGCAATTCAAAGCCAGCAATGCTGAAACTGAAGATTTTACACTCAGAAATTACTCATCTCAGGGTGGAACAGTGGCTGGGAGGTCAGTTAATTGAGTCCTAGTGACACTAAGCTGCACTGGAGGCTCCAGGACTGTCAGTTCTTGCCCTCCTTCCAATTGCTTTGACACAGCTTTTCATTCCAGAGAAAAATGGCTCCTTTTCTATTCCAAGAGAAAGGATACAAGCCAGCCACACTACAAGCAGGAAGCCACTGCTTCTGGGCTGGCTACACCTGGAGTCAGAGTGAGTTCAGCGGTCCCTTCTATAGCTTACTCCTTCCCCAAACTTGCTGCAATGGCATTGCAAGGTATTAAAATTCATCTCTTCGTGTAATATAAAAAATGGCCCAGGACACTGCCTGGCAAACTGCATTTCTTCCCTGCACTACCCCAGTGCTGCAGAAACTCCCCTGAACAAGCGAGTCCTCCTCACTCTGGCTGCTTGACACCACTGACATGAAGGCCTTGATGAGAAACTGCATCTTCAGAAACCTGAGGTAATCTGCATGTCAAAATGGCACTATAAATCAGGCCAAGGCAAATCAGAATCTTTTTTTCCTTAGTTTATTCTTCATGACACAGATTACAGTTCATTTCAACTTCAAACATTTGATGCAAAAAGATCAATCAAGCAACCAAACATGACTAGTTCAGGAACTTAAAACTACTAAAATACTTCAGGCTTTTCTTTAGTTTTATCAAAATCTCTAATGAAAATACCTACATTTTTCAGATCAAAATCTGAAGCACCATCTTCTGACATGACCGCTTTAGTCTCTGAACACTTTTTCTCAGGCAGGTAGAAGCAGCTGTGAAAATACCTCATACCCAGAGCAAGCATTACCAGACATTCTTTTTTAAACAGCCGTCAGATATCAAGTGTTATTATACAATAGCAAAATCAGGTATGTAGATTGCAATATAATGGAATCATTTGTCAGTGGATATAGGTTTTTATTCTCGCCTTCACTCAAATTCCCTTGTCATCACTATAGGAACATTTCTATCTTTATCCTTTTAAAGGCACAAAAAGAGCATAAAATTCAAATTCCAAAAATTTAATTTCACCATGCAAAAGACCAGACAGAGATACACAAGCACAGTGGTCAAAGAAATTGAGTAATACTGGCTGGCAAGTACAGTAAGGAGAAAAGTATATTGTAACGAAGCAAAATCCAAATACAGGAGCATTGCTAGAAATTTGCATTTGAGCTTTCACTTCAAAACCATCTTGATTTTTTTGTGCACAAGAATACCTGAGGCATCTAAGTTACGTGAGGCACAAACAGGTTTAGCCACAAGGACAGAAGTCAGCACACACGAACTTACCCTGCCTCTCAGGCCTTACAAGTCTTACACTACTACTACTCCTCTGGCAAAAGCCTTCCATCAGTTGCAAAGATTCCTTAGGACAACCTAGACAACAATTCTTTGTCTCGACAGGCCAACTTTTTAGGATTACATGGCATGGTAACTGAAGAAAAAACAGTATTTTAAGGTGTACTGAGGTGACTTCCAAAATATTTAATGAAGGTCCCGGAAAAAGACCACAATGCTCAGGGAAACTTTGCCACAGTTACCTTCAATGCTGCCTCCTTCAGCACAGAAAGTTTCCAGTAGCACGACACAGCAATATAACTACAAATTCACCAGCTCTGCCTACACTCTTTGCAAAGGCTGACTACCGAGTTTTCTCCTCACATCAGTCTCTCTCACTACTGCCACTCATATAAAGGTTAAGCTACAGATATCACAGATTGTGTATTCTCAGGAAGACGGTTGCTGTAAAACTTCTATTATACAGCCAGTGATTTAACTGGGCTTCAGTTAGCCAAGGGACCCCCAAACGTCTCAGTGACAGCGTGGGCTCTCAGACAGGAGATTCACATTGTGTTTAGTAACCTTTATGGTGCTTAACTGAACGCTATCTCTTACAAAGTGGATCACCTAAGAATTATTGTTTAACTGCCAACATTTGGACACTGCAGTGAAAACAGTCTCATTTCAGTACTTGATCAAAATAGAATGCACAAATAAAAATAAAGAAAGGTCATTATCACAGGCTAAGCTCCACAGCTTGGCTTGTGCATGCATAGAGCAGAATGCTACAGGATTCACAAGAACAGACTCTTAAAAAGAAGGGAAGTGTTTTTCCCTAGCAGTAGTTTACAGCAACAGGACCAGTGGTCTCTTATAACTAGCTGTAGTGCTCAGGATGCTATTAGTGAAACAGAAGATAAAACACCCCATCTTAATCCACATTTAATTTGGAAGCACTGAAGAACGCAGAATTTTGTCAGTTTTCTATTGTGTCACGTGCATTAGTTTGTTCAGGGATAGTGGGGATGGCCATTTGCTTGCAAATGAGTGTTCTCCCTCATTGAATTTTGTTTGAAAAGTAAACAGATTTGCACTGTTAAATTCAGCTTTAGCAGCATCCCAAGAGAAGAATCACCTGCGAAGCACAGTGAAGAACAGGCAATGTTCTGAGGCCTAGAGAGCTCTCGTCATCCTCCACTCTTTTTAGTGAAGAAAGAAAACAGACCTGAATTCTGAGTAAGATCCTGCCATGTTTGCACAAGGTTCAAAATCCACAAACACTCCTCAAAATAACCCAAATGCATAAGGCCATCTGTACCTGAAGAACAGATTGCCTTAAACATCTAAATAAAACCACAATTTTGTGAAGAAAACTGGTTTTACGTAGTGGTCAGACTAAGGTCTCCTGGTTACTATTCCAGAATCTGTTGCTAATGTGAATGCTATAAATTCCAGGCCCTCTTTTAAGAGGGGTTGTTTCTAGCTAACCCTTCAAGCTTAGCAGCAGGGATAAAACATCTGTTTTAGCTCGCTCATTTTGCTTCCCCTATGTTTCCAGGCCTGAAGAAGCAGTAACATGTATTTCAGCTGCACAGAAAAGCTTCCTTTCCAAGTTTAAGACAGACCTTCTGTAGTCTTCCTAATTTTCAAAGCCTACCTGAAAATATCTGCACTAGTGTTCTCAGCAAAATGTATTATCCCAGTGCAGAAGAGACCTTTTATCAAGGACTAGAAAGTTAATAATTCAAAATCAAGGCTGACCTTCCAGTAATGATAGAAAAACTGAGCTGTAGATACTGAAAAGCTAGGGAATGCTATGCTCCCACTCAGTTGTCTCTCCCTTCATTTAAAATATATGGCTACACACTTTCCAGCACCTTACATTAATTTTCATATAACTGAAACGAGATCAGGAGATACTTATTTGTTGTTATACATAGGTAGAATTTCATCCTTTATAAACTTAAGAGTTGATTTAATCATTTTAGCTAGTCTGTACAGACAAAACCCAAACTCTGAGAACTCGATTATTTCAGGATGATACAGACATTTAATCTAAACTACCTTTTCACTAAATTCTCTGCAACTGTCAAAGAAAGGGTTAAAATCAGGACCTCAAGTCTAGAGACCAAATGCAATGAGATCAGAGTAATAAGATCACCATAAGCTGCCTCACACAAATAGCTCAGATCAACCCTAATCTCTTCATATTGAAACAGATGGAAAAAGCATGAAATCAGATAACAGGAGGCCAATTTTCTAGAATAGGCAACTTTTCAAGGTTCACCACAGCATAAGCCAATATTTTGCTAGATTTGTACCTACTTAACAATTTTAGCATAGCATACTGGAAGGCAGAGACAAGCAGCTCCAAATCCACACTACATAATATAAAAAAGTCAAAGTAATTTTAATATGTTGCAGAACATTAGAGACTAATTTAAAGACCAACTTACTGAGACTCCAGACAATTCCACTTCTAGATGTTTTTTAATTATAAACACAACTAGTAAAGAGTCAACCATTTGAAAATCAGATTCCAAAACTGCACAGGACAAGAGGCTGCTTATTGATTTATACTGTAAGGCAGACAAACACTGTTAGGATAGCAATTTGCATCTGCAAGTAGTTGGACAAAGCAGTTACAGGGAAGGGACAATGTTAATGTATTAATAAATATGATTTATTAATTAATAAATGTAATTTAAATGTATTAATTAATAGATCCAGCATGGAGTGATGCCTCAACTCTTCTCTTTTGCAGGATATGAACAAGGACAGGGAAGAACAAAATAGCCTCAGCACAAGATAGCTGAGAGTCATTACAGCAGCCACTATCCAGCTACCTCTGGAACCTGGCCAAGAATTGGCAATAGGGAAACACATGTGGGGTTACGTGTGTAATATTTTAGCTCTATAAAGGGTCAGGAATATGCCTTGAAATTAAACAACACTTAAGGGAAAGTAAGCAAGAAATCACCCAAGGAATTACAATCAGACTGGTCGTTATGAGATAGATGGAAAAAACACTTTTCAAGCAGCTAACAGGTACCAACTTTCATCCTAGGAAAAAGAGAGCTCTACCATGTAGGTCAGCAAAAGCCTCAGGCTCTCTAAAACAATGCCTGCAACATAAGACCTTTGAGGTTTGATGTGAAATTTAGCAGCAGGGTAAGCTATAAAAGCTCCTGTGAAAATAAAAAAGCACCACGAGATCCCATCTCTTACCAAGCAGGTTTACCTTCCAGTTTAGACTAATTACTCTCGTAACTCTTAAAAGACATAAGCATTTTGCATGTATCTGCTTTCAGCAAATAATTTTACAGTATTCCTTAACTCAGACCACAAGAAGCCTGTTCAAACTCCTGCAGTCCTCACGGTTTTATAAAACAGGCACAACCACAATTAACAACTTGGTATTCACACAAAGCTCTCTCTATTGCCCAAACTTCACTTGCACTTCTGCATGACTTGCTGCCTCACCAAACTCTTATGTGCTCATTTTATATGTTAAGTTAAACTCTCCTTTGCAAGGAAGATAAGAAGATCTGCAAAAATCACTTAAAAGCCACTTCCATTTGGGGATGTTCCCCTGACCAGAGACCCAATTCACATCAGTTCCACTGGGCTGCTCAGACAATCCCGGAGACATAAAAAGAACAGCAATACTGACAATAGAGAACTGCAGCCTCCCCACAGGGCTGATTTTTTGCTTTATATCAGAATCTTAATCCAACCGCAGTTAAAAACAACCCTTGCTTTAAAACGAGACACCTTCAGAAATTGACTATAAATTCAATTACACATTAACACTGACTGAAAAACAGAAAGAAAATAAATGAATGAAGGCTATAGCTTTCCCTGTACAAAGCAAGATAATTTCTGTGCATAGTTATATTTTGGCTTAGCAGGACATAAGAACTCAGCCTTCCAACATATAAGAAACATATTCGGGGCACCTAGAAGATAACTAATTTACCAATAAGGAACCACAATTATATCCATCAGAAAAGAGATCCATCAGCTGCAGAGTGATAACTTTCATCTAGCATATTTCTGATTTTTATAGCAGAATCTGATTTTACTGAGTTATGTTTAGCAACACCTTTAACTGGAGAGGAAATGCACAGGTACTTGGTCTGCCTGATCTTCAGAGAGCCACAACATGCAAGAGAACTTTTCCTGTTACCCAGTCCCTGCAAAGCTGCTCAGACTTCCTCTCTAAGGGAACACGCACAGGCAAGAGGAAGATATTTGCAAACGGTTTCAGAGCACAGCGCTGAATATCATCTGACTCATCCCTGTCACATTTGCATAATGTAAGCACAGATCTTGCAAACCTTCATGAAAGCGTAACAATGCATCAAAAAGCACAACGTGTCAAACTAAGCCAGATGAAGGGAGCTTACATCAGCTCTAGAACATTACACTCACTAGACGCATTTCACAAGAGCACCTCCAACCTCATAAAACAGAATCAAACGAGAAGAAACAAGGTGCAGTTTTATTGTACAGTGTTATATTAACATCAGCAATACGGACACCTGCATACAACACTGAATGAGGGAGCAAAAGAGGAGAATAAATACACCCAGTAATGGAGAAGTATTTTTAGAGGACTGCTCTTAAAAGCCAAGAAATGCACATTGTGTGCCTCTCTTCCAATGAACAGGCACAGCTCTCATGTGTTTTGTTTGTTTTATGCACTGTAGCACTAATAACCTGAAGTTTAAGGCCAGCTCAAACAGCCCATTGTCACTGACACTTCCAAGCCACTTCAACCACTTAAGGTTGTCCTGATAGACCAAAGAGCTTTCATTCAACTTTGGTTATTTCCACCTGGTCAGATTTTCCTAGGATAACAAGATAACAATTTCAAATAGCATGCACTAAAAAACCCTCACTAACCAAAACCACCAGGTACACTCTAAATCCCAACCTCCGGGCATGGAGGGAGCAAACAGCTTTTAAACAGTCAGCAAAGCAAAGATGTTTCACCAAAAAAACTGGAATTCATTGGATTTTGCAACTAAATAACCTTTGTGAAAATAAATTTGATCACAATTCTATGCCCCAGGTTGTTTTCAGAAATGTTTGTACCAATTTTGGAAGCCAATAAATACAAACAGTTCCAACTGGTTATGCTCAGTTGCCTCTGTAAATCTACAAAGTGCCTAAACTCGTTTGAGATACAAGCCCTTGGCTTCCAGGTTTTCTCAGCTATTGGATCATGAGGCATACAAGTTGTGCAGCAGTTTTCTCAACACAGTAAGTCTTTCTAATAAAATGATTGAGGATACACAATAAACTGATCCACAATCAACCTCAGCTTTCACAAAGCTGCCAAATCCACTATCCTTTTAAGCACAAAGCTCCTTCAGAACTTTGACAGTGATTCACGTCCTTCACATACGTAAACCTCTATAGGGTAAACGCATAACAATCTATAAAAATAGAGTCCAAGTTGGTGTACATCTCATGTTGATCTTTAATTCACAATAAATTTTAAGATGAGATGTGTGAGTGCTTTCAGACTGGAATGGAACAAAGAGCTCATATCTCAGAAATCTTTCAATTATATTTAGATTTAGCCTGCATTGTGGCTAAAAGTGTTGATTTACTCCAAGACTAATTTGTTTTTTTCTTCTCCAAACTCACCACTGGATTACAATTCAATTTCTGGAAAATCAACTGCACAACAGAATGAAACACTCCAATTCTATACTCGCAGAGTTAGAATAACAAAATTCAGAATTACAATGGCCTCAATTTAAGCATAAGCAGCTCAACTACTTCTGGCAGAACTGGAAAGTTCAGCCTTTCGAAAAGAGAAAAACACACATCCCACTTTAAAGCCTGTAAAAAACATGCATTCCTCACTAGACTGAAACACGAACAGATATTTAATGATGGACTGAAGAGTTGGAAAGAGGAATGCCCAGACCATTAACAAGGAAATACTGATAAATAATATGTATTGTTCCTCTAAAGCAAGGATCGTTGTTGTGACTGGCCTACATCTATCCCTACGATGAAGACAACACCAAATGTCAGAAGCCCTTATGAATGGCAAAATGCAGAAACACTAGAAACTCCTCCAGTGAAGGAAGAAGCTTGACCAGCCATGCAGTAAGGATTACGCCCAAGCCAGAGAGTTGTTTAATAGTACACAATATATGTTCATTTCAGCATCAAAACAGTGTTTCCACTCTGACTTAATCTAGGAAAGCGCAAGGCCAAAGAACTCTAAAACAAGTTTAACTTGGGTTCTGCCTTAGAAAAGGGCCAATACCACAGCTGTGCATGGTTACTGAAAGCAACGTTCTGAATCGTGCACCAGGAAAGGAGCATAAAAAAAAAGGACATTAGCATGTTGAAGTGATGCCTTCAAAAATCTCCCCTTATGTTATGAAGTTCCTCTTTCAGTTCAAGACTAATAAAATAGCATTAATGAATGCATGATTTGCTCCATACCAGGCAAATTAAACATGTAAGAAAATTGTGTGTTTCTTAAAAGACAGTAGTCATTGTATCTCACTACCACACGGCTTGGGAAAAACACTTGTCTAAAGTCACTCAGGATTAAGTAGTAAAAACAGTGCATTAATACAGGAACTTTTCTTTTAATTTAAAAAGCAATTATGAACTGTAATATCTCAGGTGAACAGAGAAAAAGAACTGTAAGTACTGGCACACACCTTCTCCCATTCCCACCTTTAAAAATACCATTCTATTAAAAAAAACCCACAGAGCTCTACAAGAAAAGTACTGCTACTTTCCTGGGTTATGCAAAAAAAATTCAAAGACTGTCCTTGAATAATGCAGATACTAATGCTACGTACCAAAAGTAGTAAGCACCTTGCTCCAGAATCCTAAGACAGCTGAGGCACCAAGTTCTTCATGGAAGAGATCAGAGATAAGTAAAACCATCTCCTAATTAGTGTCTCTAATTAGAACAGTTCCAGGTCAAGAACAAATTAAAAACAAGAATAGAACTCATTATGGCTCTGTTGCAATAACCTGGAAGGGATATCATAATGCAAGTCACTGACACCCTAGGGTATATTATTTGACCACAGGCTAATTTTAAGCTCTCAAGTACATTATGGTAGCACAATATCTCCATTATGTTTCTCAGTAACAGCTAAGTCACTAGAACTCACCCCTACTGGGAGAACCTGATCAGATCAATACCTTTACCACAAGAAACCCCCACAGGGCCCTGAACAGGAGTCAGTCATTCCTACACAATAAAATAGATTGCGTAGTTTAAACTGTTCATTAACGTGGATTCAAGATCTCCCAGTTCTCTAAATTCACTGTGTAGACACTTTCACGTAAATAAAGGCTTCCCAGGACTCCAATATACGAAATCTGTCTTTGCTGACGTACTCAAAAAACCAGCATCAGGTCTTCTCTAAAGATATTAAATACATCTATATCTTGCACCATGACAGATGTCAGTTGGTCCCAGATGGTTTGCAACAATATTGCTAGTATGCAGTCATAAAACCTTCCTGGCCATACAGCTAACCAATTAAGTTGATTTTCAAGCAGCTGTTTGGAAGCTGGGCTCTTCTGGCAAAGCTATAAAAGCAAAAAGCAGTCTTCACCTCAGACGTCCCATTTAATCACTGGCAAGACAGAAAATATAGCTCCATACAGAAGATAGATGAATCACTAATTGAGATAAACTAGAACAGTTGCCAGGCACAAGCGTCGAGAAGACTCAAGCTTTTCTAGGTTTTGCAGGGATTGTTTCATTCAAATAAAGAATTTCAGGTTTTCTGCTACTCATCTCCACAAATGCCCTCATCAACAAACAACATAAGAAAACTCCTCAGCAGCTTCGGATGGGGTTGAAAGAGAAAACAAAGGGTCAGTGTCCAAAATGGAGGGTGACTGTTCCACAGTGATCCCATAAGGCTTCAACAGCTTTACTACTGATCTGAGAGGGTGACGGGGAGAAGCAAAACTTTGCCAAGACAGAATGTACTCAAATCTTAAAACTGATGAATTGCACAGGTAACTTCTAACACTGAAAGGCCAACTAATAAGCAGCAGAGTAAATGCAATATGCAAAGAAACAAGCATGAGGCAAAAACATAACCTAAAACCCCCAGAACTGTAACTGTATGAAGCTGTAGGCTTTAACAACCTATCATTCCTCAGGAAATACCCTGGAATGATGAGGGTGGTAATCTGAAAATTTAAAAAAAAAAATCAGAAACATTATCCAAGTGTTCTATTAAGAAAGAATTAAAACTGAAGCAAACATTTTGCTGCCATGTATCTGTACTGTGTCATCCACTGAATACTCGGGTACCTATACTCAGTCCATCTCAATACAGATATGAATTAAAAACAACTGAGAAAGCAACAAGGAAAACATGGTATGACTTTTGCACTACACAAAGTCTCCCTTGGGAAAAAAAAGCAATAAAGACCAGAAGCCATTTGTAAGTCCTCTCCCCATGAGAGGCACAAGAGATGTTCTCCTGTGAGCTCTCACACAGGGAAGGGAAGGGAACAAAAGATGGGAAAAAATTATGAGGTAGCAAGTTTCAAATCAACTAAGGGAATAACTTTATCTACACAGTACATAGTTACATTATGGGATCTTAATACTCTAATATATAGGTGGTCTCAAAATGGATTTAGAAAGATGCATGGAAGGTATGTCCCTAAAATATAGCCTCCAGTGGAGAAACTCACTAAGGCTTGGCCATAAGCAGCAAAGATACAAGAGTGACAATGACAGAGCTTTAAACGTCTCATCCACTGCAGCCACTTAAGAGGTCCATCTAGCCCAGTCTCCACTGGCAAATAGTAGATATTCAGAGAATAAAGGAACACTATGTATGTAAAGAATTTTCTATTACTTTTGATCATGAAAATTGGACAGAATTTAATTCAGAAGGCAGCTGGTCCCAGAATGATAATAGGGAAGCATTTCAGCATTATGAAAGCCAGAATTTACTTCCATGAGAGAAAGTCTGAAGCAGAATTATCTATAAAAGTATAATAACTTTCATACCATCTGTGGCAACAAATTGGAGAAAGCTGGCTAATGTAGGTAGCTGGCAACATGACGCAAAGATCATATAGGTTAGCTTATACCTGCCCATGTTTGAACTAAAAAACTTGTTAAATCCAATCTCACTCCTGCCTGAAAAGTTTCTCATTCTCTGTGTTAGGGCATAAAAGCACCACCATCTCAGATGATGGCCTCTCTTTTCCTTCAGCATTCCCAACCCTCTCGGCTGCCATTATTAAATAAGGAGTTTTAGAGACTGGGACGAAGAGAAAATGCAGTTTTGCAAGATTAGGTACGGCCAGACTTCTCATTTTCACTCTGGTCCTAAACAAAAACAGCTACATCCAGTTAGATTCAAAGCAAACTTTAAACATTAGTGTGAATGTTTTTGCTTTGTGAGGACTTCAAAGAGCCCTGAAGGATCCAGAACTACATCCTTGTGTGGTGCACGCTTTTGCAGAATGCTAATCTGCAATTCTCTTCAGTCTCCCGTGGGCGGATTTCAGTAGTTGACCATACTGTACAGTATGTTTTATCAACATACTGCCATATATTTAATCCCTCCAGCTTTTTGCAAAGTCAAAAATAATCTCTCTTCTAAACAAACAAGCTTTACAGGGGACTTATTACTCATAATGCAAGTATCATTAATAGTCTATCTAGACTTATAGTACCATCACACACGTTTGTAATCCAGATAGGAGATGGGTGGAATTAAACACAAGCTTGTCAAGGAAAAGAAAACTCAAAGAAGCTCACAGAAACATCAGAAGCCTCTTTTTATGCATGTTCTTTTTCATACTAACTAAATAGACTGCAGGAAATAGCTTGCAGTATTTACAAATACAGCAGGCTGTAAAGGAAGGTACAGAAGGTAGGAAAGCTGAGTCAGCTGCTATCAGTTGGGTTATCTCAGTTGGGTTTTTCTGTGGCCTGTGAAGAGAATTGCCAGGTTTCAATCTGGATATTCCTAGGTAAGTCACAGCAGTCTTCATCCCTCAATCCTTGCAGAGACCAAGTTACATTCCTAATCTTAAAGGCAATTTTCAGGAGGAATCTAAGGAATGCATCATTTGCTGCTGAAGAGTAAGAAAGTGTCAAAACAGCCTGATGCTGGAAGAGTTAAAGTACTTGGGTATAAGTTATCAAAACAGACAAGCTCATAGATCAGCTTTTGAAAAACTAGTTTTTTTTAAGAAACAAGGACAGAAACGAAGGCAAGGAGAAAACAAGTAGCTTCTGCTTCCTCCATTCCAGAGGTCAGAAGAGAGCCTCAACTATCACAGCCTACACTTTATTCCTTCCAGGGGCAAACACATCTTAGCAAACAATTCTTGGAAGACATGCAGGGCACTAAATAACCACAAAATACATGAAATTTATCTGTGAAAGATATACACAACAGGTTTTCCTGATTCTGTCTCAGTAAGGTATGTTTGTCAAGCTGATACTCATCCGCCAAACTTGAAGTACAGTTTGATGGCAGGTTCAGGAAAAACATTTTAAATCCTTTTAAAGCGTTCAGTGTATTTGTCTTGAATACATTTTTGCTCCTTGCATTTGTTTTTTTCCCTTCCCCTGCAAGTGCAGGTCAAACTTCCAGCACTTTTTTAAAAATCCAATTTACTTGGAAGTTTCCCTCAGTTACACCCTCAAGTAGTATTAAAGATCAGAACACAAGATCTAAACTACACAGGAGTTCAGAAAAAACCCTTAAGACAAACTGGCAGATCTTCCAGAAGAGCCAGAGAAAGGTGCGCACTTCCACAGCTTAAAATCCTCCCTACTATGCTGAAATAAAGTCACTTGAACCTGGAATCTAAGGCACAGCTTTCCAAGCAGACTATAATTTACTATTAACAGCAGAAACTGAGAACCAGACCAAATAGTGAAAAACAGTTTCATAGTTACGCTGAAATGAAGGTAACAGAAGCATATAATACTGCAATGGACTGCGTACAAGGGTTTAGAATGAAAAAAATCTATTCAAGATCAGCAAGGTTTACTTTTTTATTTAATTTAGTGCCAATTTCTCACAAACTAGAGGGCTGACTGCTTAGATCACAAGTCTCCTGCACTAGCAGGGCTGCTGTGCTTAGCAGAACCTGCTGGCTCATACATAACTCATGAAGAATTCCCCCTTTCCTCCCAAGGGAAGCAGTTTTGCATAAATACAGCACCATTTTTTTTTCCATGTGTAAACCCATAGAGTCTCAGTACAAGTTAGAGCAAGAAGTAGGTTGGCTCAATGTAGTAAGTATAAATTCCAGAGACAAAGTATTTAAATAAGAGGTTTTAGAGTAATAATGTAATTAGAGCTTAGTTGAATTAAAAGAAAATCTACCTTCTAGACAGAAATAGCTGTCCTATCTTTCACCTAATTCCAATCACTACCGTCACCTGCCCCCATGGGATGGGAGGACAACTGTTTTGATGCATCTTCAATAACAGGACTGCCTTTCTGCTTCCACAACCACAAACAATTGGAAACCAAAAGATTCAAGATCAGGTACAGAAATACAAATAAGCAGTCATTCTTAAGAGGGGAAAAAAAGCCTCTCAGGCTCTTCAGACATTTTTAAAATGGGCTTTCATTTAATATCTAAAGAAAAACACTATTTTAGCACAAAGAGAAAAACAAGCTCAGGAAAATTATGAACTCAACAATTTAAAATGCAAATTTCATATTCATCTAGTAACTAATCAGGAAGTATTGTACAGTAGCATCTGCGTTTCAGGAATATAATAAATATCCTAAAAATGATTATCATGAACAGTTTTGGAGACTGTCAGCTCACTTTTTGTTTTATTAGAGCTTAGCTGTACAATCCTATGTGTTTAGCACAAGTCACCACGAAAAACATTTTAAAGTTTGTTAAAGCAATTCTTACTCAAGTTGTCAGATGGTGGCACCAATCAGGCATATAAGACATGGGAACAAGCTCAGGCTCCAACACATACAGGCTACTTCATAACCATTTTCCTGCTCCACTTGAACACCTACTCTTGTGAGGTGCCACAAGATGACTTTGAATTTGAATGCATATATCACCCATGATCAGCATTTACATATTCAGCAGAAAATGAGCCTAGATCCTGACCAACAGAATGCAGCTCGAGGCATGACAGATTGAGATCAGCAGTCATGTTTATCTAAAAAGATATGGATATCTGAAAGGAATAACTTTATACAGTGTTTCCTATGCTGTAGATAATGAGAAAAGCCACAGGAAGCATTTCCCTGCCTTTCTTTTCTCCAAAAACCTGAAGGACGTAAAACGCATTTTTATTTCCTTGTCTATATTCTAGTCAGTGATGGTACCCCAGCTTGGAAGAGAATGTTAGTTAACTGCCGCTGCAGAGCCAGCAAAGGAAATGAAAGAGATAGAACTGCTGCAGGACAAAGCTGCAGATAGAATCCTGTGCATCAAACTCTTCAAACTCAGATCCGTCTGCTGATCTGTGCAGAAATGCAGAACGCATCCAACTCACCACTCACCTGCATCTTGAATTTTTGAGAGGAAACTGGAAATGGCATAGACTGAAGGCAGCTTTCCTAACAAATTGTTAAATAAAGGCAGGAAGAAATAAAGCACTGAAACCTAGCGCCATTTGTCAACAGCGGTCTAAGTAAAATGGGTTATTACACACAACTTCAATTTCTAGCTCATAAATATTGGTGTTCAGAAGGAGAACAGAGCTCTCTGCTCTCTTTTGTACCTAAACATTAAATTCAGAAGCCTCAGCTTCACCTCTTTAGTTAGCACCTTTCCCACCAGTACTGAATGACAGGAGCAAGGGAGAAGGGAAATATCCTTCACCACACATCTTGTTAATCATCACCTTCACAGGAGCTAGCTTGAACACCAAGGCATCATACCCTTGATACACAGAAATAAGCACAGGCTAAGAATTCATCCGAAGTCTCATTTAAGTTTTGCAAATAATGCTGAACTCCATGAAGTCATTAGCATTATCTCCTGTAGGAATCTCCACGCTAACTTTAAGGAAGCTGGACTGCTGTTCTACCTCTGACTACGCAGTACAGATGTATCCGTAATCCTTTGTGCAGACGGGTGCAACACCTGCCCTCAGACTGCTAATCCTTTAGCTCTATTCTGCTGTCAAACCCGCAATTCAGCACCACAGACCTGAAGAAACATGAAGCAATGTACACAGGAAAAACTCAAGCGAAATTAATTCTCATGATTAGTCCATGTACGATGAGAAATACTCTACTGGTACCCTTTATGTGAAGAGCCTTAAATAAGTTGCTTTTTTTTTTTCTTCCCCTCCCAAAGGAGTTTATTGTTATGATCCCAGAACTACTTTTGATTTTTCAAAGCTTCAAGCATATATAAATAAAATAATTAACCATTTAGCAAAGATTTTCATTCAGAGGCAGCCAGCAAGTAGGGAAAACTGACAGCATCAGTATAATAACCTTAAAATAATGTAACAGTTCAGTCTCACAGCAATTGTGAAAACATACTAATGTTGCCTTTAGTACTTTGGTGAATTAATCTGAACTGGAAGAACAAGATGAATTTTACAATACACCACTTTCTTTTTGCTCAGCGTGAGATTTTAAGTGCTGTTAGGGGACTAACACTTAACTATTCCATATACAAACTAATAGAATTAGTTTTGCCCAGAACATTTATAGGCTATAGTTACTGATTTCTGTTATATAGCCACTGGCCAGTGGTAACTTAGGCACAAGGAATTATATCAAAGAGTCATATGGTTCACCACTTATGTTAGGCTTAGTTGTACACAAACAGATTGCATTCCTTGCCTCCCCTTGCTTAGTTGGAATCTGATTCTATAAAGAAACCAGAAGAGCTGAATCTCACGGCAGACAGGATCCTAGTCCTTCCCACAATTAACAGGGCTATGCGCATAAACCAGGGAGCCATGAATACTACATTCATGACACACTCAATCCTTTTTATGTGCCACCAGAAGTCATAACTCCTCTTTTCTTCCTTCCACTGAGATCAAGCTTCTACTTTTTTCAATGAATAAGATAATCAAATAATCAAAGTCAGGTCATTAATACCTGAAATGCCCTTCAGAATTTTATTGGTCTGAAGTTCTCAGACACTCAATCACAATGAGAGAAACATTACTGAACCAAATGGGACAGGCATTTTTATGTTGCCAATAAATGAAAAATAAATGGAAAAGCATCACACTGCAGCTTGGCATGCACGTGGAACAAGTAAATCAAATAACCTAGCAAGCCCAAATTTTATTTTTAGGTATGTGCACGCAAACATCTTTCAGCAGACTGACACAATTCACAACAAAATCTGGATCTCATAGACAAACTGCACTTCTGTTAAATTGGTAAAAAGCAGCTGGAACTTCAAATTAGCATAATCTCCCCTTATCACAACAGAATGCAATACATATTAAGTCAATATAAGATCAGCTGAACTGGCTACTGGCTTTAATCATCACCTCATCTGACACTTAAAACTCCAAAAGGCCTCAGGTAGCACAAAGCATGCAAGAGTTAAAATAAGCCAAGTGGTAAACAGCCACATGAACAGAATCTTGAAGTGACTGTCAAGTGTACATTTAGAGTGGGAAAAGAAACCTCGGTTTTGCTGAGTGGTGCTGACAAGTGATCAAAATCAGAATTCCGGGGAACCAGGAAAGCTGGTTTGTGTCACACAAAAGTGAAAACCTCAAAATTAAAGATAAAAGGCTCTTTTGTTAAAATGCCATCCAAATAATTTTACTCAGAAACAATTAGTAGGTACTCTTGAATTATGCTGACAACCACTGAAAACAGGAACTGATTCGCTTCTTCAGAAGATCACTTTCCAGCTATGCCCCAGCTCTGGGAAAGAAGAAGGAAAAAGAGGAAACAGCAGTGGCCTATTTTACTTTGTTTGAAACAATTCTAACATTTAAGATATTCATTAGTATGATTAGCTACTTCATACTACCATTTCAGAAATAGTTAGAGTACCTTCATATTAAACTGTACACTTCAGATTAGATATAGGAAGAATAGAGAAAAGAAGCCTTGGCTGGTTGTATCTGACAATTTTTCTATTCCTCCCACTTTACTCCTGCCAAGCCACCAGCAAACATCAGCACACTTCACATCTGGATGCTTTCCAGTTAGCACAAAGGCCAACAAAACCAGAAGTTGCTAGAAATACGTAAGGTTTTGGGTACTCAGAACTTGAGTAACAAATACAGACAAACTGAAGTTACCGAGTCTCAATAAACACAGCAAGTGAACAGGGAAAAGACTGAAAAAGCACCATGACAACTGTTAACTACTCATAGTGGAAAACAGTAATCAAAATTTCAAGTAGGAATTCTTCAAACTTCTGTTGCTGTTAATAATGAGACAGGCTATCTTCGCACACTTGATAGGACACCAGACACCAAGTTTCATGAAGCTGCCACTAGTTCATGAAAAGAACGGTGAACTTGAGAACTGCAGCACTGCACTGTACTCAGAGGACACAGAAGGAAACACCAATCTTTCTTTCCTCTAGGAAATGCAAGGCAAGTAGCATTTACCACATTAAAGTAGTTTGAAGAAAGCTGTCAGTTTTTACCTCCTGAATGGCAACACCATGCTCTGCTATAGAATCACTAAACCAGTATAAGGATCCAGTGTACTGCCAGGGCTACAAAAACCATAGGAGCAGCTTTTATGACATACTGCCCACAAAAGAAAAGGCCAATCACTTTTCACTCAGCTGTTTTACAACTGCAAGTCAAAGGTCAACTATCTTCGCTCACTTTTGGAATCCTGCCACAAGATTACTAACAACCACAGTTCAAATGCTATTCAATCAAGCCCAGAATACATTGGTGTTCAGCAATAGTGGCACCATGACATCATAGCCAAGTTATCTGCTGAAATCAGATGAAGTCAGACTGGGTGCATCTTTGCCTTCTCTATGCACAAAGAGAAACACCAACTTTTAAGGAGTGGGAAATAAAGGGTTACAGATTGTGTTCTTTCCTTAGTGTGGTTAAGGCATAACATTTCTCTACAAAGCAATTTCCTGCCATCATTATACATGCCATCAAATTTACCCTCCAAAGCTGCATCAAGAACAGTAAGCTAGGTAACAGCTAGATTTGGAGAAGCCTTCACTAGACATGTGAAGCTACACACACGCCTCAGCAAAAGCTATCTCGGGACTGAAGCGTATAGCAGCATTCAACATGCTGCAAGTTTATTTCTCTTCCCAATTCACTCATTCAAGGGCAGCAGAACTGACTTGATAAATAAAACTGATTACATGAGGCACACGAATGGGATACCCTGAGACTTTTCAGTCACAAGTGTAATACTAAAGAAATGGATCTGGCATGCCTGATGAAAATTAATTTCTACAAACTGAAAGGCATTTGAAGTGACTTTTGAAGTGACAACCTACCACAGAAGCTTGTCAGTCTGAGTAAAATGAACTGTAGCAACTCTTATTGTTGGTGGCTTATTTGTCTGAAGTTTGTCAGCTTCACACAGTGAGCCTTACCATGCTACACAACCTCACTACAACTGCATGCTGAAAAGATTCCTGAAACTTGTGGAGTTCTCACTAACTTTAGTGCTGACCTTGTGTAAGGCACAATTTCTAGTTTCTACACCACAGTTCACTCATCAATAAAGTAAATATGTAACATTTCCAAGTACTTTCAGAATACAAGATAAAAGGAAATAATATTGTTGAGAAGTGCTCATCATAGCACTGAGAAGTGTTCTGTCTAGGTTTCATCTAGGTTAAGAAAATTCCTGTGTTCCAGGAAAAATAGAGATTGTGATGTAACAGCATTCATGCTGGCACATTTCTATTATTGTGACAAAATTTATGAGATGACATCAGGTGGCCAAGACTCAAGTGCATTTTACCATCACAGCAGTTTTAGTACAAAACTTCCAGTGTAAAAAAATCTACTTTCCCCCCTTCATTTCCTAGAGAATAAATGAAATTTTAAGAAATTTTAAATGAATACAAACTTCGCTCATGCCATTTTTTCATATACTTCAAACACCTATATCAAACTAGATGAAAATAATGAAGAGCAGTTTAAAATAAACTATGTTTCATTGTATTTGTTTTCCTTTCCATCCAGCATTTTCTACAAGTTAACTTCAACTATGCCCTTCTTCAAATACACCACAAAAGCTGAGGGCAGCTAGCAGTGACTGAAAACAGAAAACAATCGTGAAGTTACCACAGAAGAAATCTAGTGTTATGACAGTTCTGAACATTTCAAAGCATCAAAATGAAATATTATGGTAATTACACGAATATAGGAATTGAGGTGCACAGGTCTAACACGTGATTTTAGGCCCATTATGGGCCAGGGATGTGAAAGACATAGCAGATACAATTATTTTATAAGTACAGTTTCAAGGCAGGGTACATTTTTGCAGCCATTATCCAACAAGAGCCATGCAGTAGTATTGCACTTCTAACAAAGCCATAATTTATTACTGAAATGCCATCTCTAAAAGAACCATGTAAGCTGACATGTAGAGGACTTTTTTCCAACTTATCTTAAAATAGTGCTAAATCAAGCCCTTCCCTAGTAAAAATTTTGAGCAGATGAGCAATCCCATTGAGGTGTGCAGGAGTTATTTGTCAGCGTGCACAAAGTCACAGCCTTACATCTGCAAAACTGGCACCACTCAAGGCAGTTTCTACACAAAGCATTTTAGAAATCAGCATCTTAAAATATTTCTATAGTAAATGTATCACACTTGGAAAGAAACGCCCATCTTATACAATCATGGTGTAACACTGACACTGAATGAAACTCCATTACAGCATGATGCAAAAAAAGCTCTTTCTAGTTGGAAGTAATCAAGCTCAGAACTATAACTCACTGAAGCCAAATCACTACAGATTTTTACATTTTACTCTCCCCACAGCTGAATGTTCAGGCTTGTTCTGCATGTTATTTTAAATAAAGTTTTAGAAATTCCTTTATTTCTCAAAGTCCTTTAAAGGGGAGGTTTAAAAAGCTTCTGATATATTGAAAGAACTATAGATCAAAATTCCTCTAATGCACTCAAACATCCACTTACATCTGCACAGATTCATTAAACATAAAGCCATAAGCTAATCACTTGCATTCATCAGGCCAGAAGATAAAATTCAGCACCAACATTTGACAGCCTGATGCTAAAATATTATCTACTAAGAAAAAAACCTAATCACTGTTCTTGACACCAGAATCTTTGGCAAGAGGCAAAGGAAAGGACCGCCACACTGATCTTGATAACTTTAAAGGGTACCCCCTATTGTGGAAGGGAATTCAGGGCACAGTACACTGTATTGTACTTCTGCTTATTTGCAGACTAAGTTTTCAAACATTCCACAGCCTGAGAGCAGGAAAGACTTTGGGACACATGATTAACACAGAAAGGAAACAGCATTTGCTCTGGCCAGCCTGGGCTTGAGGAAATCGTAGGGTACCCTATTAAAGGGAGACAACCCACCACTGAGTCCCCAGCAAAAGCCAGGTCCGATGGACAGGAAGTGACTGACCAGACAGAAGTCGAAGAGTCGAGGGCAAAAGAGGGAATCCGTAATCCCTTACCCTCCTTATATGCTTACCTTAAGTATATCCCCCCGTTTGAAGCTCAGCTCGTCGTCTGCCGTAGCTTTGAAGTCGTATTTGGCGATGGCTTCCATGCTGGGGCTGCCGCGCCAGGCGGTGCGGGCAGTGGGAAGGAAGCACTCCCCGCAGCCTCCTTTCCTCCCGCGGCGGCTCGCGGCTCAGCCTTCCCGTGGTCCGGCTCCGTTCGAGGCGCCGGCCCCGTCTCTCACATACAGGGGAGGCGAGGGGACGATCCGCTCTAGAGGAGAGAGAGGAGGAGGAAGAGCCGTGCCATTAGGGGAAGTGGCCCGGATCGATGGCCGGGGCCGCGCCCAGAACCGCTCCCTCCGCCCGGCGCGGCCGCCGCTTCCTCCCGCCCGTGCTCGCCCAGGCCCGGCTCCCCCGAGTGACAGGGCTGGCGGCCAATGGGGCCCCGCAGCCGGCGGCCGGGGGCGGCACCAGGAGGAGCCGGCGGCCCGGGACTGCAGCAGAGGCCCGCGAGGAGCCGCGGCCGGTGCCCTCCGGCCGGCAGCGGCGCCGTCCGGCTCCGCTTCTCCGCAGCGAGGCGCAGCTGCCGACAGGGCTCCGGGGACGGCTCCGCCTGCGGGGGCAGCGCAAGAGTAGGCCACGCCGGGGCGGGCGGGCAGCGAACCGTGGGCAGGGAGGCACCACTGAGGGCAGCGCACTCCTCTCCCCGAATAGAAAACTCATGCTCCAGACGCAGCTTACACCGTATTTATAGTTGTATTTTCTTCCATTCGCACAGTTTACATCGATTTAAATAGTGTTAGACAAGCCAAAGAATACTTCCATACTTGTACAGAATACTCATCTTAGAAGTCCTATATTCTCACATAATAGTCTGTAAAAGCACTTAATAGGAATGTCTATCAAAGTGTCATAAAATAATATATAAGAACAACAGTTTGGGCTCAGTTTAACATGAAAGCAACCTTTCTGAAGCTCTACTGTCTTGAGCAGCCAAACAATAATAAACATCTCCAGAAGGAGTGCATGAGAGCAGCCCTGAGTCCAGCATCTCTTATGGCACCAAAGAAGAGATGACACCAAATTTGGCACTATATACACAGACACCCCGAAACTCCTTAAAGGACTTAAATATAAATCCCCATCTAGGTTAGAATAGGATTTAATCTAAGCCTAGCTTCATTTGATAGCAGAGAAGGTAATATAACTGAAAGATAGTGAGTTAACAACCATCAGAGATAATCCTTTACAGAATCAGCAGAGAGCTGATGCTTGCCAATGACTCTCCAAAACAGAAAAGATCTTACAAACATCAGTTCACCCACACACCTGCTAATTCAGTCTTTTGTGGTCATGGTCCAGAAAGAGCAGTGCTACACAGAAAGGCAGCATTATAACTCCTCTGGGGAAGAAATCTGCCTTACATGAATGCAGTGAAGCAGATAACATGCTTGCCCAATCTTCAGCTCCACATCCATGAAGATGGATGAAGCTTGAGGCAAAAAACAGAACTAAGATTTCTATTGCAGTAAACTGGCAGAATGAGACAGTATCTAAAGGAGAATACTTAAAAACCCCAAATAACATCTCATTAAAGTCTCCACATTCACAGGGTTTGGGGCTTTCTTTTGTACTCCTACACACTGCTACCAAAACACCACTAAAACTGGCAAAGCTGTCAACAGCCATGAATATCACAACTGAATAGTTTGTCTGTGCTACTGGAACTACCAGAAATAAATGTACAGGATCCAAGCTTAGGATCTTTTAACTATTA
This sequence comes from Pavo muticus, assembly GCA_016647715.1. Lineage (NCBI taxonomy): Eukaryota > Metazoa > Chordata > Aves > Galliformes > Phasianidae > Pavo > Pavo muticus. The sequence goes on along the minus strand of JACDJE010000038.1, from coordinate 173,398 downwards.
TTAACTATTTTTTCTTTTAACTACCAAAAGAAACCCACTGCAGAAGGGAAAAAAAGTGAGCTTACTGTGGAAGTATCTTGTGCTAGGTCTGCCCACTGGAAGCACAGCTGTAGGCACTGGCTTTTGGCAGACTGCAGTGAAACAGGACACACTGCACACTCCCGTACCATAGCTCCACAAACTTAACTAGGCTAAGACAGGTAAGAATGTAAGCACAGCCAAAACATGAACACAGTGAATATGCATTACAAGAGTTAACAGCTGCTGCTCTAATAAGACTATCTAAGATTTCTCAGAATATCACTGTTTTCCACCTCTTGCCTTCCTGAGTTTTGCTCTTAAAAAAAGAAATGGGAAGAGGAAGAAAAGGCTGCAGACACAGCTAACAGCAAACTTTTATTTGCAATACAGTGCTGCAGATCAGGAAGGAATATAAGTAATTATAAATAGAAACCTCATCACTGCAGCCAGCAGAAAACAATTCTCACGATCTTTTTAAGTGATATTTCAAAAACCATGTAGGGAAGGTAGGCTTCTTACACTGCTCCTACAAATAGCTTTTTTCTTAATAGCAGGTAAGAGCTTTTAATTTTTCTCATTTTACTGTTCTTCTGGAGACTGATACGGAGTAGAACAGTATAAAACAGCTAAAGTGAGGGAAGGAAGAAAACAGTCAGAAGATTTTGCAAAGAATCAGAGTCTAAGCTTCATCAACTGTTAGAGGACAAAACATTACTGGGGGTACTGGAAAGAAAAACGTGGATACATCATCTGGAAGACAGGCAGAGATGTTAAGTGTCAGCTCTAAACAGAAGAATAGAAAGAAGAATCAGTGCTCTGCACTTAAGATTTCAAATCAACCAATTAACACAATGTAACAAAACAAACTAACCAGGTAAAACAGAATTGACCAACATATACAAGCCAGAACATGCAGGATAATAAACAATATTCACTCAACACTCAATACATTTCACCTTCCTTAAGGATGTACTGTCAGAGGACAGGTCCTGATATCAATTACAAAACTAAGCTACAGTAAAAAGCACAAATAACATTTATCAGATCAAATAATTTTGAGTAAAAAGACTTAGCTTAGCAGAAATTTATTCTCACTTTCTTATTTTAGACTGTATAAAGAAAGTTCAAATATTACAAGCTTCTCTGGTATTATGAAATACTTTAAACACTACAGGACTTGATCATGAGAGATTATAACAACTGAACGACCATTTTGGGCATAAATTCTCAATGTCCAGCACTTGTGCAGAAATGGATTACAAACAACACTGTGTTTGAAGATTAACAATCCTTGGACCTTTCAAATTTCGGCTCTTGACAGAAAACATTTAATAATTTTTAGAACAAGGAACAAACTTCCCTAAATGCTGTATTTGATCTACAAATTATTCTCCCAGTTATTAAGTATATTTCATAAAACTTTCTCTTTATGTCATAAAAGAGAACTCTATTTGAGGACAGCTGTGTGAGTTAGTGAGGCTGTATCCATGTCCTCTATAAGTTATTTGAAACTCGACTGCCAAGTTAAGCCCTATTGCACAAAACCAATCCTGAATCTCAAAGCAGGAAGTTCAGAAGAGAAAGAAAAAGCTAAGGGAAAAATCCTTATCTTCAAAACTCGCATTTAAAGCTTGACCCAAAAGTTTTAGAAGAAAGAAAAGTATGGATGTTAACGTGCCTACGGGCTACTCACAACCTTTTTACTTTTGGAATGGACCTAAAACTACAGAACCCTTTTGTGGAACGTTTAAAACGCATCCCAAGAACCATCCCCCCGCGCACACACCCCACAGACGCATCCCCAGACCCAACTCGCAGGCCAGCTGGGGACCTGAACAGCACCTGACCGAACTCCTCCCGGCAGACAGCCCCTGGGGAGCACAGGATCTGGTTCCACCCCTCCCGACCCGGGCCGCCCAGCCAGCGCCTCACCAAGAAGCACGCACTGCCTCGGGAAGCCCGAGCTCTCGGACTCAGGCCCGCAGCCTCGGCACCACGGAGCACGGAGAGGAGAGGCGGAGCCCCCGTGGAGCGCAGGCCACGATAGAGAGGGCCGCCCTTCGCCGGTGCTCAGCGCCCTCTCGGCGCCCCGGGAAGCTGGGCCTGGGCTGGACAAGCCTTCCCCTCACCGGAGCGGTTTGAGGGCGGGGGTATCCGCAGCCCGGAGCTGGCCCGCCACACACACTTCCCAACCCCCCCTCCCCCCCGGACTCACCGCGCAGCGCTGGGGGCCGCCGCCCCGCCGGAGGCTTCCCGTCGTCTGCTCGCCCCTCCAGCGCCGCCTCGGTTGCCGCCCAAGCTCCAGCCCCGTCCCACGGTTCCCCGTCCGCCTGCTCCACCTCAGCCGCTGCCGCCGTCCCCTCACCAACTCTCGCGAGAGCAGCCCTGTCAGCCGCTCGCTGCTCCGCCCGCTACGGATGCGGCGCCTGCGCGCCCACCTCCCGCGTGGAAGACGGGCATCGGCCTTCGCGCATGCGCAGGTCACACCAACGGTTGTCGGGACCGGCCTTCGTGAGGAGAGCGATGTGGGTGCGGCCTCGGTGGGCCGAGGGATCGAGCCCTCCTGAGGGAAACGAGCGGCATTCGTAATGTATTCATCACCCCCCATGGAAAGAAGGAGGAAACCATGGCTGCGGGAATTTCGACATGAAACCACTCGGGTTTGGTGGTTTTTTTTTTTTTTTTTTTTGCAAGATATTTGCCTCCTTTATCTGTGCCTCTGCTCTTCTGGAAGACAGGGAGGCCTACACACCATGCAGTTAACATGAAGTGCATTTGGGAAGTTACTACTGGGGAAAATTGTACCCCAGCATGATGCTGTGCTCCTCAGCCTGTGTTGGAAGTGAGAGGATGCACAGCTGCACACCTGGTGCTCTACAACCATCTATTCTGAGCTCTGCTGAGGCACCCATGCTGTAGGGGGAAAAAAAAGGCATTAAAATGTGCACAGAGGGCAGAACCCAGACTGCACATGCAGCTCATTCCAAGGTTTAATTACATGGCCCTCTTATAATTCTTTTAGCTCTAAGAGGCTGTAATTACAATACTCAATTCCTCAATAAAACAAGTGCATAAAGAATATTTCCTCATGCTCTAGAGAGAAAAAGCTATTTCTGAAACAGAGGCTTTCCAGAACTACACTCCCAATCCTAAAAGGAGGCATTTATACAATACATCCTCTTGCCAGTTTCCCCAAACAAGCAATGATCAGCCACAAGCAAACTATAGAGAGTTCTCCCCCCCCTTATTTTGAAGAAATTGTTCCTCACCTTCTGAAAAGAAGCTGAGATTGGGAACATGGGGTCTAAGCATAGCATGTAACACAGTGCTGAGCTCACACCTGGGCTTATCTAAATTCAGGATTATTCTGACAAGTCTGACTACGTCTCAGTTCAGAGTACAGAAGTGATATTTAGTTTTATGACAGTTGTGTATTCTCAGCCTTCAGTTAAGTCCCCCTTAAAAAAAGCAAAACAAACGCCAAACTGGTTGAACTCCTCTGAAAGGAGGGAATTCAGGGTTTTGTCCACACCAAGATGAGAACATCAAAATATATACTGTTACTTCATACAGTTCTCCTTATAAACCATACTCTGCAAACATTGTCTGGTAATATTTTCAACGTAAATGTTTAAGCAGCTTGATGAAGATTCTTGAGAGGGTTGTTTTTCTGTTTTTTGTTTTTTTTTTAAAACTTTATTTTAGTATGAAATTTGTGGTTTAAACGCTTTGCAAATTGTTTTCTCCTAGTAACATTGTATTTAAGGGATTCTAGTTCTAATTTCCTCCCAGATTTGGGCATTTAGGGGAAGGTATGAATTCTTCTAATACTTCAATCAAAAATTGGAAAGGGTGGAGAAAAAGAGCTTTGGGAGTTGAGGATGTTACAAATGTTTCAGACGTTCCTTCTGAGGATGCAAAGTAATTTATCTAGGATGACAGAGACTGCTGAAATCAGAGCTAGATTCTAAGATGTCTCAAGTCCCCTGTGCTAGCACAGACCTAGAGCCTCTGGTTTCACATTTGACTTCAAAGGGAAGATTTAGAACTTCTGAGTAAGCCTTCTATAAGTTAAATAACATTCACAGCAAAGTTACAGCAGGTACTTTTCACTGGACTTGAAAAACCAGATATGGCTAACAGCTACCAGATGAACGATGGCTACTTTAAGAGGCTGTAGCTGCCTGACTTAAAAAGGGCAGTCCTACAAGACCAAATAAGCAACACATTTTAGAAATAGCAGAGATCAAAGTGTTGCAGAAAAATACTCCTGATAAAGTTGCTGAGATCTACTTGTCTACAGATCAATTAAGGTAGATTGTTCCCCCTCCTTGCAAGCAAGTGAACTCTTTAAAATGTACAACTTATTGCACAAATACCAGTGTAGCTTCACTGCAGCAAAAGCTGAAATCCCAGCACAGCTGTAAGCTAGGGTGAAAGACATGTTTTGCTAGAGGATCAATTTCAAGTAATGTTGTAGACTAGGAATAGCTTGAATTTTCTATGACCATTTGTGGTGATAAAACAATCTAAGAATAGTTCTGAGTATTTTAAGAAGTTTTCAGAAGACTTGGTGCCTGACACTTCTTTTGGATCTTTTCTTAAACACCTCAGAGCAGCCTAGGGAAATCAATGTATGATTTTTTGCTATCAATAGATTTTAAGACTGCATCTTAAAAAGCTTTACTTTTGTACTACTAGCCATCTAAAATGATTTTTAATTACATTTTTAATCTGTAATTTTAAAATTTTGATTTAAATTACAGATTAAAATTACTGCTTGGTATATGCTGTATTAATACAGCATTACTGATGACATGAGATTTAATACTTGTAACAGCAGTCATGTTCAGTAACTAGCATTAACACAAGCCATAATTATATCTATCCCCCTTATTTTGACACTATTTTTAAACTAAGCTACATTAATGTCTGTGTTTTTGCAATGTAATTTGTGTGAACTTCTACCTTAGGACTCAGAACTTACACTGTATGTCATCTAGAAGTTACTGTCACAGCAAGTGCATGAACTTGGTGTACATCTTAACATAAGACTCCTCCAGACAAGCAACTCTGGCATATATTTAGACAGTGTACAAATTTCTATTTTTTGTCACTATCATAGTGCTACTGGATGCTGCAAGCGTACTTCCTTGTAGAGCCAATGGAAGAAGCTAAATATTAACCAGGAAGATGTTCTGGACTGTTTCTTCTCCTTCAAAGGAGTAAAGACGTGACCTCTCACTCCCACTTGCTGAGAGAATCAACACATACCACTTCAAAGGCAGTTCTGAAAACTAGGCATCAGAGCTTGAATTGGAGCTCAGAGGCCTCTACCTCAAGAGCTACTGAACTTAGTAACAGTTCATAATTAGAAAGTATTTGCTGTAGCTTTGAATCATATCTTTTCTCTTTGTTGCCAAAGAAATTATCGGCTTTAATGGAAAGAAAAGAGCTAGTGTGGTCTCCAAGTTCTACATGCATTCGTCAACAAAGTTAACTACAGCAGAATCTCTCTAGTGACAGTGCAAGACAGTACGGGCCCAGTAAGCAATCATCTCTCTCAGAAGAGCAGAGGCTCCAAACAAGGAAAATCCAAGGTTTGGTAGAGAACAAAACATGCAATCCTTAATTTGTAGAGCCTTAATTCATCCTTAAGTTGATGGGAAGTTTCACGAGACAAATTCTTTAAGGTTTCTAATCAATCAAGAGGAAAAAAAAATCTAACATCTGAGTAGTTTAGATACTGTCAGTAGCAGAAATAAAATGGAATGAGTAATTACCCTAAGCCTGAGTAGGAACCACTTGGTGGCTGTTAACTTGGGATATAATTGTCTGATTCTAGCAGAAGAAATCTTCAGCCTTGATGAATACCTAGCTTCCTCAGTACTTGTCAAGAAGGTAATATGTCAGCGACTCACAAGCTTTTCAAAACAAATAGTTTCTTTAAGATAATGTAGCTTAAACTCGCATTCTGTATTTCAGCCTGTCTTCTAAACTAAAGGCAAAGAGGACTTTACTGTCAGAGCTCTCCAAGGTGCGTCACTGTCCTTTCTGCAGTCTTGAAATTTGTTCCCAGCCTCATTCTCTCTGGAGAGCTGCTATCAAGAGCTACAATACAGTAAACAATGGCCAATAATTATGAGCGTTAGGAACTGTCTTCAGTAATTTTTTTTAAATAACTGCTTCTGGCACAGAAATTGTAATTAAACACATTGCTAATATGTACCTTTCTTCATTCAACACATTTCCTGGCTTCAAAAAGCTGTAGTGTTCTGTTTGTTTTTTGAAAGCAATACTCTGGCTAGCTCATCTTCAGATGGTTAAAGTTTCATATCAGAATTCTGCATTATATCACTGCAGTTCACATAGCATGCTTTGTATTATTGTAGTTGTATAAAAACAACCTCATTATGAACCCAGACAGAAAGCTTTCTCCTATTGGAAATAATCCAGGTAATCAGCTAACAGGAATGCAGAATAGCCTTAGACAACTCAAGATGGCCCTGATCAGTTTTCTAGCAAGCTGAAAGCATAATGCCATAATACTGTTCTCACAGCTGTGGGAGAATTGATTTCCTATACATCTCAGAGGAACAGGAATAAAATGGGTGCAGCAAATAGAGGAATGCCAGGAATGTAAGTACAGCAAGAAGAGAATGCTGGGAGGGAGATCTGTTGCATGAACATCACCTCCTCACATCAATCCATGGTGGCCTCAGTTATGAAAATCAAGCCTGGGAAAATCACCACAAAATCCTCAACTATTCCATTTACCAAATGATCAGGTGTCCTGGAGCTGAAGTTGCTTAAGCAAGTGTACCTCGTGATAAAACAAATGACCTGCTCTAGAAAGACCAAATACTTTGAAAGTGCCTAGCATCTAGGCTATAGTCTGAAAGTCCATACATGCAACAGATTTGCAGATACTACTTACAGATAGCAGTAAGTATTAAAATGATTACCAAATAAGCTTGGCCCATTGGTGGATTCTACTGCATTTAACCAGCATTACCACAGTTCCTCAAAAACCTTAAGAACTAGGTTTCTGGTCTAGAATTCTTCCCCACGCACCTGTATCTGAAACACTGAGAGGCAGCACTAACAAGAGAATCGGATCACAAAAGAATGAACTGTCCAAGTGTTTTTTCTGTGTCTTTTCCTAGAGAGCAGATTAGCGAATGGAGTGGACAGCTAACTACTTTGCTACATACTGAAGACTTAGTTTCATTGCAGCTGGCAGTTGTTAGCTGTAGATGCAACAACATCAAAGAGATACAGATGTACATGCATACAAAATACAAATATCCCTCTTCTGCAGATAGGCTCACTAGAAGTCATACCACAAACTGATGCCACACTGTTCAACAGCACTGGGAACAGAATTGATGACTCTTGACTCCTGAGCCTTCCTGTAACTATCAGCTACCCGTCTCTGCTTAGAAGCCATCCTAGTGTTCTGCTCTGGCTTTCTCACATACACTGAAGTTACTGCAACTGCTTCTGTGAATTTAAGTGCAGCAAACAAGTGTTGGTACCGGAGACCCAGACAGAACAGCTGATCTGCCTAAACAGCTTTACAATTTTATTCATTATAGATCTGAAGAGCACTTGTGAAGCAGCTTAATCCCCAACAAGACAAACATGGACTGCTTGGACTTTTACTGACCAGAAAGAAAAAAATTAGCTTAGACTCAGAACTAGCTAAAATAGCCCAGAACAACTACTCATGAGTCTTACAATAAAGCTGAGAGAACAAGGAAAAATATAAGAAACGCAGATTTTCTTCTATACACCACACATCACCACAGTCACATACAAAAGACAGAGCAAGACTTACAAAAATTACTGCGGAGGAAATGCCAGTCCACCTGGGAACTGTAATAGCCACTGCTGGCATTAAGAAATTAAACAACAAAGAAGTTGGCTGGGATCACCTGGAGCTGCTTAAGCTCTGACAGAAGTCTGTAAAAGGGAAAAAACAGATCCAGCTATAGTGTGCTATCTCCCTTTCTTTAGTACAAAATGGCTTCTGCTTTCCTCTTACTCCCAGTTTAGTCATCTATCATTTTCAAGACAGCTTGGAATTGTCAGTTAATTACTTTTCAGTTGGGAGGAAAAACAAAGTAGATGTTCATTAATAAAAGGCTGAATCCTGTTCTTCAGAGGAATAACTCACTTTTTTTGTTAATAAACACTGAATTATGTACAGCTTCCCTATATATTAAACACAAGCTGGGAAGCAACATCCATTCAGCTAAAATGAAATACTGTCTTCCCTTGAGCTTTTGAAGAGGTGTTGGTCAACTACTGCTTTTAAATATTTAAGACTCAAACAGGTTTTGTATTAATTTCCTCTTTTTAATTCCTTATAGCTATGAAAGTACTAGAAATACAGTTAAATCCTAGCATCTGGCATCAAAGGTGCTGGGGGGAGGGGCAGGGAAAAGGAAATTGTACAGCAATTGCCTTTTCTAAACAATACCAAGAAATTCACTGATTTAATTTTTATTTTGCACTACCATTCAGAAATGCTGCTCATCACTTTGATTGAAGTTATATCCAACTTCAACATCTTCTAAAGAGCTTAATTAAAAAAAGCAAGGATTTTCTTTGCATATAGTACCTGCTTCAAAGTGCTCCTACTCAAATTCTCACACCTGCTCTATGCACAACAGCATATTGATGAGGACTGACTGAAAGGCACATGCGGGGAGGCCAAATAGTTCCCTTGGATTTGCCAGAGACTGCAATTCATTCAGAAGCCCAAGCTTACCACATGAGACTTCTCTGCCCATATATCGTGGTCCCAAGAGGAGACATCATATCCCTGTCCTGAAGACAGAGTATACACAAGTGTTTGCAGTAACTGTTTCATTTCTTTAAATTCAATTCCTACCAATATTGAGGCCTTTACACAGTGAAACACTTCCACAATTCCAAGAAGCACAAGGATGTGGAACAAAGCATTCAAAGAATAATTTTAATATCCATTTTGAAGCAAGTGTAGAAAATGATCCTAATTTGCAGGCAAAACTGACCCATCTGAACTTTCCATCCTAGAATATTACAGTACCATAAAGATCCAGAAATAATCTCATCTACCTTTAGAACATTCATTCACAATTCTGTAACACAAACAAAATGAGAGGATGATTACTTAATGTGAGATGGACAGAGCATTTTCTTATAGAACAAGTCTTTAGACCAAATATCTCAGATTTGAAAAAAATCATACCAGGTTATTTTATATTAAGTATTCAACAGCATTTTCCTGTTCAGCTTTCCCTTTACCATCAAGTACTAGAAATCATGAGAGAAAAGATATCCAGTGAGCACTTTTATTTCTGCATCTCCTAGCAACACTGTCTAATTCAAGGGTATTTCTACTCCTCCAAGTATCCTTGTAATACTGTATTTTGATAATGTTTTCCACTTAAATTCAACATGCTCTACAAATACTTGGTTTCTAAATCACTCTGAGATGAACAGTTAGATCAAGTTTATCAAGGAGCAAATAAAGGCACAAACAGATTAAGTATCTCATCTCTACAACTCTAAGTATCCCTCCACAACTGCAAGGGAAGTTCTGTTCAGAACACAACAGTGAGAAAAAGCAGCACTAATTAGTGGCTTGCTTGAGACCCACAGGGAATCTGTGTCAGGAACCAAGTAATCCAGTCTCCAGATCTCTGTTCAAGATGGTTACTCTGACCTTTTCTTTAAGGCATTTTACTAATCAAGTACATTTCACTGTGGTGGTGGAGGAACAACCTAAGGAGGAACTAACAAGATGCTCACACAGCACTAAGCCCAACTCATGATCTCATGTTACTACAACTCCAGTAAATCATTTATGCCCTTCCCTGAACTGTATCTAAACTACAGCAGAAAATCCCCCAGACCTGTCACTATTTCCTTTTAAGGAACTATAAAGGCTTACAGTGTCACTCAAGTGTACTGGAGTTCCATTTTTCTTTTCTGGTTCTAGGAGATTGTTCTGAGCTCAGGAAAGCCCAGAGTTCCACGGTCATCATTCTCCTTGCTAAGATTTATACTGTATTTAAAAGAGCTGCAAACAACACTGAAGAACTCCTAAAATCAAACGTACATTCAGTTCAGATCGTATCAAAGGCGCAGAGAGCACACTCCTAAAATCCCACTTTCTCACCCAAAACTTAATTGCAAGGAGAACAGCGCAGAGCTCTTTGTGTAACTTATTACTGTAAAAGCACAAACAATTCCACCAGAGTTCGGCATCTGCACTTCAGCACTCCACTGAACATCACTTTTGTGAATAGAAGTCTCACACGGGAGATTTCATCACAACCTGGGATATACATGCACTGAATTACAGGAAGGGAATAAAGACAGAATGTAAACCTTTCCAGCCTAGCCGCTCCACCGTGAATTCATAAGACAGAACCCAAACCTCTGCAGGCAGAGGCAGAATGAGCCGTTTCTGCCTCACACCCGATTTCCTTTCCAGATTGTGCAGCGGTTCAGACTTCTCCTCAGATTACAGGCTCCACGCGCCCGTGCGCTCGCTGCCATACGGCTTCCTGCGCACCTACATTCACCTCACGGCTCCTTCGACACTTCCATTCGATCGGTCGCCCTAAGACAAAAGCAGCTTCTGCAGTGGGAGATCAGCACCCTCCCTCCGACACTCACGGGGACAGACGGGCCGCTGCCCCGCTGAAGGAGCCCCGAGCTCAGGGCCGAGCCGCCGCTCCTCAGGGCGACCCGCCGCCAGAGCGTCCGCTCGGCTTCGCGCGCCGCTCTGATCTCACCAATCAGCGAACGGCGTACGGGCAGCGGCGCGGGATCCCACCAACCAGATACGCGCTTCTTGAGGCAGTCTCGAAACGCCACCGCAGGTCCCCAGCGCCGTGGCGGCCCGCTTTGCCAGTGACCCTGATGGCGGCCCTGGCGGCGCTGGGGGAGGCCAGGCGGGCGTGTGGCTTCCCCGCTGAGACGGCCCGGTGCGGCTGGTGAGTACAGGCCGAGCGGCGGCGGCTAGGCTCCGTCCCGCCGTGGAGCGAGTTCGGGAGGGCTCGCGCTCCCTCAATTGGGATTCCCCCTTCGGCCCCGACCGTGTCGGAAGGCCTGAGGAAAGCCCTTCCCACCCCTCGGGCCGGGGGCTCCCGCGCAGCGCCGTTCCCCTCAGCGGAGTGTTACCTCGCGGCTTATGAAGGAGATAGGAGAGAAAGAAGCAAACAAATCGCAGAAAGCTCCTACACGTGGTAGTTCTAAGGCACACCCGGCTGGGTGTTCCTCTCACAAGTGGGGCGGCAGCCGGGCCCACCCGCACGGAGAGAAACGTCTTAGCGCCCACCCTTCACCTCGGGCGGCCAGGCGGACAGCCGCTGCTGCGCATCAGGGCTCACGTCTGGTAGTCAGGCTCATACCTGAAAACTTCCTGAGTCTTATCAGCACCTAAAGTTACCAGACTAGTAGTGCATGGACCCAGCATATCCATCCATCCCCCTGAAGCAGTTCCAAGTAGTACAGCTTCCCCCCCCCCCCCCACACAGTTCCAAAGAAAATGAAGCCCCTATGGCAAAATTGCTTTAAATCCTATTATTTCTACAACTGCTGTAAGAAAGTTCACAGTTGAACAATGGACAGTACAGTATGCACAAGAAGATGCAATAACGTAGTACATCTATATTTCAGGTTAAAAACAGAAGTTACAGTGTAAACAAACTATTAGCAGCTACTGTACTATGTTAAAGTACACATCTTGTTCAAATAGAGCAGAATTTAAATAACCTAGAATGCATAAGAGTCACATTTTAAGAAATCTACATAATACAGACATGCAGAAGTACATACACACTGCTGGCTTCATATAGGCATCTTGTGTTCTTTTGGTTAGTACTTCTTTGTCATCTTCTACTCAAGCACATCAACACATAATATTCTTAACTTGAACCTTTTAAATAAGTGTATTGCCAACACTTTATCTGATGAGAAGATTAAAGTATTAGTAGCTTTAGCTTCGGTCCCAGGAACAAATATTGGCAATGCAAGTGGCACCAAGAAAACAAAGCTTTTCCCTTAAATCTTCATATTACATCTTTAACTGTTTAAATTCGTATTTCTTGGAGATTACCCCTGTTTCAGATATATTCCTATCAGACTAGCTACTAGAAGACACAGCAAGCACTGCTAAGATCAAACTGCTCAAACCAGAGCTGCCCTTGAAGTAAGCGCTTATATACTCCTGTGACTGGTGAAGTTTGCCAAGAGCTATGGGGGATTGGCCAGAAGACAAGTCCTTTGGTAGGGCTATCCAAAAAGAAAGGCCTGCCTAGGGTTTGGGCAGTACCGTCCTGCCTGTAGGACATAGGGTTTGCTTTGTAGCGTTTGGATTTTTAACACCTGTAATTACATATGGGACCACTTGTACACTCCATGGAGCCCTTGGGATCTCTGTCCAGAATACTCTTAAGTGAACAGTGGAAAAATAAGTTGCTAAGGAGCTGTACAGAACTCTTCTGTTCTCTAGTCACAGTAGAACAAGTTAGTTTACTACCATGTTTCTAGACACAGTTATTCATCATAAGATTTTAATGGAACTCATGAAAATAGTAAAATACAAAGTCTATTGAACTGAGCAGTGCATTTTCCACTTAAGAGTCATACTGTGTTTGAATGAATATATGCATTTGATCTTCCTAATAGCCTTCAGATGCTGTGCCTGTTTAGGGGGAACTCTCAGAAAACATTCTTATCACTATGATGTTTGTTAACATTCTACTTTCAAAGAAACAGCATTGCTTCTGACAGGTTCTTAGCAACACCAGGTAAAGTATTCACAGGTAGGCCAAAAGTCATATACAGAAAGAAGAATGGAACTCACCCAGCTGGTGAATGAGCTCTCTAGCTATGCAGCATTCCTTCCCAGAAAATAGTCTGCTCCAAAAATATCCTCCCTTCAGTGGCTGGCCCCTTATATGAGCCCAGGGTGGCTCCACCCTGGGTCCAGCCCTTCTGGTCACATGGGGAGCACAGGTGCACATTGCCTGTGCTCCCTAGGCCAGCTACACCCCTTCACCAGGTGCTCAGTCACCAGTTCAATTTGTGACCTGTAACAATTCCCCTACAGTTAAATGTCTCCAAATGACAAACACTGGTGTAAGAGCTTTTTTACTTAGATTTACTATAAGCAATTATACATTCTTATTTATAAAGTGAAATTAAGAGAAAAGTGTACATTTTCCTCTGTGAGTCAGTGTACATCAGCAAAAAATGATTTGCTAGAAGAGCGTATAGATACAGCATGGTCTTTTTCATTTCATTTTGCGCTGCTGCGTCTTTGTAGTTTTCAGTCGTTTAAGAATTTTTTTAATTGAGGTTGTTATAAAATCCTGGTTACCATAGTAACCACTGTCATGATGATGAATGACAGCTATCAGTTTTGCAGTGAATTCTTCATACATTTGCTGTAAAATGTTTTAGTTGCCATTTAAGATGCTGTACCACAAGGCAGATGATGTATCATCGCTCTGCAGAAGCTGGAGAGGCCCTTACAACTTTTTTTATTTTGCATTTTTCACTTTTAGTCAGACTAAATACATACCGTGTCTTTCTGTAGCAGGCTTAGAGTACCTGAAGCAGAAAAGATAGAGCAAATCTTTAACCCCTAAATACTCTTCTTTAAAATTTATTTTTCCCAAGAAAGAAAAATGAAGATAATGAAGGTCTTTCAGATACATTGTACCTTAATTTGGGGTGGCATCAACTACTGTGGGAAGAGCAAGGTAGACTAAACTACTTTGATCATTCTTTTGATCAGATCTGTCAATTGCTTATGAAGTCACCAGAGAAAAAAAGAAAAAAAGGTGTTCTTTCAATTGTGTAGCATTTTGTTCTACCAATCTTTGTCTTTCAAGTAAATTGATACTCTGACTGAAGACTATTTACTTGAGATAAAGACTGGTGTGCCAAAGCTGTGCCTTACTTCCCTACTCCTTCCTTGTTGCTCAGCTCTTGCTTTAAGACACCAGCGTTCTTTGGAACAAGTCTAATGCACAAGTTCTGTGCTGAAGAAAGAAGGAAGGAGTCAGAGATCTTTTCTTTTTTTTGAAAATTCTCAGCAAGTACTGTCTCCCCAAAAGCACACTTTCAAGTGGAAGACAAATTTTAAAGTTAATTTCAAGTTTAGCCCTGTTCTTGCATCAAGGTAGAATAGATCTCTCTCTAATTCCTGTCACCTAGCAACGGGAGTGAAGCCTGTGTGAAACACGCTTCTGATTCTTCACAGCCATGCACACATGAGACGTTTGGCCACTACTGAGTTGATAATACTTAGCACATATACAACACCAATTCAGAGGATCTCACTTTACAAGTATTAATACATTTACTTCACAGTTTCTCTCTGATGCAGATATGTATATCCTTGTCAGCAATTGAGGTTATTGAGGCAGAGAATGTTTAGCTGGTCCAAATTTTTACAAGTAATTTTTTTTTGCAAGCCAATACCGAAGCCAAGAAGTGATTCTGCCAGCTCCCTTCTGCGCTCTCAGTGGGTCTCACATCAATTGACACTATCACTTTATGCATCTTTGACAACCCATATATCAGCAAATGTGCCCATGTTGCAAATTAGCAGGCAGACATCAGCTCCTCATGAGTAGGAAGTCCATATGTTTCTGCTGATATCAAAACAATGAGCTCTATCTGAGCCATGTTTTCCTAAGGCAGCTGCTTTTTTGATTATTATATGTGCCCCCTTGTTTCTGTTCTTGATGATGGATTGGAATTCTGTTATTGGGGAATTCACTTTTGATAGCAAGACATGTTCAGTTTCCCCGTCATATTTTATAGTCTGTTCTAGTGAATCAGTGATGGAATGCTTTGGGGAAAATTAAGTTGATTTCCTTTTCTCCCTAAAGACTTGTGACTCCTCAAATGCGTTTTTTTTTCCAAGTGTCTGTAGGGGAGAGTTAGAGTGATTGAATGCACATCTGTACACTGTACATTGCCTGCAGAATTCATAAACTGCTTCAGCTCCTTATTGTGTGAAGCCATTTTCTGGGTGTTTGCAAGACCTCTGTGAGGCGTATGAGGTTTTAGTTGCCATGGTGTAATTTTTGCAAATAATCTTGGAGAATATTTATTCTGGTAAAGTATGTATTTGAAAGAAAGCTTGCAAATCACAGTTTCCTAGTGTAGAAATTCAGGAAAGATACTTCTCACTGTAGTTTGTCTTCTCCTTTAGCATCACTTGACCTGAAGCTAATTTTGGAGAAGCCCTGAGCACATATGATGATGAAGCAGTGTTGCATACATTGCTCTGATTACTTTTACAAGCTCTTAGTATATTGTTCATTTTAACAGGTTTTGATTTTATCTAGATAAGAATTATCTTTCCAACTAGTCTTTCCTTTTTAGCACTTGTGCTTTGTATGCTGCTTCCTAGCACTGAAGGACTTCAGGGTGGTATTCCTAAGCATGCAAATGATGTGCCTTGAACTTTAAGGAATGGCGTGCTTTGCATTCAAGATCACATTTCAGTTTGGTGCCTAAATCAGAATGTCATTTGCTGCAGTGCAGCATATCCTGCCTCCTGCCCAACTGTCTCCCTGCATGGCCCCTACTGCTGCTAGTGATACAGACTCTGAAGAACAAACAGCTGAAGATGTTTTTTCTTGCTCTGCTTTTGTGACTGTGGCTTCCCAGTTGCCTGGTCACGTCACTGATAATTATGATTTTGAAGTGCAGATCCAGAGAGAAATACAGGCACGTAATTTTTTGTTTGAATGAGTGAGGATAGGGTACATAAAGCCCTTGGTAGATCTACTAATGAATCTTCTCTTGGGGGTGGGGTAAAAAAAAAGAGTCATGGATTTATTTCTTAGCCCTGTCATTGTTAGTGTCTTCTCCATCTTAAAATCATCTCATCTTGCTTTGCCTTATATTGAAATGATGCTCAAGTTAAAGATGAGATACTGATGCTCTAAGCTGCTGTGTGCAAACATGCAGAGTTGCATTTTCCTCCTTCCAACTCCCACACTCTTTGTCAGCTTTTCTCCTGTAACTTTATCTGATCCTCTCTTTGCAGTTGCTGATTGGCCTGGCTGGGATACAGTGTGCCTGAAAATGGCTCCATTCCCTTGTTGTGTGCATATTGACAAGAGTCACAGAACAGAGTAGAGCAGAGTCCAGACTTGTGGCAGATGGCAGACAGAAAACTGCACTTGCAGGCATTGGTTTCTGTACTGCAAGCAGTTCTTTGATAAGCAGAATACTGAATACTTGCTGCTTCCCAGAACGCAGGGGCAGTACTTGCATGCAAGAGAGGATATTTATATCTAACACTTCAGCATGGCAGTAGTGGCTTTCTGAGTAAGCTTTGGATGCCTTTTATTTTCCTTGAAATTATGCAGCACCACAGTATTCAGAGAGTATTGTAGAATCATATCATAGAATCACAGGATGGATGGGTTGAAGGGACCATTAAGATCATCTAGTTCCAACCCCCTTGCTGTAAGGCAGGGACACCTCCCTCTAGATCAGGTTGCTCACAGCCCCATCCAGCCTGGAATTTTTTTGAACGCTTCCAGGCAGGGAGCATCCACAACATCTCTGGGCAGTCTCTGGTGAGACATTCTGTTCCAGTGTCTCACCACCATCACAGTAAAGCGTTTCTTCCTAATATCTGGTCTGAATCTACACTCTTCCAGTTTAAAGCCATTTCCCATTTTCCTGTTGCTACGTGCCTTTATGAAAAGTCCCTTCTGAGATTTTCTGTAGGCCCCCTTCAGGTGCTGGAAGGCTGCTATAAAGTCTCCCCAGAGCCTTCTCCAGGCTGAAGAGCCCCAGCTCACTCAAGCTGTTCCTGCAGGGGACGTGCTTCAGCCCTATGGTCATCTTCGTGGCCCACCTCTGGACCTGCTCCAACAGCTCCATGTCCTTCTTGTGCTGGGAGCCCCAGAACTAGGCATAGTACTCCAGGCAAGGTCTCACAAGAGCAGAGTAGAGGGGCAGAGTCACCTCCCTTGACCTGCTGGTTATGCTTGATGCAACTCAGGGTATGGTTTGCCTGCTGGGCTGCAGGTGCACATTGTCGGCTCATGTTGTGTCTTTCCTCAAACGACCTACCCAAATCCTTCTCCTCAGGGCTGCTCTCAAGCCATTCTCTGCCCAGCCTGTATTTGTGCTTGGGTGCTGTAGCACAGAAGTACAGTAGTGTTGTAGACGACTATCACAAGGATAGCACCTCCAGAATCCTTGGAAGAGGAGAGTATAGTGAAAGAGTAGTAAAGCCCAGCTGGCAAAAGCCAGTCCTCTTGTATCTAGGAAGTGTGTGTATGGTTTGGATTTGTTTGCAGAGCTAGCTACTTCCTTGTTTGCTTGGATTCACCAGAAGTGTATGTCCAAGCCCCGAGTTTGTGTGATATTAAAAAATAGAAACAAGAGCTATTAAATAACAAAAAAGACTTATCCAAGACCACTCATTGCATAATCTTACAATATCTCATTGTGTTTATCAATGAGAGAATACTCTGCAGCAAGGTACATATGCCCTTTGTTTTAGATCAGGAAAGATATTTTTGTATGTGTGGAAGGAGTGCACATTTGTGCTATGGGAGATCAAGGAGCATATTGGCTAGAAAAAAGTTGGGAGCTTCAGAGCTGCTTCCTACTTCAATTCTGCTAGAGTCCCAGTGGGCTAAAATAAAAATGTCTAGTTACTAGCAGCATAGCTCTGTCAAAGATTGTGAGTGCTTTTCTGCAAATGGAAGAGTCATTACTGCAAGCTTCATTAGAGATTAGCTGGACGAAGCTCACAGTTGATAAGAAAAGCAAGACAAATAGCCATGGGTAGCAGCTTGCTCCAACACCCGGTAGAATCCAGAGTCTGGTCAGTTTTTTCGGGGGGCTTGCCTGAAAGTCTGTCAGGGCTTCAATAATACTTTCATCCTGAGGCACAGGGAACTTAATTCATCTCCTGTTTCCAGTTCTGGGGGGAGTTGAGCTAATGGGATCAATTCTGAATAAAGAGGGAGATGCTGTACTGTTGGAAGCACTTTCTGCTCCCCAGTTCTTTTAAAGAGCAATTTGAATTATGTGACTTCCATCACTTTCTTGTCCTAAAGGCAGTGATATTGTGAAATTAACTGCTTCCCCTTCTATTTCCACAGATGGTGATGTGGTAAATATAACTAAGCTCATCTCTACCTGGGAGACATTCTTCCGTGAGAAGCAGTCCACTTTTGCAGGACATGCTTACAGAATTGTGTAGCCATGGACCTCAAGGAGAAGTGTCAGGTAGGTTTCCTGTTAAGGATCATGCCTAACCTAAATGTCGAGTCCTTGTAATCATCTTTCATTATTTTGAGTCGAGACTGACCACGTGATGTTGTTATGTGACCGTGTAATCCATGGTTAATACAAAAATTGAGACTTCTGTCACCTTGACACTCATGGAGATGTACTCACCTGTCTCAGTAGGTAAGGTCTGCTGCGAGGTTGTCCAGCGATGGCAGAGTGCTGCTCCGTAAGAGTCACCTCCTATGTTATATCCCACTGATCAACATTCAGTGTGGTGAGATCTAGGTATCTTCAGAGTGGTGAACAGACCTGTGAGTAGGGCTTTCAAGATACAATGCTGTGATTTCTTCATGCACTCACAAGTCAGCTGTGGATTTTAATGGCCATTCAGTTCAGTTCAGTTGTAGGAAATGTCAGTTAACCGAGGTGATGCGTTTGGGAAATTAATTTCTGTTTGATGGATTTATACATGGCTTGGCCTGGCAGAGGCCAGAAATTGTTTCCCCACAGAACTATTTAAATATGTTGAGTTGCTAGGGGGTGAATACTCACCTTTCAGTCACTACCCTTTACAGAAAATCTCAGTGGAGGTGAAAGACTGAATAGCTTACAGAAACAACTCCAATGCCTAGATGTCCTTTTTAGGCTGAGACTGAAGCACCGTGGTGGAACAACATAGGTTAAGTAAATCACAGAATGGCTTGGGTTGGAAAGGACCTCAAGGATCATCCAGTTCCAACCCCCCTGCCACAGGCAGGGTTGCCGACTGCTGGATCAAGTGCTAGATCAGGTTGCCTAGGCCCCATCCAGCCTGGCCTTGAGCACCTCCAGGGATGGGGCACCCACGATATCTCTGGGCAACCTGTTCCAGCACCTCCCCACCTTCTCAGTGGAAAAACTTTCCCCTCTAGGTCTCCCCGCCTTTAGTTTAAAACCATTTCCGCTTGTCCTATCACTATCTACGCATGTAAAAAGTTGATTTTGCTCCTGTTTATAATCTCCCTTTAGATATGGGAAGGCCATAAAGATGTCTTTCTGCACCCTTTTCTTCTCCAGACTGAACAAGCCCAGCTCCCTCTGCCTGTTTTCACAGGAGAGGTGCTCCAGCCCTCATGGCTCTCCTGTGGACCCTTTCTAAAAGCTCCACATCTTTTCTGTGTTGGGGGTCCCAGATCCGGACACAGTACTCCAGATGGGGCCTCACAGGGGCAGAGTAGAGAGAGACAATCACCTCCCTTGTCCTCCTGGCTACTCTTCCTTTGGTGCAGCCGAGGATACAATTGGCCTTTGGGGCTGCAAGTGCACACTGCTGGCTCACGTCAAGTCTTTCATCTGTCAGAACCCCTTATTCCTTACTCAGCAGGGCTACTCTCCAGTTCTTCTTCTCCCAGTCTGTATGTATATCTGGGGTTGCCCTGATTCAGGTGCAACACCTGTACTTGGCATTGTTGAACCTCATTAGGTTTACGTGGGCCCACCGTTTGAGTTTGACAGTGAGCCTTTGGATGGCATCCCTTCCTTCTGTTGTATCAACTGCAAAACTCAACTCAGCTTGGTGTTGTCCACAAACTTGCCGGGAGTGCGCTTGATCCCATCATCTATGTCACTGATGAAGATGTTAGAGAGTACCAGTCCCAAGACAGACCCCTCAGGGACACCACTCATCACTGCTCTTTGCCTGGACATAGAGCCATTTACCACAACCCTCTGTCTTTGACCATCCAGCCAATTCCTTATCCACCAAATAGTTCAGCTTTCAAATCCATATCTCTCCAATTTAGTGTGGTATGGGACCATGTCAAAGGCGTTGCAGAAGCCATGGTATTGCTCTGTCACTGACAAGTTGCTTTATTCACATTCACTGCTCTAGAAGATGCAGAGCCACAAGAAACAGCTGAAGAAGCACTAAGTTGGAAAGGGGCTGATACATGTATGTTATGTGAGGATTTGCCCAGTACTGTTGTTAGTGTTCCTTTTTTTCTCCTTTTTTTATTTGTGACAAATTGAGTAGGAGAATATAGTGAAAAGAGTACGTAAGAAAAAAACGTACCATTAGGACATTTTGTTCCTTTCTGCAATATAAAATTGTTGTCTAGGAAACAAAATACTCTACAGAAGTATGAAGGATATCTTTTTCCTTCCTTCTCCTCCTGCTTTCTAATGAATTGACATTAAATGTGGTGGCTGCTTCCTTTCAAGGTCTAAGAGCTTTGTGAGATGACATGCCGAAGTGTAACTCAGTGCCAACATGAAGGTGATAACTCGTCCTTTCAGGAATTGTCTTAGATCTATCCTACATTGCATCTATTATCAATATTGAGACCTCTAATCACTGTATTTCTGGCTTTAAACAAAGAATATAAACTGTGCCTATTTAGGCATCTGATTCTCAGGTAAGGAGAGGAAGTAAAGATTTTGGCCAGGGCTGGTAGGCAAGTCCTGACACCTGCATGTGGTCTTCAGAGCTGCACAGTATGCTGAGACTGGAAGTCTTTGCAGTACATGCCTGTTCCATTTTATACAGGTTGGCTATAATCCTTAGCAAGCTATTGACATGGTTCCAGTTCTTCACCCTTTTCTATGTAGAAGGAAAGTAATTGATGTAATGATTGCTTTGCAAAGCTGGGTAGCTCAGACAGAATCAGGACAGCACTGAAGCAGGAGCTATATAAAAACCCACTTACAAAGATGTTTACCTCCAACAGCAAAAAGGAAGTATTCCTGTAAAGTAGGAGAGTGAGAGAAAGTTCATTCCTTCCTCTCCTCCAAAGGCCTTTTTTTTTCATTACTTGTCATTGCACTCGGCCCTTCCCTGTCTGCACTATTTCTTTGCCTCTCTGTGGCACTGTACAGCTGGCAGTAAGCGATGAGCCCCAGACATGGTGTATGGCTCTGAAGAACCTCTGTGCACCTTTTGGTTTAGATAGGGTGGCTCAGAAAGTGCGAGTGCTGAGAGGGGCATTTGTTGTTTTCTCTATGTCTTAGTTTCAGCTGGGACTCTGAATTCCATCCCAACTGAAACTAAGACACATTATCAACAGGAAAAGAGGGTAGGAACACCTAAGACTGGACCAGTAGCCATCCTGTTTATTTTTAAGTTGAGCTTGAATTCAAAGCTATGGAGTCCCCTGGATGATTCTCCTAGAGTTACATAGGGAAGTCAGCATTCCTGGGGCTGTCTCTTACCTGTTTTTTTTTTTCCCTTGGCTGCTTAGGTGTTGCTTCCTCTGTAGTATATTTTGCAGCACTTTGTCCCATCTAATTTGCCATCTGTTTTTCCACAGACCTCTGTCTGTCAGCATCAACCCTTACTATGTGTGCATATGCATCTCTACAGGCAGGGAACCCAGGGATTCTGTCTGTATCAACTCCATCTGATGAATGGACCATTCTTTCAGATGTCTGGGGCTATCCTGGACAAACTTTCTTCTGTCTCTGTCTTTTTTCCTTTCTCTCCCTCATCCCCCACCCCCATCCACCGCCTCCTTGCTGGATCTGCAGCGTGACTGGAAACAGGCTGAATTAATCAGCAGACTGGTGCTTCACTCTGCTGCTTCTGTCTCATTCTCTGCAGTGCTGGGCTGTGCGCAGTCTTTCTCCTTCTCTGCTCTCATTTTTGGAGAGCAGCAGCAGTGCAAGTTGCTGTGTAAGTGGCTCAGGAGTATAGGCCAGATGCTCTTTAAGCAGGCTGATCTCTGGATCACCCACCAAGGCAAATGCCACAAAGTAAGTTTCTCTCTTAACGTTTAAATTCAAAATGGCTTTCCCTCTCTCCTTCCCCAGCCTGCATCTTGCCTGATGTGAAAAGCTGATGTGAATAAGCCCTGCATGAAAAGCTTGGAGGTTTTGAGGAAAGAGGTTATAGACATGAAGCAGTGAAGATTTTTAGCAAGGGAATGGCTTGTTGTTGGAGGGGTTGGGGAGAGAAGCCTTGTTTTAAATCGCAGATTTAACCATAGGACCAACGGGAGGGGGCAAAGATGAATTTAGCTGCTGACTCCTGCTTTGCTACCCCTCTGCCTTTTGACTTAAATTCGTCTGTTTCTTCTATGTGCTTTGATCTGTGACTGTTGAACATCCATACTCCTTTTAAACATGTTTTGTGGTGCATCTGCCAGGCTATATAGTACTTTAGTCCTCAGAGTCTTCAGATAAAGAAGGGGGGATGGGAAGGAAACTAATGGGAAGATGAAAGAATTGCTGAAGTTCTGTGGATTTCTGAACATTACTTGGCTCAGAGAAGAGATTAACATCCTCTGGAATAAGCTCTGCATTGGCGTAAAGCACCAACTGTGTATCAAAAACAGAATAAATATGGAGCCGTAACTGATCTCTGATCTTGGAGGAATATACTGTAACTGGATAAATTAATTACAGATTTAGAATTACATAGTTCAAGTGAGCTTCAAAGCACTGCATAAACACTGCCTCATCCTGCCAGCAGCCTGCTGGAGCAGGTAACTATGGCTGGGGATGTGCTGCTGCAAACAGGACAGAAGACACAGACAAGCAAAGGTACAATTCAAAACAGTTCTGCTGCTGAGCTGCTACTAGCTGAGGGAGAAAGAAAGCGCTGAGCTTTGCATTACCCATGTAGAAAGGTTGATTGTGCCTGTTGGCATCTTACTCTGTGCTTCACAGAGGGCATAAAATTTGAATGTCATTGTGTGGTATAAAATGGACTCTGTTCCAAGCAAAATGTAGTGGTGATTCAGACAGCCAATTAGTGCTGCTCTGGCCAGATATCAGAGATCGTTGCTCCTGCTGCTCTGTTTCTTTGCTGTGTAAGTCTACAGGCTGTTGGCAATGAGCAGCAGGGAGCTTTGAAGGCAGCTTCCCCACTGGAGCCCCCACAGGCACTCAGTTACCATGCTGTGGGGCCTCTTTTGTCCTGGGGTGGGAGGGTTCTGGGCTGCTTTTCATGCTGCTGCTGCAGATGGAGGAAGGAGAGTTGCTGACTGTTCTCTGTCCATTAATCTGGGCACTGCTGTGCTGAAGACCTTGCTTTTTTCATTTGATTTGAGACCACCAGCAGTTAAGCTGTGGCTGCCAGGCTCTTGTCAGGTGTCATTTAAACAAGTTTTAATAGCTGTGTTCATTTGTGCCTTCTGGTACCTTTCCCTGTATGTCCAGTCCTAAAAACAGTGGTTCCCACAGAACTCTGATGTGCTTGGTGGAGCTGCCTGAATCATGCAAATATCAACATACATTTCTTTTTTTCTGTGCTTTCCAGTAGCGTTCAGGTGAGTTGATGAATATTATAGCTTCACATGCATATGGCTGGTAGGGAGTTAGTAGTCCCACTGTAGAGACAAGAAACTAAAGCACAGAAGAGCTTTAGATTTTCCTACTGTCATGCAGAAATCTGTGGCAGAAGCAGAATCCAGCTGATGCTGACAGCCCAGATTCTCAGTGAAGAGATTTCCTTCATTATTACGTGTGGAGTGGAAATAGGTAAGGGTAGAGGCTTTACATGTTTTGGGTCGCTTGGCAAGCACACTTGTAGAGTCAGGACAGACCTCTTTTTAAAAGTAACCGGGTGAGCACCAAGAAAGACAAAAACCATAACTGAGACCAAGGATGTAGGTAACAATAGGGAAACCTTTGCCTAGAGTGGCCTATCTCCTAGCTTTGCTGGCTACATCTCTATCATGCTATAGAATGGTTATTACAGATAGCCTGAGCACTAACTCAGCAGTCGCACTTGGACAGAGCTGTAGTACACTGAAGTATGGTTTACTTTAGAACAAAAATAAATCACTCTCTAGCACTAGCTTGCTATAAGAAATGTTGCCTGAAGAAATTGCATGCTTTTGTGTATATGGTCTGCCATCCCCTCTGATAGGACTAAAAAAAGTTGCATTGTGGGTCGTATTGTGCCTTATCATAAGCAAGAATGTGACTTTATGTTATGCAAGTGTATCTGGTGAAGTTGTTCCTTCTCATGTGTTTTTGAAGCTGTGAATAACACTTATATTTCATGAAGTGTAATCAATGAATTAGATTAATAGCGTGAAAAATATTACTGTTAAATTAAAAACTGCCTTCTTGTTTCTGCTAGAGCAATGCAAAATAGCTCTCAGAAAAAGGAAGAAGATTCTCTTGCACAGTTTCCTGCCTCCAACTGTTGAAATCTGAGAAGCAGTTGAGTCAAAGTGTTGAAAAAGGGGACTTAGTGTATGCATCCTGGAGAGAGGGAAAGGATCTGACAGCTTCTTAGTAGGGGCTTTCCATACCACTCTGAATCAGAGAGGTGGAATCACAGTCCATGAAAACTGAACCTTCTAGCAAATCTTCTGTTTCCTATTCACTTATTTGTTTTAACAGCCTTTTTAAAGGCAGTTATGTTGAAATACAGAGTAATCTTGGTGAGAAGCCTTTATTCTGCAAGAGACCAAATCCACAGAGGACAAAACGTATCTACCGCTGTGTAAGGTTGAATAAGCATACATGCCTTTAGAAGCAGTGGGAAGGGTGAGTTTTATAATGCAGAACATATATTTGTGCTCCAGTATTGTTTAACAAATGTTTGGCACATGGTACAACAACACGTATTATATCAATGCATACTGATACAACAAAGAAATATGCTACTGTGGATGTGTCATGGTTGCATGAAAATAAGAGGACTTCGGGATAATAAAACTTCATGCAGGAAGCAGACATGACTAGGTGGCAATGCTCAGGAATAACTTTTCATTGTAAGAGAAAATTCAGAAGGTAAATGTTTTCCTATATGCAACCTGAAGGCATGAGGAAGGGGAAGGAAACCTTTTTGCTCTGAGGCAGGCAAGGCTGTTGAAACACACTCCTGGATCAGCGTGCATTTGGTATTTGGCAACTGATATCCCCATGTCAAACTATGGACGGCCAACTGAGTGGAGAAGGCAACACCAAGTCTATTGACGTTGCTCCACTTCTAGTTCTGAGCTGCTTCTGGTCTGGAGAGCCAAACCTACAGTTTTCTGAGTCAACACAGGCAACTCAGTAACAATATTACAGTGTTTGTTTACCAGGCTGGCTCTGTCTGCTTACTTTACCATAAACTCCATGTTTTAAGTGTCAAGATGGGTGTTTAAAAATCCCTATTCTTCCTCCTCATCAGCCCTCCCAGACTTTGTTCTTTCTCACCTACTGCATCTTCCTTCCTTGACCGATCCTATGGCAAAACCGTAACACCTGTGTTAAGACTGGAGCAGGTGTGCAAATGTTTCAGGAAGCTTTTTGATTCCCTCTGAATTTGCTCCCTTCTCTTACTTGTTCCCTACTGTGATGTGACACTTTCTAGGGAGTACATAGCTGTACTAAATGTCATCATTAAGCACAGGTTTCTCGCATTTCTTCTGTACTGGCTGGAATCAACTCAGTGGTGTTTAAGCAGACTTTGCTTTTCAGTTAAAGTCCCCCTTATTGCTACATTTCAGTTTGCACCTTGTTTATCTGACTTCTTTCTCATTGTTGGAAAGAAAGGGTAAATGTTTTTGTGAGTGCTTTGCTGTGCCCCAGTCAGCTAGCAGTCAGGAGAGAGAGAACCTGGTTGACGCTCACTCTGCTGCTCTCAGGCATTCCTGCTTGCAGCACTCCCATGGTGCCATGGCGTGCCCGTTGCCAGCTTGCTGCTTGCCATCTTCTCCTCTGGGAGCCTTTAGGAGAATTCTGTGTTTAGTCCTGTGCTGATGATACCTGGGCTGCTTCCAAGAACAGCACAGAACTGCTTCCTCTATTCCTAAAACTGACACAGAGAATGAAAACTAAGCAGGTTTATTTTTATTTCTAAAAAAACTGCAGCTAAAGCAGCACTACTAGACTGCGTGGCCAGAATTTGCTGTTTCAAACTGTGCCCGATAAGTGTGTGGGGGGGGG
>JACDJE010000038.1:30495-147207 GCA_016647715.1 Pavo muticus | reverse complement strand
GAGGGGGGGGAGGGGAAGGGGGATGCCTAGATGATATTTTAAAGAGCAGCTGTCAGCCATTTCTTGACACTTCTGTTACAGTTTTTGATTGAGTCATCAAAGCAAATGGATTCAAAGTGCAAGGTTCGTTTCTAGTAGAAGTTCATCAACAAAAACACTCATTTGTGGAACAGGAAGAAAAGTGCAAACCAGAGTTGAGATGCACTTGCAGAGCTGGATGTGTATGCATGTAGTGGAACAGCAGAGCTGCTGCAGGTTGAGAGTAAGGTGGATTTTGCAGGGCTGGGAAGAGCTTGTGGCTGCAATATCAGGAAAAGCTGCAGATCCTGCCTGAACTGTATTTGCTGGAACGTGTGTGTCACACTGGTGGGTGCTGGAGGGGGAAGCTTCCTGCCGGCTTTGTATTTAGTAGGTCTGTGCTCTGTAAACAGCATAATACACCTGAGCATTTCTAATGTGCAGGATATTCTATTCACTGTCACCTTCAGGGTATTTGTATTAAAGCATGAAATGCAAATGAGAACTTCTGTTGCGCAGTACTGTGGTATTTGCAGCCACCTGCCTGCTTTTCCTTGTTGATTCAGTTCTGGTGATCTGGTAGTCTCAGTACCTCTCAGCAGTCTCGGATTTGAAAGGAAGGTAAATGCTTGTGTTCTTATCCTGGAAACGCAAGCATTTGCCCCACTTTCATGATAATCAGAAACTTATGGCAGTCTTGTCCAAATAGCACTCCCTTGAGTTGTATCCTCTCAGGCTCTCGCCTCTTTACTGAATAATGAAAGAGTAGTGATTTGGACTGCATGTGCTCCCTTCAAGCTGGAATGCCTCACCTGTATGTTCTCACAATTCAGCACTAAAAACTCCAGTGCTTTCTCTTGTAAAAGTTGGTGCTGGAGTCATCTCCTCCTAAACTGTTGAGTGGCCTGGCACTTAAATCTGGGAGATTTTGTAGCCACAGAAGCAGAATTCAGAACCAAAATTTGTAATTAGCAGTTGTAGAAACTGGACCCCTCTTTTTTTAGCATTGCAGGTATTCTACTGCTTAGTTGTTAATTATGTTAGCAAAATCTATCCTGTATCAATAAAATTTCAGTGTAACCATCTGTGTTCTGTTGTCTCTACAAGCTGATACCAGTTCAGGCGTGCATAACCTCAGAACTGAGCAGTCTCTCTTAGCATTGTCCCCAGCTGATTAGAACCTTGTTTTGCAGAAATGACTTGGTGTATGACTATATAGGTGCTATAATTCCAGCCAGCAGTCACAAGAAGAGAGATGATTTCAGGGAAATGAATAATCAAACTGGTTGTGATGAGTGCAGGGCATTCACAGTAGAGTGCTCACTTAGCCACCAGAAACAAGCTTAAAAAGAAAATAGGAAAGTACTAAACAGTTCGTTTTTCTGGCACTTCAGGATGAGATGACCTCAAGTTTGGGCCTTACTACAAAGAAAGCCCTTACGATCTTGAGAGATCAGTTGACAACGCTGCTGGAGGGACATCAGAAGGAACGGAAAAAAGTGACTTCATGGAAGGTGAGACACCAAACAGCACTAGGTTGGATGCTCATTTTCCCCTTCTCAAAGCAAAGTTGAGGATTAACTGAAAGTTGGCTGCATTTCCTCTTTGACTGCTGCTGTTGCTGCTGCAAAGTTTCCAGGTTTAGAACTGCCAAAGTCTTTGGGAACAAAGCAAGGAATTACCTAGGGGTATATTTCTCAGCACTTTTCTTGTGGCTGCTGGTGTTCTACAGGAGCTTAGCTTCAACTATGAAGGATCTTCATCTTCAAGAGCCACTAGTGGCGGTGTGTACAGGAGAGCCGTATCAAGTGGAGAGAAAGAGAAGTGGAACTCAACAGTCTCCCCTTGTCCTCTGTGTTTATCTGGTACATGCACTGAATACAAAGTGCTAGTGTTTATTCACGCTACTTAAACGTTAAACTTGTTTCTTTCTAGATAGTGGCAGTGGAGTAGCCTGGCACAGAAGTCTTTTCATTCTTCCAAGCAAGACTAAAGATAGCAGTGCTAACCCAGACTCCCCAGCTGAACAACCTTTAGTGCTGTAGCATTTGCATAACTGATCTGGGTTGCTCTGTTTAATTCTAAGAGGATTTACAAAGTTGTGTTCACCTTGGAGTGTCTGTTAACTGCCGCCTTTATCTTTCCTCTACTATTTTGAATACCTAGCTTTGTATTTTGTGAACTGTCTGCTGCTTTCCTTTTGTAGGAGGCATGGAGAAGCAGTTTTTTGTACCATGGTAACCGTTGCTCCTGTTTCCACTGGCCTGGTGCATCTCTGATGCTTCTGGCAGTAGTGTTGCTGCTGTGCTGCTCTGGGAGCCAGCCACAGGGAAAGTAAGCAAAAATTCATTTACTGGTTGACTGAAGCAAACGGTGATTTTGCATCCTCTTGACTCTGTGTATGGCTGATGTATCATCATTGTCCCTCATTCTGTGTAATCATGAACATGTTCATACTGGTAATTCTGTCCCTCTCCCTTCTACAAAACTTCAACTAACTTAATTCTACTTTTAATCAACCCATAGAGCATCTTGTGGAGAGAATGAGATTTTCTTTCTGCAGTTTTCCTAGATCTTAAAAAATCCTGAGATATTAGAATTGTTCAGGAGGGTTTTGAAACTAGAGAAGTTAGTGGCTCATAAGAGAAACTACTGTACTGTCACAAGAGCCATAACGTGCTTGACTGTATTTGTAAGGGTGTTTTTTTAATTGAGACAGGTCTTTTCAAACTTCCCTGGTGGCATTATCTTGAAGAAGTATGGTTGTGGCTTCCCTGCTTTTCTTTTTTAAACATGAGTCTTTGGGGTGTAGAAATAAACAATTGAACAGATGTGCATTTATCTCTGTGGGTGGATGGCAGCATATTCTGCTCATTTACTCAAAACTCAACTGCTTTCTGCTTTCTTCTCTTTTTGCTGTGCAAAGCCAAGGTGCTGAAATAGTTAATGCATTGGCACTCTTCCTCCTTCTCCTCTTGGATCTCTTCATGATTGGACGTCAAGAGAGGCTGAAGTGCAAAGAGGTGGAGAGGAGACTTCAGATGATCATTGATAAGATAAATGGTGAGGCCTCATTCATCTGTTTGTCATTTGGATTTGTGTTCCCTCCACATTGGATTTTTCTCCAAAACTTGATCATGTGTTATTAATTGATTATACAGGGTTGGGGTGGGGGGGGGGGCCAACAAGGTTAAAGTTCATGGGCATGGACCAATCTTAGCACTGAAGGGCCTATAGCCACTATGAAATGTAAATTGATGTATGATTGGCCTCTTCTGAATTTTATCGCGTAATTCCTTCACACTGTGTGCTTTCAGATACGCTTGGCAAAGAGGTGAAATGGCCAGACTCCATGTACCCTGATCTCCATATGCCTTATGCCCCATCCTGGTCCCTTCATTGGGCATACAGGGATGGTCATCTTGTGAACCTGCCTGTAAGCCTATTAGTAGAAGGAGATGTCATTGCTTTGAGGCCAGGACAGGAGTCGTTTGCTTCTCTGAGAGGAATTAAGGTAACTTGCTTGTCTTAGTCCCCTGGCCTTTCCTCTTCTTATTAATACTCTAAATCTCAAAGTATGGATTATGGGAATGTTTTATTCTTCTGACCTTTTAAATGCTTTGAAACTCCAGTTCAATCAAAGAAGGTGCTTTGTTAGACAGCTCTATCTTCCCTACAAACACCCAAACCCAACAGACTGGAGACACTAATGTGATACCGAAGCACCATATCTCCATTGTCTCAGGTCAAGGGGAAAGTGTAATATGCTGCTGATTTAAGTATAATAAATCTGTCCAGTAGGATGATATGATGTACAATCCCTCTACTTTGTCCTGTTTTTTATGTGGAGAAATAAGTTTGTCTGTTTTGACCTTCTTACTACTGATTTAATATAAAAGAAAGTAACATAAACTACCTGGAATAGAAGTACATTAGCAAATAATTTACAAGATCTGTGCAAAGAGTTTGCTCCTTAAAGAAGCTCAGCAACAGCTTAAAGCCTGAAATTTACTTACCTTTGTTGTTAATTTTGACTTTTACTCCAAATGCTTTTAAACTAAGACAGCGGAGGTTTAGGTTAGATATTAGGAGGAAGTTTTTCACTCAAAGGGTGGTGACGCACTGGAACAGGTTGCCCAGAGAGATTGTGGATGCCCAATCCCTGGAGGCATTCAAAGCCAGGCTGGATGTGGCTCTGGGCAGCCTGGTCCAGTGGTTGGCAACCCTGCACAGAGCAGGGGGGTTGAAACTAGATGATTTTTGAGGTCCTTTTCAACCCAGGCCATTCTATGATTCTGTGATTCTGTGAAATGCTAAAATTCATGAATAACCAGGTGTGTTTTGTTACTTCTGAAGGCCCGCAAGCATTTAATTTTGCTTCAAGTTTGAAGCAACAGGTTAACTAATGAATTTTTGAGAGCTGAGAGAGAACTGTGACAAATGTGTATTGTCTCTTGGGGTGGGAGAAATCCTGCTGGATTAAACCTCTAGTCCCCAGCAACAGGATTCCACTGAGGCCCCAGATGAGCAGCCTTTGGCTCACTGACTTTTTTTTCTAGGATGATGAGCACATTGTTCTGGAGCCAGGAGATCTGTTTCCGCCTTTCTCACCTCCACCTTCCCCAAGGGGAGAAGTGAAAAAGGGACCTCAGAACCCTCAGCTGTATCGTCTGTTCCGTGTCTTGAAGACTCCAATAATTGATAATGTCAGGTGGGTTAAATACTGTGCTCAGTGGCTTCACAGCTTATCTTGGTCCTTGCTGATGGCTTGTATCAGGAAAAAAAATGAAATTTTACCAGTCCAGCCCAGGAGTTTCCAAATATGCTTTGCTGTGTCTTCTGTATTACCTAGGAATGCCCCATCTGTAAGATTCTTATTGTTTGTCTTTACTTGTCCTCCTTAGCTGGTAGTTTAGACTGATATTTAAAAACATATGCATGCTAGGTATTACTGTTCAGCTCATTACTTTCCAAGTAAATTTGAATAATGCAGGGAGGTCATAGATTTCATGCATTTGATGGCAGAAATTTGTGACCCTGTTGAGATTATTTTAAATCTCAGAGATTGAGACTGAGGATATAGATTAATTGATAAATCTCTGGTCAGTGGCGTCTTCTGTAACTCAGAGGCCACGATCTTGAGGTAATAATAAAATCACTGCATCCATTTCAACTTGAAAGCAAGCCACATTTTTTGGGGAAAAAAAAAAAAGAAAGATGTTCTCTTTCTTAAAGCTGTTGAATCTTGGTTTCTCTTCAAAGGCTCCCCTTCTTAGCATAGGCTGAATACAGTTTCTTATCTGAGAAAAGTGCAGGACTAAGATCTTGTTTCCTAAAAGTGCAAGCTGTTTTCAATTTTTTCAGGTGGTGTCTGGAAATGGCATTGTCACGTCCTGTGACAGCCTTGGATAATGAGAGATTCACTGTACAGTCTGTGATGTTGAAATATGCTGTCCCTATTGTACTGGTAGGTCTCATTTCAAGCCTTTGGTATTGAATATAGCTGTGTTTTGTCAATAAAGGTGAAGAATTTGCAGCCATCAACAGGAAATTGTGGCCTGGCTGTAACTCATGCAGCTGACTGTGTACCTTCGGTCGTATGAAGGACCAAGATACTGAACTGCCCATCTGTGAGAGTGAAGAACTGTAACAGCAGACCAAGTGTATCCTCCAGATTTTTTTCCCAGGGCTGACAATGTTATAAGGAAGCAAAAACTTCTTCCTTACAACTACTAGTAGTTTGCTGATGGTGTCAACTCTGAATTGCAGGCTGGCTTCCTAATCACCAATGCTGTGCGCTTCATTTTCAAAGCTCCTGGAATTGCTTCTTGGCAGCATACTCTTCTTCAGCTACAGGTAAAGAGTGCGCTGAGCTCCACTACACCTTTCCACCCCAAAGCACCACTGTGGCAATTCCCTCCATCAGCAGCTTGCATCATCCCATGACAACATCCTGTGTACACACTGCCTTGTGCACATCAGATCCAAAAGCTCTCAGTGGTGAAGAACAATAACTCTACCCTGTCTGTTCCTTCTGTTCTGTTCTTGGTTTTCTCTTTCTCTCTCACCATGTATGTTTATATCCATATCTGTAAATACACATATATATGTGCCTATGTGTATGTGGTATATTTTTCTTTTAAACTTTTAAGAGCTTATGCCAAATTCAGCCAAAAAAAAAAAAAAAAAAAAAAACCAAAAAAAAAACAAAAAAAACCAGCTACGAGTTGATGCAATTTATTCATAGCCTTCTGCATTACAAACTCTTAAGGGTATGTGTGTCTTCCCTTCTGTGCTTCTCCCTGTATTGTGTTGCTTTCAGTGCAAGCTGTCTCTGTACTTCCTGTTGTTGCCTTTTACCAGCCACGGTGGAGGAAAAGAGGTTGTATGACAGGTCTAACTTCTTGTCTCTGTGCTTACTTGTGATTGGAGGTTTTGTTTTATCAGGTGAATGGAGTCCTGCCCATCCTTCCGTTGCTTTTTCCTGTCCTGTGGATTCTTGCTACAGCATTTGGAGAAGCCAGAGTCTTGGCCCAGATGAGTAAGGCCTCATCCACCTCACTGGTAGGTATCTGTCCGCATCAAACCATTGCAGAGAAAGGGGCAGTAGATGCGAAGGGCCCTGTGAAGCAAGCACAGTGAATTTGGCACATAATCAAAAAAACCTGTTGGATCTATGAGTGTCCTGGCTAGGTCATTTCCCTGCAGCACTGCGTGGCTTTTTCTTGCACAGATATTTCAGTTTTTCAAGTTTCAGCTTGCCTACAGATATATTCTATATCCCAAGGGTGATAGGAAGATTCAGTGATTCCCTAAATCTCTCCAAGGCATGTGCTTTCTATCAACTAAATGTAATCTGTCAGAGGAGTCAACATGGAGATAAATGCCACATGGTGGCCATAACTAGAGAACATTAAGCCATGGAGAAGGAATGCGATACATAAGATCCTTTGTTATAACCTGTGGGCTGAGCAACCCTTTCTTGAGGCCTTGGGGCTTGGCTTGGAGACCTAGCCTTGCCAGTGGGTCAGAAAGTAAGGCAAATTTCTGGTGACTGTTTTGGTTTGGCAAATGGAAATTTGGTAGTCTGATGGATGTGTGATCCTGGACTGGATATGCTGATGGGTGTCTCTTATTTTTCCCCAGTGGCAACGTTGGTGAGGTGCACTGTGCTGTTTGTTGTCTCTGCTGATTTCTGTTAAGCCTGTGGTTGAATGGAGTTTCTCTCTCCTTCATGTCCTTCCTTGGCCTCCGTGGTCCTGGTTCTCTGTTTTCTATTCTTTGCCCTATAGGTTGTACACGACTAAATTGGGAGAGTGAACTCATGCTTCCCCCTCCAGTGACTTATTTGCACCTTTACCATCCCTTTTCAGTGTTTCCTCCTTCCTACATTTTCCTACATTCTCAGCATCACTTTGTTACTATCCTTGGAACCATCTCTTGCCCTACACACCTTGCTTTTTGGCTGGGAAGCTCCTTAGCTTCCATACTTCATCATTCTCCACATACCCATTTGCCTTTTTACTCACATTTGCACCTGTGTTGAGTTCTTCTGTATCTTCTTCTTGTCCAGGCAACTCATTCTGTCCAGCCAGCTCTTTGTCTTTCTGTGACATCTCAAATGCAATCCTCCATCTTTGTTGCTGCAGAAAAACCATTGTAATGTGCCTTACTCATTTCTTGCTCTTCACTAGGGAAGTGTACTTTTGGCATCTCTGTTTCACTCTTTCCTTCTCTCTGTTCTGTTCAAAATGTAAGACCTTCTTCCTCTCCAGTCACTTGGCCTGTGTGACACTTCTCTCCACCTTCTGCTCCCTCCCATCACATTCAAGCTCTTTGATTTCCTTTTTTTTTTTAAGGCCATAGGCAACTCTTATGACCAGTTAGTCATAACTGCATGGCAGATACCAGTGGCTGCCCCAAAGGAGCCCCTGCCTCAAGTTTCATTTCTACAGTTGGATTATAGCAGCATTCCTTTTAGAAGGGGATTTGATGAAAAGAAAGGGATTTGGTTTGAAAATATTCCTGCTGCTTTTGACGGGTTGTTTCAGTAATGATTTACTGTTAAAAATTGACATTCATGTGTTAGTGTTTTTGTAGGATCTGATTTCCAGCCCTTGTAACTTAACTTCCTTTGTCTCATAGATTTAAGAGCAAATCAATAAAGTCTCTGTTCTTTGGTAGCTGCTCACAATCCCGTTTACCATCTCTTTGATTAAGTAAACTCTTTAAACACCTTGAGTCACTGCAAGCATATTTGCCAACTCTCTAATATTTGTTTTGGCTTTCCTCTTAGCTTTCTCCAGTGCTTCAGGATCACTGTAGAATTGTGAATCTCCACAACCCATAAATATTCCAGTAACAGTTGTGCTTGAGCTAAACTTGAGAATAATTTGAGCTTTGTGTTCCCTTGTTACTGCAACAAAAGATCACAGTAGATTTTTTAGCCGTTGCCTTAAATGGCCAGCTGTTGTTCAGCAGATAATTTGCAGAGTTATTGGTTTCTAAGATGGAGTCTCATTTTTTTTAGCCCAAATTTCATATTTTCTGCTAGGAATGCAGATTTATTTTTGAAGTGTTGCTACGCATATTTTTGCTTGTTTTCTGAGCAGTCCATACTGTTTTGTAGAAATGATCTGTTCTCTTTAATATCTGACCCTTCCCCAGTCTTTGCATAGTGTACAATCTCTGTCAGTAATGACTTTGTGTTTTATTTCAGGGTATTAACAGAACACCTAGAATTTGTCCCTGCTTGAGCTAGTAACACATCTTACTGCAAATGATTATTTTGTTATCAGAAGGTGAATTTCTAATATATTTAGATATAGGCCTTCTTACTCTGGAATTAGTCTAGTTTTTGCTTGAAAACTAATGAAGCCTTTTTTATCAAGTCGAAGTACCAAGTGTACCACATCGACAACATTACTTCTATCAGTCTGGTTTGTTATTCTATCCAAAAGTATCACGGTGATCGTATACTTGTGTTGTTTGGTGCTGATTGTATTATTCCACTTCCGTTCTTTTAATATGTGTTTTATATCAACTGCTCCATTATGCTGTTTGAAATCAAAGTCAGTCTGGGGTCTTGTGGTAACTTGGTGTGTTCTCCTTATCCTCCTTAGGCATTGTCACCACATTAGTTTTCATCCACTGCATTAGGTCTTAAATCCATGCTTCAGACCTTGTAAAAAGTCAGCAGTAACAGTCAGAAAGTTGTCTATCTTAAAAACAGATTTAGTTTCAGTAGCTAGTGTTAAAATGGAAAGTGTCTCATAGTTATCCTACGATATGATCGTATCACTGAGTAATGAGTAGTGATACTTAACACATCTGGTTTGCTTGCAATATCAATTGCAATTCCACTGTTTTCATCAAACAGTGGATTGGTGAACTTGTTCTTATTTTTTTGTTAATTTTTATTTCTGTTTTCACTCCTTCTCAAAACCAGACATTATTATTATTTTTACGATGGGATTGTTGCTAGTTAAATTTAAATAAATTATTGCTAGCAGTTCCTAGTTATCCTTCATAGTTTTCAGTTTCAATTATTTCTGACAGATTTGTGTTGGCTTTTTACAGATGTTTAAAGCTGATTTCTTCTTAAGTGACAGATATATGCATTATTATTTGGGTTATTGTTTTTTTTAATATATACGAATTTAATTGCCATGTTCATTTATGCCTATAAATCTACTTCAATTTAAACTGCTTTTCAAAATTACATCTTCTGTGGAATTCTTTTATGCTGGATGCACAATTTTTCAGTTGGTAAATTTTGCAGTGTAATTCCAAGAGTCCCGTGGTAGTGGTCTGCAATAAGTAATTTCTTTCTGTTTCCTATCCACAACCCATTCACATCCCCTCATTCCTTCAGCAAGTACCTGCTTTTGCAGTCACTCTCATCTAGTTCCTTTCTTTAAACTGACCTGTGTAGTTAAGAAACAGGTCAGTCAGTACTGACTTTCTGTCTTAAAATAACCATCCAGGAAGATGTTCTGTTGGGACTAATTGCTATTGTTTTCTCTGTAGACTTTTAGATGACAACTGTGTCTTCTGTGATGTACCAGCACCAAGCACTTTGACTGTGCTTCACAATGGACGTAGTCCATTAAAGACTTAATTGCTTTGGAGAATTATTCATCTGTCTTGGTATAGTAGTCCTCATAGGGCAGGACTTTTGCTTTCTGCTCTCTAAAGGCATGGTACTTAGGGAAGGATCTTCTCCATGACACATTTCTGAGCGTAATTATAGTAACTGGTCTCTTCTCTTGCTGCAGCTTGCTAAGTTTTCAGAGGACACTCTCAGCAGCTACACAGAGATGGTATCTTCTCAGGTACTATTATTATGAATTGTTTTCTTACATCTTTCATCTTCACGATATCCTTTCCCTTCCTTTCTCGTCCCCTGCTTGTTCCTAGAGCCTTTTTTGCTTGTGCCAGTTGTCTATTGTCACGCTTTTGCTGCTTTAATTTGCTGTGCATGCAGGTTGCATGTCTTTCCCCAACCCCTGCCCATGTAGACACTGCTGACCACAAATTGAGGCAGCTTTGATACTGAGTACAGCTGTGCTTTTCTGAATATTGCAGATGATTTGAAATCAACTTTTTCTGTCCTGAAGAAGGTGCCTCTTTCAAGTCCTATTCCAGGAGTAAAATAAACCTTTTATGGTGTGTGTCAGAAAGAAAAGAAGTATTTTACTTGTACCAGAAACACCTACTTCTCCAATCCAAAACTAAAGAACAGTGAGAACAGGGGTCAGCATCAAGACCAAATGTGAAAAGGGGAGCGTAGGATGTTCATGCTAAAAGTCTGATCCTGTTTCAGAGGCTTGTTAATGAACTTAAGCACATTACTAATCCTTCAAAATCTGGGGCAAATAAACATTCAAAAGAGATGTTTCCTGGGGTAGGAACTGCATCTGGTTACTCTGTAAATTGCATCACCCAGATTAAACAGGTAGGCAGAGGAAAGACACTTCGCTATCTATTCTAGCATTAAGATTTCTATTTCCATAAAGAAGCAGATGAACTCCAGAAGCAATTAAAAATCCTACATACTGTAAGAATCAATTTATGTCCCCCTGCTCCTAGCCACATAGAGGAATGCACATTGGTACACATGCTTTCTTTTTTGAATATTTTGTTGTCCTTCTCTGCCAGTTCATCATTTAGCTGAGCTATTTTTCAGGTATTGAAATGGGATCGATTTGAGCTCACCTTCCCATTATAAAAGATCTTCTTTCCTTTTGTGCCCATGTAAAAACTTTGCCTGCAAGAAACTAGTTTAAACGAGTGTTTTGGTTTTTTTTTTTTTTCCCTTGTGCTAGCTCTTGCATTCAGCCTTATGACTGTACTAACCCTTAGGATCTAAGAAATTAGATCTAAGGATGCTCTGCAGTGACAGCATTCCAGAGCAACAGCTAAAAAGCAAAAAATAACATTGTAAGGCAAGCCTGGTTTTGCTGGCTTTAGGAATGCACAGAGAAGTCTGGTGTTTAAATTGATTCCTGCCATCCAGGCCCCCTCTGAAATGTTTTCATGTGAAAGATATAGGGTGCCACCATGACATTTGAATTTTGCAAAATACCTCCATCCTTCTGTTTATTACTGCATTGATATGCTTCATTTATAATGATGCAGTAGTCAGCCCACCTCAACTTCATTTCCGACGTTGTCACTTCCCCAGTGACTTTACCCAGTTTGCAGTGTGATTATCTTAAGCGTAAGGCGGGGCCTCACATTCCTTACTCCAAGGGGATTAGAGGAAAAGATGCCAAGAGGTACCAGCTGACTTAGTCCAGATGAAATCCCTTCAGAATTTCTTCCTATGTTTTTGGATAAGCAAAGGTAGTTTCAGTGAATTCTCAATTCAGCAATCAAAATTTCTGCTGGTATCCTTTGTGGGAAAGGAATGCCTTCCCTTGAGAACAACAGCACCATATCAGTTAACTGGTTCCCACAAAGACTGATGTTTATCTTACAGTGTATCACTGTGTTGAACCTGAAAGCAGGTAATGTCATACTTCTTTTCTTCCTTCTCTCCCTTTGTCTTCTCTGAATGAGTCTTTAATTAGATGGTTCTTCTGTGTTTCCCTTGGCAGGAAATGATACGCTGTATCTGGAGCCACTTCTTGTGTGTTTTAAAAGGCAAATCTCCAACACTGAGCTTCACCTCCAGCTTGCTCCATAGTCTGGGATCTGTCACTGTGAGTACTGTTGGGCTGTCAGAAAACCCTAAGTAGATGCTTCGTTTGCATTGATCATGTAGTCCTTGCCTGAGCACAGACTATTAGTAAACAGTTCACCATGATGGGACTAGATACCCCTCAGGTATCTTGCAGATCTTAAAGCTGTCATGTCTAAGCAGCATATTGACAGGCTAAAAGAATAGTGAGATACTCTGTGCCATCTAATATGATGTCTGTATGTTCTACTATCTTCTGCTAACTCTTCAGTAGTTGCTTCCTTATCGTGGGTTTCATGCCTAATTTTGCAGTCCTAAGATAAAATTGGTATTAAACAACCAATCAGTCCAGGTAGAGCAGGGAAATATCAGATGCTGAGGATTCTTAAGATAGAAGGTTGATGAAGGAGGGACTTTTCTGGCCTCCTATGTGTTTATTCAACTTTATGATATTTGCAACTATGTGTGAATGCTTAGATGTGTTTTCGCTGAAATTTTGCATTCTTGGGGGTGTTGTGGGATGTTCTAGGTGCTCTGCTGTGTAGACAAGCAGGGGATTCTCTCCTGGCCAAATCCTAGCCCAGAGACTGTTCTGTTCTTCAGTGGGAAGGTGGAACCACATCATGATAGCCATGAAGATCTTACTGATGAGCTCTCTACACGGTCCTTCTGCCACCCTGAGATGGACGATGAGGTGAGGGATATGTAACCCATAATGTAACACATTAGCTGTAAGCATAATATGACTGACATACACTATTTGGTACTACAGAGGGGTCTCTGCTTGTGCAGAAGTCTTGTGACCATAATTCTTTGCTTATAAGATTAAAAATCCACAAGGTTGAGATCCTCTTCTATAGGAGTCATAAAACAGCATTTTTTCTTCCCTTTCTCTCTGTCCCCACTTCAGTACATTTTGCATATTAATCAAAAGTGGTTCATGTTCAACTGCTGAATCACCACCGTTCATTTTGTTGATATCTTGCAGCCCCATGAAAGAGATGCTTTGCTCTCTGGCCCCTTGGCAGACACAGTCCATGTGACTAATGAGCAAGAGAGGAACAACTGGTCTAGTGACCCTCCAAAGGCTCCTGATGCCCATACCCACCGAAAGCCAAACAGCAGAAGCAAGCATCCCTCTGGGTCCAATGTGAGTTTTAGCAAGGACACAGAGGGTGGAGAAGAAGAGCAAACTCAGGTAAGACATATAGAAGGGGCACACAATTAGTCTTTTGTGGATCTACAAGATAGACGACCCTGTAGAGTCTTCTATTTGGGGAATTTGAGAGTTCCCTGAGGGATTCTGGGCTCAAGCTGTAATCATTGTAACTAACTAGAACTTTCCTATCTGTTGGACCAGGTTGCTGGCGACACTGAGGTGCTGGCTTGTGAGGCTGAAGACTTTGTGTGTGACTACCACCTTGAGATGCTTAGCCTGTCCCAGGACCAACAGAACCCCTCTTGCATCCAGTTTGATGACTCCAACTGGCAGATACACTTGAATTCCCTCAAGCCTCTGGGTCTGAATGTGCTGCTCAATCTCTGCAATGCCACTGTGACAGAACGCTTGTGCCGCTTCTCTGACCATCTCTGCAACATAGCCCTCCAGGAAACTCACAATGCCGTGCTGCCTGTCCACGTGCCTTGGGGCCTCTGTGAGCTTGCCAGGCTAATAGGTAAGGAGAATTCGAATGTGTGGACACAGAGAAATCAGTGCTGCCAATAGATACTTAATCCTTAGAAAGCATATGCAAAATGTTTTCCCAGTCCTGGTTTCTGAGAAGGTAGATTTACAGAGCTGACTCTGTCATTATCAGGTTGCCAAAATAGTCTATTAAAGATGGTGCTTTGGCAAGTTCAGACATTGTAGACACTAGCAAAAGAAAAAATGTCATCAAGGATATTTCCAACAAACCCTGTCTAGGTTTGGTATTCTTCTGGCTCGAATCTGCAGTTTTTGTTTGGGGACAAGAATAGCTGCTAATGGAAAAATAGATGCTCTGTCTTCACCGCAGTGCTTTACCAAGAGAGTGGGTAGAAATGATGATGTGTACCTCAGCTAATTTTATAGATGGGAAAACTGAAGCACACAGGAGGTAAGATGCAGCACTAGAATTATAATCTGAAAGCTTTTGAACTCAATTCTGTGCTTGTTCTTCACAGTTCCTTTCTTCAATGAATCAGAAGCATGAAAGCTGTAATTACTAGTAAAATCTAGTCCTTCTGAATATTTTTCGTCATAGGTCTTGGAACATCTTGGCGTAGGTGCTCTGTGAGCACAGATTAACCTACCTGTTACTGGGGAAAATCAAAATGAGAGCAGGCAAGATAGATGGCACAGAAGCAGGAGATAGGAATATTCTTTTGCTTTGGTTAGCGTCTAATTTTTTCCTCATATTCATGTTTCAGGTTTCACACCAGGTGCCAAAGATCTTTTCAAGCAGGAGAATTATTTGGCCTTGTACCGCTTGCCAAGTGATGAGATGGTTAAGGAGACAATGCTGGGGAAGCTTTCATCAATCACCAAGAGAAGACCACCCTTGAGTCACATGATTAACCTGTTCGTGAAGGACACCACGACCAGTAAGGCTTCCTCTTTCTTTGTGTGTCCACCTAGGTCAGGAGGATCTTTTTCCCAGAGAACCTAGAAAATGTCATTCTGGAACAGCTTGGAGTCCCCAACTGGTGATAGCCTTGCTCTGCCTATGATCAGTACAGATAAGTTCAACAAACCTAAATGATCAGTGCTATGAAATACTGAAGAATTCTTCTCAGCCCTGGATCATTCCAGGATCATGAGTAATTTTTTAAAAATTGTCTTAGCATTTAACAAGTCTGTTTTCTGGGACCAAATAGCAGTGTAATACAAGGTGGGTTTTGAACAGTCTTCATTTGGTTGGTGAAACTGATGCTGCACAGGTTTGAATATTTCTCAGGGTATTAACTAGTGATGCTTATCCTTCTGATAACACAAATCATAAATCATTATTAGTAAGTTGTACAGTATAGTATAATACATATTCTATTTCTATATTACATTCTAATAAGAAATCACAGAAATCTCAGACAAACCCACGATGATCATGAATGCAGCCCCTGAGGCCATGCTGGTTTCTCCACTCCTACTCCTTCCTATTCCAATAGGAATGGACTAGAATGGAAAGGATGTGGAGATGGACATGGTGAAGTCTAAAAGCACCCTAGCAAGATTTAGCAGTTTGCCCAGCAGAGGTCTTAGTCTCTTAATAATACCTTAAATTGACTGAACTCAGCTTTCTGGAATTGGAGTTTGTTCAATATTGAATCTGAAATATGGCTACTATATTGGCCCAAGATTTACCAAGTAAACTGGCTTCTCTTACCTGTTGCTTCTTAAACTTGTATGTTAATTTAGGTAGGAGCTTTTTTGTTTGCCCCAATAGCTGCTATCTCACCTTTGTGAGCAAGAATTTTTCTGATGCTTATTCTTAGTGTAGATGAAAACCTTCAGTGTTGCCTCATTTCAACTCCTTATCCTCACTTTTAAACGGTTTAGTTCATAGGCTGGAGCTCAGACGAACACATGTGTGACCTGGATTATGCTGTCTAGAGTAAGTTCTAAGGGGAGTTTTGCCAGCGAGGTTATTTAACCACTGGAACACTTCTCATGTGATTGTTTGGTCCTTGAAACTTCATAAAATGTGTGCAAGCAGAAATAATGGATTATGCAGATATTATTGTATGAAATCAAATGGCTGTGTTTTCATAGATTCAGACCGGATGACTGTAACTAACCTCTTCTGATTCAATATTTGTGAATAAATCTTTGAATCCACCCACTCCCATGGTGTGCTGAAGTCAAGGGATGTACATAAATTGACAATTGTAGCAGAAATAGGAGGTAATTTATCTGTATGTTCCCTTAGCATTCCATTGAAATATGTGCCTTGCCATCTGGCAGCATTCTTCCCAAATCCTTAGTAACCACATGGAAATGAGGGACTCACCAGAATTCTCAGCAAAGTAAAATGGCTTGATACTGTCATCTGCCCCTTAGAGGAACTGTTGTGTGGCATGTTGTTAACACTGAATGGAAATCACATGGGAAAAGATTGTAGTTGCTGTCAGATATAAATGTAGGTGTGTGCACACGTGTGGTCATGTCCACGCTCTTGCTCTCTGTCCAGGGCATAGACATTCCGTGAATGTCTTGTTCTCTTTTTCCCAAGATCCCAAGTCCTTCCCAGCAAGGACTATCTGACCATAGGATCAAGGTGGGAAGGATTAAGTATTTATGCAGTAAAATTAATGCCATACAAGTACTCCTTTATGTCCCTGAAACAGGCTCCTTCTTTCACGCACAGTTCCCATTTGTCTTGGAGGATCGTTAGTCTGATAAACTCGGCGCGCAATGACTCTTTGTAACAGAAAGTAGAGAGCTGCTATGTTTTGGAAAATTCTCCTGTGTTCCTGAAGATCCCTGCCAGATTTGTGCAAGTGGATATTCTTGGCTTTTGATTTCACCAGCTTGTGTGAGCATTTCAGCAATGCTTATATTCTCATGAGAAGATGCACACAAGAATATCTTTTCTTCTGTTCCATTGCATGCAGGACCAAGATTTTTTCCCACCTTCTGTAGGAGTGGGATTGCTAATACAGTATAAAAGAATAGAAACTGACCACCTGCCTCACATTTTATCACAGCCTTGTTGAACTTCCAGTTGGACAAATAGCAGCTGAATGCATTATTCAATCTTGAATAATTTCTTGAAGGGGAACTGAAGACTTTCTATGGAGGAAAACGTAAACCTGGAGTGGATCGAGGAACCGCTATTTTAACAAAGGAGCAGTTAGTATGATCTCTCTTGCCTGGGACCCCGTATGTGTGTTGCCGACTCATTGTTTACCTGTTTTTCAGGTACTGAGCAGATGTTTTCACATGGGACAGCCGACATCATCCTTGAGGCCTGCACAGACTTTTGGGACGGTACTGATATTTACCCCCTCTCTGGCTCTGATAGGTGAGCATCCTTGTCATTTGGTGCCTTTAGGAACTGCAGTTAAATTGCAGCGGGAACCTGGTCGCTCAGTATTAAAAGCTATTTAATAGAAGCTTGAAGTAGGTTATGAACATAAGTTGTCTCTGCCTATAATTAATTGTTATAATTATAGCAGTATAAGAGATGAGATGTCAAGAAATAACCCGACTGTAAGACTAAACCATTTCGTACTGTATCTGTTGACATAGTAGCCTCTTAGAAGTGGACCATGACTGTACAATGTAGCAGAATGATGAATTCTAATCAGATCATGTGATGGTAGCAAAGAATTGTTTTTGTTGTTCAGTAAATGGCTTATATCTTACAGGAAAGTGATCAATTCATCCTACTGTTGACACATTCAAACCAGTCCATCACAATGCATCATGCCCTTTTAGTCTTGTATCTGTTCAGTATCTGACAATGTCTGTTGCATTTTATCTATAGGATAAATTTCTGCTCCTTCTAGCACAACAGACAGACTAGCGATGTTTAGTTTTATTGAATAGGACCCAATGAAAAACCCCATGTATATTCTAATTTGTTGCCTTTATGAGTTCAACAAAGAGAAGGAACTTTACGCTATTCTAGTGACTAAATATTGCCTAAATGTAGACTTGAAATACAGCTTCTGGGACCCACACTATGAAAGGGAATAGCAAAGAAGTCTGTTACTGTAACTATCTCTGCTGTAGATACTACTGTCAGAGTTGTGAGTTCCTTTGTGTTTATCTTATATAAATAAACTCTGATTAATTAGATTTCTACTGTCATGCAGTAGAGTCATCTGGCAGTCACGTAAAGCATATCAGCAAGTGTGTTCAAGGAGTGCTGTGTTCATATCTGTCAATGTGTCTAATCAACATCCAGCAATGCTCACCACTGCCTCTGTTGGAACACAGCCCTGCTCCTCACAGAACGTGTTTTTCCAGCTACCCAATTGGTGACTTCTGTATCAAACTATGTGTACGTTGTCAGAAATGCAGCACATTTCTGCTAACTCTGTTTTTTGTCTCTTCCATATAGGAAGAAGGTGTT
Organism: Pavo muticus; assembly: GCA_016647715.1. Classification (NCBI taxonomy): domain Eukaryota; kingdom Metazoa; phylum Chordata; class Aves; order Galliformes; family Phasianidae; genus Pavo; species Pavo muticus. The sequence goes on along the minus strand of JACDJE010000038.1, from coordinate 128,949 downwards.
AGATTTCTACCAGCGGGCCTGCCTCTCAGGATACTGTTCAGCTTTTGCATACAAGCCAATGCATTGTGCCTTGTCCTCCCAGCTCAATGGCAAGTGCATAGAACTGGTACAGGTCTCTGGGCAGAGTGCTATCTTCACATGCTGTGATCTGCCTGGGACAACCCCCATCAAACAGAATACTCGGAGGAATAGCTGGAGCTCAGATGGTATGTGTTTTCTGTTCTGTCTATAAGAAGTTCTACTAGGCCGAGTGCTTTCTTTCTGATTGATCTAGAGCTGTAAGAACACGTTGCACTAATTAAGCACTAAGGGTGTCTGAAGTAGATGCATTTCCAGAAGGAATAATGATGTAGCAGCTGCTAAGTATGGTTCCAGTTTGGCTATTGAAGCTTGCAAGTTTTTTTTTTGCCTTGGGAAGTCTGTTTCCTTATGCAGGCAATTGTGAGTCAAGACTTCTGAGTATTTTGACGCTTCGTATGCTATCTGACTGATTTTATGGAAATCACTTGTTTTTTCAAAGCAACTAAACGTTTGAAGGTGTGTGACTGCTCTCCCGTGATGGATTTTGCTGCTGTGCTGAAGTATAAGGTTCCCAGTAGATGTAGAATTGTACCTCTCCTCCAGAACAGCACCTGAGAAATAAGCACATACCATTAAATAAGGTGATACAGGAGATTGTTTTGTAAGACTAACCTTAACCTGTTTCTGCCTTGGTCTCCCATACTGTAAAATGTGAGTAATAGGGTTTCCAACATCTGTGAGGCACTAGTGACTGAGTGTTTTCAAAACACTTTTCAGTCTCACCTGTGTCAAACTTCGTGACTGTATAAAGTGTTTTATTATTTTGTTCCGCATGCCGTACCCAGCTCCCAGTTACCACAGGTGGTGATGGTGAAGGAACACTGTCAAAGAGCCTTTGCAGGCTCTTTGGAAGCATCTGCAGTATCTCTGGTGGGAACATGATCCAGTTCCTTTACATCAGCCTCTCATACTCTGAAGCCTCTCTGCCTCAGCCAGACTTATGCTTATAAGCACAGTATGATGTATTTAAAATGCACATGCGAACATTATGCAGCACACATCCTCTACCTTTCTGCACCAATTTCTTGTGACTGATTCCTGTCTTCTCTTTTGTCTTTTTCCTTTACATGCTGTTTCATACTTTTGGTCTCACGTGTGGGGATGTTCTGAAACTGCTTCTGTGATTGGTATGCTGGAACAAATGGATGCCTCTTCAACGTTCCTCTGTGTGTGCGTGCCTGTGTGTGTTGCATGTTTCTGTGTCTGGATGCTGTGTCCTCATATATTACCTTAATGGGCTCTCCCACCACGTGTATTGTTATCTGATGTACATCTGGACTCTTGTGTCTCAATGTGATTGCATGTTGTTTGCATGCCTGAAGAAGGGATTGGGGAAGTGATGGAGAAGGAGGACTGTATCCAGGCTCTGAGTGGACAGATCTTCATGGGAATGGTCTCATCTCAGTATCAGGCCCGTCTTGACATTGTCCGCCTTATTGATGGATTGGTCAATGCCTGCATTCGTTTTGTCTACTTCTCCCTGGAAGATGAGCTCAAAAGCAAGGTAAGCTGTCTTTGCTGAAACCCCTGAACTTGCTGTCAAACTGGAGGGTGTAGCTCCTATGCAATCTAAGGTTAACCTGATTCACTTCCCTAGTGAGTCCAGAAGGTACTTACACTCCAATTTGGCATTGGCCTGCAGTACTCTTCACGTGGATAGCTACACTAAACTCTTTTGCGTGCTCTCCTCTAGGTGTTTGCTGAGAAGATGGGTCTTGAGACTGGCTGGAATTGTCACATATCTTTAACACCCAATGGAGATGTTCCTGGCTCTGAGATCCCTCCTTCTAGTCCCAGCCATGCTGGCTCCCTGCACGATGACCTACATCAGGGTGAGAGAACTTCACCTAATCCACTTTGAATGCCACATGTTTCCTGAATGGTTCCTTTAAACCCGTTCATAGGGATCTGTTTCCTCACCAGATATCTGATCCTTCAGATCTTTGAGCACAAAACAGGATGGGCCTGAGGTGTGTGCATGTGTGAGTGAGAGAGCCTTACATTTATATATACACTTATAGATGTATAGATAGATAGATACACACATTTATACATTCCTGCAACAGTCGATGCTCTAGCTGTTGGAAACAGGCATCCTTCTGTGCACAAATTGCCATGCTTTTACGAATGCTCATTAGTGATTTTGGTTCTTGCTAAAATGGCGGTTAAGCCACTGAAGATCAGTCTCTTACCTGTTAATTAGTCTTCTTTTACTTTAAGCAGGCTTCCATCAGTCTCCTCTTCTTCTAAAAGAAGAAAGAACAGAACAGATAAACTCTCGTGTCTCAAAAGAGCAGAGACTAGGCTCACATATCTACTTCTGCACAGATTAGTTATCTAAAAATACTGCATCTTAGATGATTGAGGGGGACCTAGAAAATAAGGCTTCGCATTTCCTGGCTTCTGCAGTACTGTGTGAATATATCATGTAGGTGGCACAAGAGTGGCAGAGGTGGGTTTGGGCTTATTGTTTATGCTGTCTCTGCTCCAGTTTCTCGAGATGATGTGGAGGGGCTCCTGCTAATGGAAGAGGAAGGGCATTCAGATCTCATCAGCTTTCAGCCAACAGACAGCGACATCCCAAGCTTCTTGGAAGACTGTAACAGGGTGAGGCTCCCTTTCTCTATTCACCCTGTGCTATTGTCATGGTCGCTAATATCATAACAGCACATTGGGGAATTCATTTTTCAAGCCAATTCGTTGACTGGTTTATATCAGAACTCTAATTTTTCTCCCCCCACTTCCAGCTTGGAAACTAGGGACTGGGAAGTTTGGAAATTCTCTGTTAATCACTTCTGCTGAATGTATTTACATATATTTTCTCTGGATTTTAAGAGGGGAGATAATCCCCTGCAGAGTGGTCCTGAGAGGCTCATCTCAGTCTGTCTGGATCCCCTTGCCATGTGCTGGGGAAGGAGTGGAAACATGCCCACACTCCACATAGACAGAAGAAACTTCTCACCTCCACCCGTGAGCAGTAGTAGCTGGTGCTGGCCAGCAGTCAGGGTGTGGGACATGTTCTTCTTGCCAGAAACTGAGACATGCTCAGCATAGGTTACAGAAGTATCTAACAGATACAGGATTTATAAAAGTAATCTTTTAAAAGTTTATAAAAAGTGGGCTGTGTTTAGGAAGCAAAATCCATTCCCTTGCTGTGTAATACAGCTGCAACTGAAGTAGCAGGTATATGTGCTGGGAGACAGCCCATATTCCCTAAGCAGATTCTCCCCACAGATAAAAATTCCTTACAAATTCTTGAGACAGGTTTTTTTTTTTTTTTGTGTGTGTGTGTGTGTGCGTGTGTGTGTGCATGTGTGTGTGTGTAGGGGGGGGGGTTGTACTGACATTACAAACCCTAAAGGACTGCACAGACTGCCTGGCACATCAGTGTAGAACTTCAGTAGGAAGACTTCTTCTAGTGGCCTAGGAAAGCCAGCTTCTGTCTGCATTTATCCTGGGAGTCATAATTCTAATTTCAGCAATTCCTCAATGTCTACCTCCCTCATACACACACACCTGCTTAGTTTCCTCTTTGTCTTTTTCAGGCCAAACTCCCACGGGGGATCCACCAGGTCAGACCTCACCTGCAAAACATTGACAATGTGCCTTTGTTGGTGCCCCTCTTCACAGACTGCACCCCAGAGAGTAAGTAGCACAGAGCCTAGGTCTGTCCTAGAACTAGGTGTAATTACTTTCTCCATCCACATTCTCTGGCTCATCTGGGTGTGGACAGTAGTGAATAACATAGATCAGAAATCCAAAAGGGCATTTTGATATTAATGACCCTCTAATTGCTACCTGTGGGGAGGCAGATCTTTGTCTTAATACAACTTTCCTTAGCTACAGAAATGGGCTAAGAGTCACTTCACTTGCAAAAAAATAAGAGACACAAGTAAACATCCACAATGCTACTGCTTTTTATGAAGTGTTATCAGTGTGCTAGGAGACTATGATCTTTGCTTGCAACCTTTGCTTCATTACATAACTCAGAAATCACCTCCCAGAAGTATTTTTCTCTGGCAGTTACCATAGCACCATTAGCTGCTTTGCAGTTTTTGTCTGCAGAGACCAAAAAGGACAACATTTCTTTTTCTCAGAAACAATATTTTATCTGATTGCTAAGCTCGCAAATACCTGTCCAGTCTACAACATAAATCCCAAGCATCATCATGATTTGACATTTTTAAGTCCTTCTGGGCACAGTTTAAAGGAATGCCAATGAGAACCAGTTACAGACCAGTCTGCCTAGGTGCTCAATATATTTAATCCTTCTCTGGCTGAGGTGGCACTTCCCCACTTCATCTAATCTCTTGCTGCTCTGCAGACCCAGGCGCACCAAACATTTAGATTAGTTGTTTATATAGGCATCTGCAGAGAAGGTGGTTTTTTTTTTTTCCTTGGGCTCTTCTAGAAAACTCATATATCCACAGAGTACTGTGCACAGAGCTACAGAAGAAAAGTCAGATCAAAAAGCAGTTTTGATTTAGAGTCCTCAAGGTGTTAATAAAAAGACTGAGGGCTTAGAGGTAGGGCTGGGAGTGGAGCTACAGGGACTTGTTCTGAGCAAGGCTAAGCATGGTGTGCTTTGTTATATTCTTTTTGTTCCTTCAGACTCAGAACAGCAGTGAGTTGCCACTGAGCAGAATTTGAAATTAAAGTAAATTTAGTTTCTGCTGTTTTCTAGCAAGACCATCTGATGCTGATGCCATTTGTGTTACACAACCAGGGTATACCTAGAACTCTGGCCAGAAAGAGATGTGCTAGAGGTACAGATCTCTGGGTCACAGCATTGTGAATCACAGCTCAGTTCCTTCAGTAGGCAGATAAAAAGGGCACTTGAACTGCAATTAATTACCAATCTGTTTGTGCCCTTTGACTGTGGACCTGACTACATGTGAGGAATACCAGCAGGGGTCATTTTAAAAGATCTGTCTGCTCACTATCCAGACTAGAAAGGGTGTGTGAAACCTACATGCTTAATGAGATAATGCACTTTCTCCTTCTGCCCCATTGCAGCAATGTGTGAGATGATTAAGATCATGCAGGAGTACGGGGAGGTGACTTGCTGTCTGGGAAGCTCTGCCAACCTGCGGAACAGCTGCCTCTTCCTGCAAAGTGATATCAGGTAGGACAGGATCCAGAGTCCTTTTTTGTCTTGGGGTTATGCAGTGCCAAACCATGGGGACTGTCAGGAGGATTGCTTTGTCTGTCATTGTTAGCTGGGTGTGTCACTATAAGGGACATTTGAATGGTATTAGGTGGGATCCCGTTATTTTTGAGTTGAGTGACTGCTTAGAGAAAAAATCTGTATCAAGGAATCTATCTTTGAAAGGAAGCTGTTACTCTTACTTGCTGAAATACTGCTCGCCAACTGGAAATGCAAAAGCTTCCTGTTTGCACAAAATAGTGGCAGTGCCCCTCTGGATCAACCAATTTGTTGACCTTGAGCCACGCATCCAAATATATTATTTCTCTAGGAATAACTGAAAGCCTGGGGTGATTGATCCTGAATTCATATCTCAACTAAGGACTTCACTACCAGCAAGGCAGATAGGGGTGGCATGGCACAGTGCAAGTTTACAGGCTGGCCTGCAGTGGAGAACAGTTTCTCCTCTGGGATGAAGTCTTTCCCTAATGCTCCTGTGTTGTCCATACAGTATAGCACTGGACCCTCTCTACCCATCCCGCTGCTCCTGGGAGACCTTTGGCTATGCCACCAGCACCACCATGACTCATGCCTCTGATGAGCTCACCCCACTGCAGCTCTCAGGACAACTCAATAGCCTGCCTTGTTCCATGTCCTTCCGCCAAGAAGAGAGTACCAGCATTATAAGGCTTATAGAGCAGGTGAGCCAGACATATCCCCTTTCTAGTTTTCTCTGTCTTTGGCCCACCCCTTTCTGCCTGCAGCTCATGAGGAGCAAAGCCAAGAGCACATGTGAGCATTCTTGTTGAGAAGTCTGCAGTGAGCTGCCAACATTAGCTTTGTTTGGGTCTCTTGTCCTTTGTGCAGAAAGCACAAAAGATTCTTCCTGTCTGACCCTCCTGGTCCAAAGCATAGAGCATGACTTGGGAATGGTGCCCTGTGGTACCACGACAAGAAAATAATTCAACTGAATGAAGTATAAACTTGTTGAGATTCGCTAGCTGGAAGATAATGCATACTGGAGTGAGGCATTACCCCAGAAAATCCAGGAGGTTTAAGCAAACCTACCCCTTGGTTAAATTCTGTCCCTCCATCACAACCTCTGCATCTAGGCAGGACACCTCTCCTCTCCTGCAGGCCACATGATCTGCCCCTGCCTGCTGTTGGCTGATAACTGCTCCCATCACAGTGAGGGCTCTGAGGGTTTGTGCTTCCTTCCAGGCCCGGCATGCAACATATGGGATCCGCAAGTGTTTCCTCTTCCTGCTGCAGTGCCAGTTGACGTTGGTCGTCATTCAGGTGAATCCTGGCCTGACTGGGGACAGCATTTAGGTCACAGGACAGGGGTACTAGCAAGGATAATGGGTGGCTGCAGCAGGGCAGCCTTGCAAGGTGGGGAGATAGCCTTCAGGCAGTTTAATACAACACATTTGGAAAAGTTACAATAAAGACTATAAGATCCCAGTCTACGCTGCCCCTTCTCCTTGACCCTCCTCTATAGAAGTTTCTCTCCAACTCATTTTTCCTTGGAGAAAAGCATCCTCTGCAGCACCTGCCCTAGCAGCCTATAAAGTATGGAGGGGCTGTGCAGCAGCCCACTAGTTACCAGCTTGCACTAGTGTTCTGTGGGAGGATGGTGGCACCTGGGGATAACAGGGCTGTCCTAGCACTGCTCACACTCTTCACTCTGGACTGTTCCTGTCTAGTTCCTGTCCTGCCTGGTACAGCTGCCTCCCATCCTAAGTACCACAGATATTGTGTGGCTCTCTTGTTTCTGCTACCCACTGCTCAGGTGAGTCTGTCAGGCGGGGTGGAACATCCTGCTTTCAACCACCTACCACACAGACAAGTCCCCCAACCTACTGTGTCTATGAGGAAAGGAAGTGACATCACCCACAGCATGCTAAGGATACTGCAAGGATTAGTGTAAGTGCCTGCTATGACAAGGTGTTGGAAAATACAGATAGGAGTATTTGTGTACTGCTGGGTAAGCTCTGCATGCTGCCTGAGAGCTTCTTTTATCTTGTGGTTTGAGCTTCCACCCGAGAATCATTTCCTAACCCTGATTCTGCTGCACTGGGGTGTGATGGAGAGCATAGTGTATCAGGCAAAGGCCAAGGTGCCACAAGTCAATTTTCCCTATCACACAGCTGGGAGTTGCCTCTCTCCATTTGCTCCTGCCATGCCTGAGAACTTCAACAGTACACACCTGAAGGAGTGGGATAAAAGCACAGTTCAAGTACTCACCATTTAAGTGCCAATGCTTCAGTCAGAGAAGGTTCTTTAGTTTCAGATGTTAGCCCACAAAGCAGACGATTTGGTGCCTGAACTTACTAATGAGAAACTAACCTCCCTTTCTCCAGCATTTCGCTCCTGGGCAAGCCTCCCCACAGCTCCATCATGACCATGGCAACAGGAAAAAACTTGACTTCTATTCCTAAGAAGGTAGGTGGCCCATCATATAAGAATGTTTCCCCCTTCCTTCTCTTCTTTGTCCCCACATTGAAGCATAGCTGAGGACCTATGTGCTAACATAGGCCTTCCCAAATAACTCAGTAAACCGATCTGTGGCATAAGCAATCCTTACCAAAACCCTGGCATGGACACAAGGGGAATTGCTTGTTATCCATATGCCTATAGAGCAGATTCACAGCGCAACATCCAGAATCTGTACTGCAGCCTCTGATAATTCAAGTTGGGGACCTTAGGCCAGTGACATGCCTGTGTCACTCTGCTGCCTCTCCCTTATCCACAGACTCAGCACTACTTCCTGTTCTGCTTCCTGCTGAAATTTAGCGTGACCATCTGTTCCTGCCTCATCTGCTTTGGTTTCACACTGCACGAGTCCTGCAAAGAGGTGAATACTACCAGCCTCAATCTCACAGCCTGCCCTTCCATTATGCTGCACAGGTGAGGAACCAAGTCTGGCACTGTACACCCTCTTGCTATTCCTAGGTAGAAATGATCCCTCTCTAACAAGCTTCAGGCTCCTACAAGAACCAATCTTAATGTCTTTACAGAGGGCTGAGCGTTCTTCCTAGCCTTGACAATAGCATCTTTAGGACAAAACCTGGTCTCATTCAATGTCACATGGTATCAGGACAGCCCATTTTTCTAGTGAGAAGCTGACTCCAATCTCACACCCAGTTCTCCTAACTATCAAAGCAAGACGTGGTCCTAGAGGGAGCAGGTCAGACAGTAAGCTCCTACTGTTAACTTATTTCTTGTGTTCTCTCATTTGCTAGCAATGCTTATGGTGCTCCTGACTGGTTTGGGACATTTTCCAATGCTCTTCTTGTAGCCCAGAAGCTCACAGCTGGCCTGATTGTTCTACACACAGGTAAGTCCTTATTCTCAGTACCCACCTCCCCAGCTCTAGGAGAAAACGTGCATCTTATGTTTCTTCTTGTGTCCCCACTATGCGCAAACTCCATTAGAAGCAGAGATTCTTATGGCTGTCCATCAAAAACAAAGTCCCTTGTATTACTCTACATCACCCTAACAAATATAAGCCAGCACCTTCAGAGTTGATTCTGCCTTTTATCTGCTTGGTGAAGCACTGATTCTCTTCCATCAGAATGGCATCCTCTGTCTTTGTCTTCGTGTAAATTAACTAGTAGGGTTCTACAGCTCTTCAGAAATATGCCTTGCCTTACAAGTCCCTCTATTCCTGTCTACATCTTATAAAGAACCCCCATTCCTTTTCCCAGACATCAATGGTGTAACTGTGACAGCCCTGCAGGCTGAGGGGAGCCAGGCCCTGGCTGACCCTTATCACCTGTGCATGGTTGCCTGTCAGAGTAGCTCCAGCTGCTCTCCTGTGATCTTAAAGAGCCTCTGCTCCCTTTCCACCACATTACGTTGCGCATCAGTGCTTAGTAGAACATTCCATGTTGAGATGTGTAGAGTGTCTAGGTCAACAGAAATATTCCTGATTTGACAGACAGGTCAATTTTTGGTGTGCATTACATAAGCACACCAGGCTGAGAAACAGCTTTGGCATCCCTTTGGTGTGTAATGCTGTGCAGTATTATTACTGTGCTCCCCTTTGCTTATTCAGGGACTTGGATTTGCTGTGGGGAGCCTGGCCTGCAAGGACCTTGAATGAGAGCTTGGTTTCAAGAACATAAAATTTGTACCCCTTCGGAGTAAGAGCTGTTGATGTATATTGTAAAGCATTGTATCTGTGTGTGAATGTAAATAATACTCTGTTTTATCTGTCCCTGTAGTTTTCATATCCGTCACACATGTCCATCGCACTAAGCCCTTGTGGAAGAAGAGCCCCCTCTCCAACTGGTGGTGGACGCTCACTGTGGCTATTGTGTGAGTATCCCCAGGCCCTGATGAGGGATTCCAGAGTGCTGAAGGGAGGGGGGACACTAGGCGTTCTCCGGCACCAGATTGCTGACACAGAAAAATGGTAGCACGCAGCACTGGCTCTGTATTGCTGAACTTCACGCAAGGTGAAGTATCCCTGTTGTGAATCTGGAGATAGTTTATCTGGGCCCGAATCCTGATGTGCAGATCCTGGAAAGTGTGTTAGCTCTGCTGAGAACTTGCTGTGTCTGTTTATGATCTTAGATTACTGGGGCAAGTAGCACAGACCCTGCTGGACCTGAAGCTCTGGGAAAACCTCAGTTCTCCACTGACTTTTAAGTACATTTCCATCTCTCCAGTCTCATGGCTCCTGGGTTTTCTTTCCTTGATCCTGGTGGTTATCATCAATGAGATTGTCAAGCTGCATGAAATAAGGTATGGGAGTAGTAGGGAAGATGCAAAGGGTTGGATCCTTACTGCAGTTTAGTCTTGAGCTGCAGAGAAATAAAATACAGAGAACAGACAGGGAATAAAAAGGAAAGGGTGCATTGTGTAAATCACCTGGCTATGTTCCACCTCTCAGGGAAGAAGTACAGAGGAGAAAAGAGGGTCAGAAGAGGGCAGGGACAGTGAGACCAACATTCCTTATCTCCCACCAGTGAGAGGGAGACAGCCAAGATCTGCGAAATGCCAAGTGTGGCTTGGAGAGGGCTGTTCTCTATATCTTGTCGCAAGAGGGACAGGGAAGCATTGAATCACAGTAGAGGAAATAATGTCTTTACACAGTGCCTGGATTGTGAGATGCATTTCCATGGGAAGTAGCTGAAACCAAGAACTGGCAGGCAAAGTTCTTCCTAGTACGGTGAGCAGCTAGAGCTGGGAGTTAACGCTAATGAGCATTGATTCAGGAAAGGGAGTTGGCGGGGAAAGGCAGTGGGGATTGCAGGGAATGTTGATTGGGTACAGCTTCCATTTCTCATCATGGGAGGGGTTTCTGGACCTTTCTGCACTGTGTCTGGTGGGCTTGGAGACAGGACTTTGCTGGCTGGGGTAGGTGTGAGACCGTGGGTTGTTCTCTAGATTTAACTCTCCCCTCAGTACAGGAGGGCCCTGGTCAGGGGGCTCCCCTGCTTCTCAGGGCTGTGCAGCTCAGGAACTGCAGTGGGGCAGCTCTGCCTTTTGCCCCTCCATGTGCTGACTCTGCTATTTCTCCTGTCTCCTCCAGGGTCCGGGTCCGTTACCAAAAGAGGCAGAAGTTGCAGTTTGAAACAAAGCTGGGGATGAATTCTCCATTTTAAACCCTTTCAACTTGAATTCCCTGGGGCCAGGGTCACACAGCAACATCCTGCAAGGGGACAGCAGCTGCTCACAGGCTCAGGAAGTTTCCTTTCACACATACAAACCAGACGGCCTCTTTGCAAAACTGCATCAGCACCTTCCAGGGGAAGCTCAGGCAGGGCTCTGCTATCGGGATCCCCCAGTAGGTATGCAGTCCCTCTCTGGCCTGCCAAGTTGCTCTCAAGGGAGCCTGCAAGCTCTGGTGGCTGTTCGGGCTGCTCTTCCTTTATTTATTTATTAGTAGAGGTTTTTGTTAGTATGATGGTGATGCTGAAATCGACTGACTCCTTCCCTCTGGGTTAGCAAATGTTTTTTTGTTTTTTTTTTGTTTCATTTTTTTACCTGGTAGGATAATGTAGGGCCAGAAGGGGAGCTACAGGGCTGCTAAGGCAAGAGATTTCTATTGAAACCCATTTTTTTCCCTCTGCCTGCTTTCCTGGATGATGCATGTGTGCATGCCTGCGCATGTCCTCAGCTACCTTCCTCAGCTATCTCTTCTCCTGCTCTTGAGAGTATTGTGGGAATGTGACCTCCAGCCCTCACCTGGCACAAAGGGATACTGGGAAGGAACTCTGGCACCATGCTAGGAAAGCTCCCGGTCTGTCATGGCCAGGGCTGCCCTTTAGCATTGTTGTAGCTGCATGCCAACTGTTAGTGCTTCAAGAGATGAATGGGACAGGGCTTTAAGAAAAGCTGTCTGAGTTTAACCTTACTTCTGCGGAGCACAGGGAGTTAGGAGGACAGCTCTGCCTACTTGCACAGCCCAGCTTCCTCCAGCCTATTTGAACCAGCTGTTGTCTGCTTTAATAAGCCCTCAAAGAGGTAAGTTTATAACTGTCCTCATTTTTGTGATTTGAATTGCTGTTCTGGTTCAGTAAAATGCCTGCTTGAGAGAGCCACAGCAATATTTGCAGCTGGAGATAAAACCTGAGACCTCCCTACCCCTGCCATGGAGCAAGGGAGGTGTCTTTCCATCTATATCTTGCAGTTGTGACTAACACGGAGCTGGTGGGCAGCTCCTTTCCCAGCCTGGAACTGTGCTGCACTCAAGGCATAGGGATTCCCCCCTCCCAATCATGCCTTTCTGTGCTAGTGCTTTGAAGTCTCTCCCCACACAGCTGTACTCATTTTTATCTGGAGATTATCTTCTTTGTTTGGCTGGGGGAAACATTCCACTGATTGATGGCTACTGCAAACCATGATGTGCCCCCAGTGCTCCACACACGCTCCTGAGCTCTGAACAGACTCCAGCTGCACAGGGAACAGTGGTGCTGTTTGTGGGCTTACAGCTGGGGGCTACGCAGGAGCACATAGACTCGCCTACCGAAATATTTACAGCTCATGGAGATGCTGACTCTCTTCCTAGTTCTAAAAACTGGTTAAACCTGACAAATCCTGGCAATGTTTTTGCTTCCAATATTAACACTACAATATACAGCTGCTGTTTCCCTTTGGTGTCCTAGGTTAACACAAGGCTGCTGGTCCTTCCCTGGCAAGCAGGGAGCTGGCTGGAATCCCCAGCCCTACCTGCTGCTCCATCTTGTCTTCCTTACATTTCAACAAAAACAGGGAGCATGCACAGTGCTTGTCCTTAAGCAATACCCTTATTGCTGTGGGTCTAGCAGGGGAGCTGAACTGGAGTACAGCCAGCCTTTGAGCTCTGGGGACAGAGTGAGGCTGCTGGAGGCCCGTTACGGGTGTCAGGGGGCCTGGACCCTTTTCTACAGTTAGAGAGGGGCTGCTCAGGCTCTGTGCCGCTGGCGGGGTTGCATGGAATAGGGAGCCAGTAGCTCAGTGGGAAAAGGCAGGGCTGCTCACTTGCAATGCAGCAATGCTAGGTCAGCCTTTGCCAGCTGAGCTGACCTGAGCTGAGCTCTTCCTTCACTCCTTTCAAGTCTGCAGGGCTGCCTGGCACAGAGAGAACGAGCTGCTTCTTTCAGTCTCACTTAACTCACTAAATGCAAGTTCCAGATAGCTGGCAACTGAGAAATCAGCTTCTCTTTCTGATGCCAGGGCTGGCTGGCAAGTGGGGCACTATCTTCTCCATGGCCAAGCTGAGCTGCAGGCAGAGGTAGCATGGAGCTGCTCTATGCTCTGCCTGCAGGGCAGCCTGCCACCCAGACCTTAGCTCTTGTTCCGTGCCACTGAACTTGTGGGCGAAAAAAGGCAGCAGCTACCAGGACTTCCTGCTGGCTGCACCTTCCATGAGAGGCAGCGCCTCCAAGGTTTCTGTCTGTGGGTAATCACAAAAGTTACTGTTCTGCATCCTCCTTCCTGTGTTAGACTTGGATGGAGCCAAGGCATATTAAGGGAGCCTTTGGGATGGTCTGACATTGCCACCCCTCCCTCTACCATTGAGGCAGCTGAGGACCAGAGTGAAGGGCTTCAGGAAGAAGTTTCCTACATCAAGATGTTTTTAAATGGTGTATATTTTATATTAAATTTTTGGGGGATGTATGTAAAAATATTTGATTTGTATTAAAACTTGTATTAAAAAAAGAAACAAACCCTAACACACACGCATCCAGTGTATGAACAACAATAAATTACTGTCTTGGATAACACACCCAGTGAGTGCAGGAGGGAGTCTGCACCCTGCAAAGCAAGGAGCTACGAGTGCGTGCAGTTGGTCGTGCCATAGGGTCACAGTTAATTAGGCTCACCTCTGTTGCAGAAACACGGCCTGAAAGCTTGGTACTCCCAGAATCCGACCCTGACACTTTCTCCGAGTTTTTGCCAAGCCTTGGGCAAATGTGCCCAATGCTGCGTGGCTCTCCCACACAGTAACCTTTCCCTTACCAATTGGTCCCCTGGATCCCAGGCATGTGCTTGCTGCATGCTCATTGCTGACTGCTTTGAATGCAGCAGGCAGTGCAGCCTGAAGCTCAGGATGAGAGGCTGGGGGTGAGGGGCAAGCACTGGGAGCTCTTGAGAAGTACACTGTGATGAGATGAGGCCTGGGCTGCTTGTCCTGAGCAAAGGACCCAAAGCTGGGCAGAGGGACTGGAAGGCAGCACTCGTCCCATGTGCTCATCACACACTGCTGTCACAGTCATAATGCTTAGACTGAACATTAACCTCGCTAGAGGCAACAGCAGATCTCATATCAGGGAAATTATCTGAAGAAACCCAGATCTTAAACATGCAGGGGGCAAGATAAAGCTGCTCCTCAATGGACTTCAAACAGAGCAGGAGACGAGCTCGTATGATTTGACATGAAGGAGACAACTATGCAGAACTATAAAAAGGGTAAAATAGGCCCCACTGTTTAATAGAATTCAGTCTTAATGGATGTTAGTGGAAAACAAAACACATTATCAACACAAACAGCAAAAGGTTTAAAATCTGTTGTCAGTCTAGTGATTACATAGGCGATTTGTTTTGCCTCGGTCTTGCTGCACAGAGCAGGTGCAGGCAGGATCAGTCCCAGCTGCAGTGTACATAACTTACACACCATACAGTAGCTTCAAAATAGAGATCTAGAGCTTAAAAAATTGGCATTCTTCTGGAAAAATCAAGTGTTTAATTCCCTTATTGACAATGAGAGCGGCGTGATGCTGCCCTCAGGTGGCTCAGACAGTGACAGCTCCACACCAGTGTCCTCTTATCCCTGACCCCAGAGTACAAGACTTGCGGTTCTGGCTAGTATATATATATATAATAAATCACAATTAAAATATATACATTGGCCTTAAAAAAAAAATTTACAGTTTATCAACGTCAGGAAAAAAAAATACCAAACAAAAACCAAAAAACTGGATTTGTCCCAGATTGACTCGTGAGAATAAAAAAGAGTTTTTAAAGGTTTGTGCGAACCTTTTGATAAAGTGCCACTGGCTGGAGCTATTTTAAAAGCATCATGTCCATGATGTAGCACTTGCCTGTCAGACGTGGTCATTTAAATACACACAACATGATGTATAGATCAGAGCAACCAACTAGCGGAGCAAGGTGCCTTAACCACCTCAAACTCACCTCAAGTCCCAGCCAAATCTTTCTTGGGGAATTTTCCATCTTTGCTTCCCAGCGCAGGAGCAAGGCTAACACCTCCTACCTGGCCGTGGTTCCGTGGCCATGTGGGGGAAGGCCCACGTGAACTACCCGGGCAGGCTTTGCTCCTCCATGCAGGGCAAGGGGCTGTGAACAAGCTCCTTCAGTCTCACATTCCCCAAAGGACTGGGAAAACTGCCTCTTTGGCACCTTCTCCCTTTCCAGCTTGGTTTTGTGTGGGATATTTTCTAAAAGGGGTAGGAAATGGCATTTATTTTTCCCTTTGTTCGGAATTTTTCTAACAAATGGCACTTCAGTACAATCTTAGGTTCCCTTCTGGTGCTCTGCTGCTTTCATTTGCTTGGCATGCTGAGCGCAAGCCAAGTTCAGGGCTCTTGGTCATATTTAGACATGCACTACTAAACAGATCCTGGAAGGGAAATCTGTCTTCAAGCTATGCAGCCGTTCCTATTGCTTGGATGCAATGAGCTACCACTGCTGTTCCCCTGCTGCAGCCACAGGGCTGTAACTCCATCCAGTGTGTGTGCACAGCAGCTGCTGCTGAGTTCACCCCATGCATGTGGGATCACCTCTCTCACTGGATTTTAGCACTGCATGGAAGCCTGGTCCCAAACGCTGCTGCTGTGTAACAGCATTCACAGCCTGTGCCAGCATCTCCCTGCAGGGAAGAGGGAGTAGGAAGAGGGCCCACACCCAAAAAGAAAGAAATGAGGGTTAAAAAAAAAATTTTAAAAAATCCACCACTCTGCTACTTCATCCCTGGAAGCACAAGGGCTGCATTTTGGGTAGGCACGGTGTCAGCAAAGGACAGCCTCCATGGAATACATTGCTCTAGACTGCCTTAAATACGTCCATGTGCAGCATTCAGTGCCACCATCCCCATGACTGTGGGCATAGGCAGTGCCAGCCCCATCTTGGGAGGTGTGGGTCCCACTGGGGCTTTCAATCCACTCGCGTTACATGCTGCCTGACGCTGATGCATTTGGAAAAGCAACAAATAAAGCAGGAAGGTTCCTTCTCACTCTACGAGCTGCCAAATGAGGACAAGCCCTGTCTTCTTTCAGCTGCTGTCAGGCAGGGCTCTGCGCAGTAGCCAGCTCCACGGCAGCTGCCCAGGAAGGCCTTTCTTTTGACACACTGTTGGCAGGGGATAAATAATAAGAAGCAGGACTCAGTGCGGCGAGGAAAGAGAAAGGTCCCTTGTGGAGATTTCTCAGCTCTGTGCAAGGGAGTAAGGGCTCCTCCATGGCCTCCAGGAGCACAGCCCTCCTGGGCTCTCCTTCTGCCAGACCAAAGGAAAATGCCCAACTCCCTTGGAAAGCAGCCCGCGGTTGTGCAGCAGTGGTGACATGAGGCCAGGCAGCTCTCAGTGACATGAGGGGTGAGAAGGGCCATCCACATCCCCAGCATCCGTGCAAAGTGCAGGGAGGGGGCAGCTGGAGGGACCTGAAGGCACCACTTGGCACTGATCTGCTCTTCCCCCATCACGCTGACAGAGCAGACAGAGGGGGGAAAGGGAAAGAGGGAACAAGCCTCAGTCCAGCATCGCATCCAGTTGGTCGGCCAGATCATCGAACATATTGCTGATGTCCTCCAGGATGTTCTTGGCCATGTGTGTGGCCCTGGGGGGGCTGGGGAGGGAAGGGAGAGGTGGTTAGAACACAGCCTGAAGGCTCGAGGTGCAAATGGGGCAGAGGTAGCCAGGATGGACTGGATCCTCCCAGGCACAGCCGGACCTCAGCGTGCTCGACCCAGTGTGTCACAGGCACGTGCTATCTGTGTGCAGGTGGCTGCAGCCTGCGCACAGCCCTGGGGCACCAGCTGCTGCCTGCAGGGCTGGAGGCCTCCAGCCCTCTACCTGTCCTCAGTGACGGCTCCCCAGTTCCATTCCCAGGGGTCTCACCCCAGCATTTTCCTCTCCCCCAAGCCACCTCACCTCTGCACCTCCTCCACGGTGATCTTCTTCTCAGTTGCCTGCAGTGTGGTGATGCTGGTGTGCTCCAGCTGCTGCTGGACCAGGGCGGCCCCTGGGGCAGAGGCCAAGGGCTTTACAAACACCTTGCTGCTTGCCTCCAGTGTCAGCGGGCTGGGGCCAGCCAGGGACCCGATCACATCTGGCACCGCCTCAGTGGCTGCCCAGGGAGCGACGGTATGGTGGGAGGGCTGCAGGACCTGCTGGTAGATGGTCTTGGGCCCAGAGAACACCAGCTTGGTGGACGCCACCGAAGTGTGCTTGGCAGGGATGTCTGCAAGGGAAAAAGCCTCGTGGCATGCGGTGGCACAGGTCCCCCTCACTGGGCTGGCTGGGAATGCCACATGGAGCCAGCTGTGGAGGGAAGGAGCCTCAGGCCCTACCACAACCCTAGAGACCTCCCCAGAAATCCCCATACCTGGAGCAGGCATCCTGACCACAGTAGTGCCGAGCAGTTCTGTGGGACTGGGGGCTTTGACGGGGCTCGATGCCTTAATCCCTTTCTCCAGAGACAAGATGCTCTTCTCTATCTCAGCAATCCTGAACTCTACACTGTCATCATCAAAAGCATCTCCAGCCAGTCCAGCCTGTGGTGCTGGCCCTTGTGTGGTGGGGCCCATGATGCTTACAGCCTGGGCCTGGGCATACTGGGGTGCAGAGCTGGCCCCCACCTCAGCCTGGCCTGCCATGCTGAATGCCTTCAGCACTGCCTGCAGGGGCTCCCGCTCCTTGAAGCGGGGCCGGCGCTTCACCGTGTCTGACTCAGTGAGGTTGAACTCCAGCATGGGCAGCTCCCTGGTGGCAGCGGACACAGCCGGCTCCTTCCCATCAGAGCACAGGGACTCTGCAGGCTGGGAGCTGGGCTCTGTGTCCTGCACTGCAGTGTCAGCCTTGGGGTGCCCGGCAGGCTTTGGTCGCTGCTTGATGGTTAAGTTGCCTTCTTCTGCAAAGGGGATGCACTCACTGGAACTGTTCTGGGAGGATGAAGAGACCTCTGGCTTGGCCTCTTCTTCTGTGTCTGAGCAGGCACCCTCCTGCCTGCCCTCCACAGCCTCTGTCATGGGAGTACTGGGCTCACTCAGTGTCCGTCTCCGCAGCTTGCTGCTATCGAAGGGGTCTCGGCCAGAGTCAGAGAGCACAGTGCCGCTGGGATCACAACTGTCGTGGGACCGATCATCCACAGCGGCCCTGGAGAGAGAGTCCTGAGCCACATGCGGGGGTTTCAGGGCCAGCAGAGGCTTGGGTGGATTCAGCCCTGGTGTTTCCTCCAGTGCAGCCACCAGGCTCCTCGCTGTCCTGCTGCAGCCACTGGCACCGGGGCTGGCACCCATGTCAGCCACATCCTGGGGTACAGAAGGCTGTCGCTCAGGGTCAGGGGGCTGCTCACTGTCCACTTCAGTGGTGGGAGTGCTGGAGACAGAACTGAGACGCTTGGGAGGTGGTGGCGGGGGGCCCTTGCGCTTGGCCCGGATGGCAAAGGACTGGCTGCGGGTCACTTTGGCCTCTGTCTGCAGGCAGGCCCGTGGCATCTGGCTGCGGCCTGGCCGCCGCGTCAGGGTGGCATAGGAGCCCAGCGTGCTGGTGGGCACCCCCTCCTCCTCCTCGTGCTCTCCATCTGACAGCGCATAGCGGTTCAGGCTGTGTGACCGCTTCTTGTTCTTGGAGCCTTCGCCCCCCTTGTGCTGTTCCTCTGTCTGCCAGGCATTTGGGGCTGCAGCAGCCTTGAGCAGCTCAGCAGGGCTGCACTGACTGTGCAGGTACGAGAAAGCTTTTGGGGCTGATGTTTGCAGGCTGCTCTTCTGCCCAGAGGAGAAGGAGGGGTAGGAGTGTGCCAAGGTCTTGGGCTGCTCTGCTCCCTGGCTGGATGGGGCTCTCGGGGATTTCAAGGAGACATGTGGGTACTTGAAGACGTATGGAGCTGTTGCCTTGCTGGGAGTTTGGGGAGGGGTACTGGGAGTGACCATCAGTGTCCCCACAGGGCCAGCACCTTTCTGAGCAGTCAGCCGGGCATACTGATCTGTGCCTTCAGGCAGGTTCCTCTCCTTGAGAGGGCTGCCCCCACTGCCATTGGTGAAGCCGTTCAGACCCTCGGGGGAGGTGAGCTTCCCACAGGGCTCGGGGCTGGGCTGTCTCGGCAGGCTGGCCAGGCTTTCCTTGCTGTGGGGTGGCATGCAGGACTGCCCACTGCTGCTGCTGCTGCTCTCCCCGCTGCCCAGGCTCTCCTGCGAGGGGCTGGAGAGGTGCTGGGACAGTATGTTGTCCTGTGAGTGCCCCGAGCCCCGGGACCGCACCCCGATGCTCTCCTGGCTCCGTGACATTCCCTGGCTGTTTTTGATGCTGAGCGTCTCGTGGCAGCTGTTGGACATGGCTGTCTGGAGCTCATAGCTGAGCTCGCTGTCCTGGAACGTTGTCATTTTGGGTGTGTTTGGGGACTGGCACTCCCCATTCTCCAGTGACTCAATAGTGACAATGTCCAGGGCACCGGGGACTTTGTGTCTTGTCAGTGTCACTTCTGCTTGGCTGAGGCTTTTGCGGAGGTCTCTGAGCTTCTTTACAGCCAGCATGATCTTCTTCTGGTGGCCTGGGAGGGAGTTTCAACAGGAAAGGGACATTAGGTTGGCTCCTTCCCTCCAAGGCCTTTGTTTTTTGGCTGAGAACAGCCAAGGTCACATCACCAACCAGGGCAAAGACCTTCAGGTTATCCAGACCCTGCCTATGGGAGGAGATAAACCAATGCCAACCTCCAACTGGCACAGCCTCACTCCAGTCTGCCCAGGGTAGTCCTTGGGGATGGCCAGGAACTGCCCTTTGCAGGTGTGCAGGACGTGCCTGCACTGCCCACCCCATGCAAGGTCAGGACATGGGGACCTGGTCAGGAGACTCAGCTGCCCCGGGCTACCCCTACGCTGCAGCAAGGACTCACCCAGCTTGTTGATGCCAATCTCTTGCAAATCCTCCCATGTCAGGTCCGTGACGATGGTGATGGAGTCGTAGCCATTGTTTACCAATTTTTTGTGGTACTGTGGCAACCCAATGGCACTGAGCCAATCCATGAGGTCAGCCTGTGAAGAGCACGGAGATGCTGCCATGAGCATCAAGGGATGGGCAGTGCCTTCACCCATCTCCTCCCTGCTCCTGTCTGGGAGGCTGCCTTCTTGGGATCTCTCTCTGGCTGCATTAATGCTGGCAGTTTCAGCATTCATTTTCTTATAGCTCCCCCATCCTGTCCTGGGGAAAGGCAGCTCTGAGAAAAGAGGACCAAAGCCCTGGTGCCAGGGACTCACCGGGATATAATTGGGCAGCCACTCAGCGATATTAAGCTGCCCAATCTCAGTGGAGATCTTCTTCCTGTGGCCTGGTTTGGTCACACCGATGGCAGTCAGATCCTAACACAAGCAGAGTGGGGCTACAGTTAGCAGCAGCATGGAAAGCATGGAGCAGTAAGCACCTACAGCCAGCAGGGCAAGGGGTGCTAGCCCGCACGGAAGGACTTGCCTTACCTCTGGCGTCATGCGACTGATGGTGGGGACATCATAGCCAGCGTTGAGGAAGTTGACAGTGTATGACTCCAGCTGGAACTCACTCAGCCAGTTGTAAATGGCTTCTGCATCCTGGGGAGAGGACAAGGCAAAGAGAAGCCTGTAACGATGGCTGCAGGGGTTGGTTTGGGGCACGACAACATGACCTCCTTGAGCAAGACCCACTTGTCCCCAGCATTCCCAAAACTCAGTCCCATCTCCCCAGTGCAGCAAGAGCTGGGCAGAGAGCCCCAGACATGGCCCTCCCACCCTGCATGCCAGATGCTGACTGGTCCAATTACCTTCCCCTCAAGGAGCTGCTCAGGTCGGAGAAACCGGTGGGAAAAGACCTTGTCTCCAGGGGTGCAGCTGCTAGGGGTCTGGCGGCCTGGGGGCCCTGGCAGAGAGGACAGGGGAGAGGAGAGAGTCACATGGGGACTTGGGCAGCAAGCAGCCCCAGGGACAGGGCACAGCTGTCCCCGAGGCCCCATGGTGTTGAGACATCCCTCACCTGTTGTGGAAGTAATCTGTTCATTGCGTGGCTCTGATCCCAAAAGGTGTTGCTGGAGGTCATCACCAGTAGAGGGCAGCAGCTGAGGGAGAGGAAGAGTGAGTGGAGGAAAGACATTCCTCCAGGAGGGCCTTATCCCTGGGAGCTCTAGCCCCACAGGTGTTTCCCCACAGCAGCAAATACATTTCGGTAAAGGATGCTCAGCTTCACCAGTCCCTGCTTTGCCAGGAGGTGCAGGGGGCTACAAGGGAAGTGTTGAGCTCCATTGTCATCCTGACTCAGCCCAGGTTAACCGTGGGGAGCAGCATGGGGACAGCAGGGGCTGGCACCTACCCTGGTGTTCTCAATGACCATGTTGGTGTTCTGCCCGTTGGTGCCCTCGGTGCTCTGTCCACTGCCAGCACTGCGGATGCTGCCGATGCTGCCCTCACTGCCCACACTGTTCCTGTCTCCTGCTGCTCAGGATAGGAGGGGAGGCTGTCAGCAGTGCCCTGGGACTGGGGCACAAAGGTTCCCATGTGACAGCACAATGACAGCAGCTAAATCCAGCCTCCCCCAAGGTCCCTCCAGCCACACAGCACAGATAGGGTGACATGGGCTGGCATGAGACACACAAAAGGCACATGGGAACTCAGTCTGACTGAAGACACTGGGAGGGAAGGGGCTGCTCTATGGGCTCCCCTAAACTCCCTTTCTCTACAGTTGCTCCCTCTTGTCTAGTTGCTTCCCTGTGAGGATGTGGAAGGAGAGACTATCCCCAAGGCCCCCATGCAGGCAGGGCTGGGGGCAGAGGAAGGTCCCCAGTCATTCTCCCACCCCAGCTGCATCCCTGACCTGAGCTGTCAGGGCCTGGGGCCGTCCAGGTTAGGGTCAGGTGGCCATAGGACGCTGGGATGCTTGGGGCTGCCTGCTGCAGACACTCATCAGGGAGATGCTGCAGCCGTGGAGGGCTGCAGTCAGGGAGTGCCGTGAGGGCCCCAGGGGTGCCCTGGTGCTGGTGCGTGGGCGCCATGCGGGGAAGGATCATGCCTGCATTCAAAGACAAAACATGCATGGTCAGAGTTTGTGTAGGAGACAGCAAGGGGGCACATCTGAGTCTCAAACCCCATATTTCTACCCCACCAGTCACACAGCCTCCTGTGTGCACCAGAATCCTTTCTTTCCCTGCCACCTAGCTAGCCAGGGCTGCAGTGACCTGTCTATGGGAGGTGCTGGGAAGGGTGAGATGGTTTCACACGGGAGACAACACACCCAGGATGGTCACTGACCTGTTCGCTTGCTGATGACTTCGGCAATGGAGGGGGGGAAGTACCCAACACGATCGGTGCCTTTCTGAATGTCATGGATGTGCCCCTTCCATCGCCCATCCGGATGCTGCTCCAGGACCTGATGCAGGGAGAGGAGGATGGGGCTGGTACTGTGGGCAGTGGTGGAGATGGGGGACAGGGAGTAGGGAGCAGCCTCACCGTAATGATGTCTCCTGCCCGGACATTGAGAGCGGTTGGGTCATGGAGGTTCCAAAAATCCTTCAAAGCTCGGACCTTCAGGATTCCTGATGCCTCTGAACACAACGGACGAAGGAACAAAGGAAGGTGTCAGAGCATAGCAGGGCAAGGGAGTGGTTTGGGAAAGGCAGGAGGAGAAAAAAAGAGTGAAGAGAGGGGAGGAAAGAACATTAATACTGCAGGTAGGACTTGATCACTGGGGATCACCCACAAGGAGAATGGGAGCACATGTGATGGGACTGAGCTACTGACGCTTGCACCCAGGCTGGTTTAAGACTACTGCGAGGGTGAGAGCTTCAGGCAAGTTCCATTAGGAAGAAGTTCCTCTCAGTGCCAGGCAGGGCCTGGCCGCAGGCAGGTCCCATCTCACCTCTCAGCAGCTGCTTGATGTCTTTGCTGGCGTGTGAGGTGGTAAACTGGTTGACAATGTCCAGTGCTGTCTGGTTGTAGGTATTCCTGATGTTCACATCAACACCACCCTGCTCAAGGAGGGACGCAATTAGTGCCAGAGTCTGCAGCAGCAGCTACCTGGCAGGAGATGGGGGGAAGGAAGGGATGAGAGGGAGGAGGTGGCCAAGCCTCATGGGTTTGTCCCCTAGTGCAGTCCTGTCCTCGTGCTCACCTCCAGCAGCAACCGCACAACCTCCGTTTTGCCATAGAGCGCGGCCTCGTGCAAGGCTGTGCCCGTCTTTGTCTGCTTATTGATCTCAATTCCAGCCTTCAGCAGCTGCCTGGTAGCGAGGAGGGAAAGGCATGAACAGGAGAACACAGGCACAGGGGCCAGGGGATCGGCTGCTTTGCAATGGGAAGGGGACAACCCTCTGCACTGCTGAGCCTTTGGGAATGAGGCACCAACGCCTGTAACAGGGACGTGAGTTTAGGAGGATGCAAGACTGAAGTCATGATGGTTTTTGGCATTGAGCAGTGCCAGGGCTGTGTGGGGGTTACCTGATGATCTCCTTGTGCCCATTCTTGGCTGCCAGGTGCAGCGGGGTGGTGTAGTTGGGGTCGGTCACGTCTTTGGACTGTCCCTCCAGGAGGGCAACGCACAGATGGCTGTTCAGCAGCAGCTGGGCCACCTGCATAGGCACAGGGTGAGCAGTGGGGTGCAAGTGACCCGGTCACAACAAGGCACTTGCACTTGCTGTCTTCAGGGCTGGCTCTGTGCTCCTTATCCCAGCACTTCCATCCATCCCATAGCTTTAGGGCTTTGGCTGTGCCTGGACAGAGCTTGGCTGTGACCACTCTATCATGAGGGGCTGTAGAAGGTCACCACAGCCAGAAATAGTCTTCCCATAATCAGGCTTTTCAGACCAAGCCCTAAAAAACTCATCTCCCCAAGCCTTGAGCAACTCTCAGCATCTCAAGGCAACCCAAAGGCACAGAGGAGTTATTTTTACTGCCCTGTTTATAGCTGCAGATATTATAGATACTCCAAAAATGGAAATATCCCCATGTACCCCTCCCTGGTGGGGCATGGGACAGTCTGGCTGGCCACACGCCAGCCCAACCCCACCATGCTGGCTCAGCTGGGGTCTCCTGAGTCATATGGAGGCTCTGTCCACACAAGCTGAGCTGGGACTTTGAGCAGCTGAATGGAGCTGGGCCCTCCAGGCTGGCGGGGATCAGCAGGCTCAGCTTGTCCTTAAACGGAAGCAAAGCCAGGATGGGTGGGGGGAAGTTGTGGGCTCTCAGAGACAAGGACACCCAGGTTCTCTGTCAGCCTGCTGCTGCTTTGCTGTGAGGCTGGGAGCAAAAGCCGCAGCTTGAGGCTTCAGGACCCGGTGTTGCCTAGCCACAAGAAGAGGTGGGTGCTGCCTGGCAGGCTGTGGAGTTCATAGCAGAGTGCTCACCTTCAGCCGCCCAAACTCGCAGGCCAAGTCCAGGGGGGTTTTCTTCGCCTTGTTGATGAGGCAGGGGTTGGACTGGTGCTGCAGAAGCATCTCCGACTACAGGGGAGCAATGTGGGGGCTCAGCATCACCCTGCTCCTGCATCACCCCCACCCACAAGGACAGATCCAGCTGAGGTATGTGGCCGTCGCTGGCCCCAACTCCCACTTACCACCTCGTAGTGGCCATACTGCGCTGAAAGGTGCAGTGGGATCTGCCCATCCAGTGAGGCCATGTTGACGGAGGCAGCAGCACGCAGCAGCACACGCACCGGCTCCACGCGCCCCTGCCAGGCCGCATAGTGCAGGGGACGCATCCCTGGGGGCAAACGGGGCTCAGCAGGGCAGAGGGCACCTCAGTGGCTGCTATGGCTCAGAGGGCTGGGATGGCTGCCGTAGGGCCAAGGCATGAGGTCACCCCTTACCGTTGCTGTCCTTGATGTCCACAGTGGCCTGTGCCTCCAGCAGCAGTGAGATGAGGTCCAGGCTGCCACCCAAGGCCGCATGGTGCAGTGCTGAGAACCTATAGCGCAAGGCAGGGCTCAGTTCCTCCCATGCTGTTCTGATAGCCCCACTTTGCACAGGAACACGGGCTGAGGGTTGGGACGGTCACTAGGTGACTCATGGCTATGTCCCTCTTGACTGCTCCAAACACAGCTCAGCGTCAGCCAGTGGAGGTAAATGCCCCTTTGCTGTTCCTGTTCTGTCCTTCTGCCCATGCCAGCAGTGATGCCAGGAGCCCATGGCACAGCAGGGAAGGCTGCCAGCAATTAATGTGCTCTGTGTCCCAGGGCTGTGAAAGGGGTCTGTTTGCCCAGCACGCTCCCCCTGTGCTGTCACCTGCAAAGCCACTGCCAAAAAACGGGGTCCTTACACCACTGAGGGAGCTTTGAATGGCTCAGCAGCATCTCAGCCTAACTTCCCTGGGTCACTGGGCAACACAGAAGGGATGTGCTGACCACAGCAAAGGGCTGCTTCCTCCTCCAGCACAGCCACACTGAAACCTCCACCCCAAAACAAGGGTATGGATGGGAGGAAATCCTCCTGGTCATTCCTGCAGGGACTTTTTATAAACCAAACACCACATGTGGTCCTTCAAGAGGGAACAGACCCTTTATGCACCAGCAGCCCTCCTGGAGCTGCCTGAACATGAGCCCTGTGCCTTATCAGAATTAGCTCTACTTCTACTATTAGATTTTTTTTTTCTATTAAGCTCCATCTGTATGCTATTATTTTAAGATAGCCACCCTGCACATTTCCAACACCCTGCTGGCCTGCTAGCACTGACACCTCCTCCTACAGAGTCCTCGAAAAGAAAACATAGAAATTAGGTACAACAACAATACTTAAACCAGTGCTAATAATTTATGGGTCAGTTTATGGTTAATTCAATAAGAATAACATGCTTATTTATTTTATGGGCCTCTGTGATTTCCTTAACTCTCAGAACCCAGCTTATGAAGTGCTTGGATTTTGGAAGTGATGAGCTGCACAAATATGCAGCGGTCACTTAGCAATCTTTTCTTTCTTTAACCTCCCTACATACAGGGATTCTGCTCTTGGGATGTTAAACATGCACACAATCATATGCATGTGCTGTGGCTGGCTGGACGGCGCTCCTCAATGTGCTACACAACACTCAGGACACCACCTGAACACATTTCAGCCCCAGTCCTACAGAAGGGGATGCAGAAGAGCTCAGATCCATGCAACCTTTTGTCTGCCTCTGTAGGGCTTGCACTGGCTCCATAAAGTAGCACTGTCTTGAGGTATTGTTGTGTTTTCAAGGCTCAGCAATTAACTTTGAAAACTTCACAATATCCACACAGAAGCAAGAGCGCATTGAGGAGAGCTGCCCCAAGCAAACCCTTCCCCTCCTCTCTGGAAGTGCTGAGGCAACCAGCAGCCTCATGGGGCAGGGAGCACTCACCCATCTGCATCCTGGTAGTTCACATTCAGGCGCTTGGCAGATCCCAGGAGCTCTGCAGAGACAAGAGATGAAAGTTAAGGTGAGAGGCAGCTGAACAGGACACCCACCAGGACCCACATCCCACAACAAACTCACCTCCCAGTGTGCAGACCACTGCCTGCCCCATCACCGCAACGTATCCCCTCTTTTGCCCCACATTCACCTCTGCAATTCAGCTTCATGAACCCTCCCTCCACCGTGCTGAGCCCACTCTAGCTCAGATCCATTCCCCTCTGTCCTTCCTGCCCCCTGTCCTTCTCTGTGCACCCCCAGGGCCCTGGGATGGGTCGGACCCTGCAGCTCCTACCACTCAGTGTGGAATGGTGCTTCCCTCCCCTTTATAAGCAGTGGTGCCCCAGAAGTGCTGAGCAGGGCCTGTTCGCCCCCCACAAAGCCCACACAAATGGCATTGTTATGGTGCAGTCAGAGGCTGAAGCCTCTGGCCCTGAATGCCAGGATTGTGCCACTGCGGCCATCCCACCCCCTGCCCGTCCCTCCCTCCTCTTCAGGGCTATGGAACAGCAGAGGATGCTCACCCCACCCTGGTCCCAGCACGCACCCCAGCTCCCCACTCCTTCCAGCAATTAATTCGAATGAATTCCTTCCTCCCACACAGAGAGGACGTTGTATTCTCCATGAGGGGCTGACAGAGGATTAACTTCTCTGGAATTCATGTGCTAAGTAAAACGGGAAAGAAAGGGAAAGGTATGCAGGGGGCAAGAAATGAGGCCACTCCTCTGCCTTTCCAGGCAGAGCTATCGCTGATGAGCCGAGTTTAAATGCTCTGAAAGATTTCTGTGCTGCTCGCTATGAAAAATCAAAGTCTGACAACTGGGCTTCAGCTCGGGCTGAAGCAGCTCAAGCCCCACTGAAATGAGATGGAGTTCTAGGGACGGAGCCTCCTTCCTTGCAGCCAAGCAGACCGGGAGATGTGCAGCCCCTCTGCCAGAAACCAGGGCTGAAAAGGGGAAGGCAATCATCCAAATGTACAATTAAAAGGAAGCCAAGTAATGGTGCATGTATTCCTGCCACTTAGAATGTTCTGTAAACAGCCTAATTAATCACAGAATCATGGAGATTGGAAAAGGCCTCCAAGACCATCTAGTCCATCCATCTAACACCACTATTTCCCCACTAAATCACGTCCCTTAGTACCACACTTAAAAGTTTCTTGAGCACCTCCAGCAACGATGACCCAAACCCCTCCCTGGGCAGCCTGTTCCAGCGCCTGACCACTCTTTCAGAGAAGAAAGTTGTATACGTTAATATGTTAATTGGTTCTATTCTGACCAAATGTGGCATTATCTTAGGTTGTGCTATTTTTTTGGACTTATTTCTAAGATAATCAGTTTATTCTATGTAAACCTTTGCTCTTTACACATATATGAACGGGCATTGAGTAGCTGCTGCTGAAGGACTCGTTACTACTTGCCACAATTGAGACTGGGATGGGATCTCTATCATCAGTCAAACAGCAACTCTGCAGACCTGCAGAGCCCCTGCAAAGAGATCCTCTGTCAACAGGCAGGAGCTCCAGAGCTGAGCTAGGTGGGCAATGCTGAAAGAGAGCAATGGATGGTGATGCCCACTGAGTACAAGAACGCCTGAAACAGGCAGAAACCCTGCAGGGGCTTTGCACAGGCAAAGAGAAGAGCAGAGAGGTGGAGATCAGCCTGGGGGGGGAAAATGTATGTAGCACAGCAAGGCAGCCTCTGCCAGCCCCATCCCATCTGCCCTGTCCAAAACTGCGCATATGGCACATGGAGGCCAGTCAAAGCAACCCCAAAAACACAATTTGCCCAATGTAGAGATGGGGTGAAACAGAGTGGGACCAATCCAACCATGACATCACAATGTGGCAGCTGGATCCTTTCCAGATGCATCATCACCTCCTTTGGGACTACACCGGGGCTGGAGTACTCACAGTCCTGGCCAACACACTGCTGGGCACATGCTCACCTCCATGAAGGATTAATCTGGACCAAGGCCACCAAAGCAGAGAACTGACACTGAAATGCAGAAAGCCCTGCTGGAGAGAATTTCAGGGAAAAGGACTGCTTTGCACTTCCCAAAAGTTAACTCTAGACACATCCTCCATGCTCAGCCCCGTGCTCCTCCTGGGGGTCCCACTGACCCCAACCTACACCCTACACACTCACCTGCTCCTTCCCAGGCAGGACGGGGCTTGGCAGCACTGACCAGGGCTGAGCAAGGCCTCGAGGGAAGGCAGCAAACTTCTGTACAGCATCTTGCTGCCAAGCATCAGGCAGGAAACACCTCCAGAGAGTTCCAGCAAATTGCTTACACACACAGGGCCCACATGCTCCTCACGATGTGGCCATGGCAAAGGCTCCGCTCTGATATGGTGCCACAACCCTCATAGCTGATCACTCCACCCCAGCTGGGGGAATGTGCTGCTTCTCAGACTTTTGGACGCCTGGTCACAGCAGTTTCCAGCCCTGCATCACTGGTGGGGAGGGAGCTGGCTCTAAGGCACTTGGCAGGGGGAGCTGGGATTGTATGCAGCTCACCAGCAGCTCACCTGTGCAGTGTGCTGCTGCCCCATGCCTCAGTTTCCCCATGGGACTGGATTGCCTCCATTCCACGGAGTGGCACTGCGTGACACGGGGACACCCAAGAAGGCAGTCTGCCAGGGTGGGTACCTCACAGCACCACTGGCAGCCAGCCTGGCGCAAATCCATATTTAACCTCCTGGGACACTTGCCCGGTGGTGGCTGTGTGGAGTCAGACTTGCCCTTGCCCAACCCCCTGTGCCAGCACACTGGGCTCCATGAGTCACTCATACCTTTCACCTCATCCCTATGAGGACACCTGCTGTCCCCTCAAGCACCACAGTGGAGATGGACGTCGTCCTTCTGGAGCACTGAACCATTTGTTGGTTGCTTGCAGGGAAGGAGAGGCTCACCTTGCTTGGGTTTGGCTGGGGATCAGGATAGACCTTATATCTCTCAAGGAAATGTGGCACGAAAAGGTGACATCCATCTATCTCTCCTCTGCAGAAATGATCCCCTTCCTGCCATCACTCCATCCACAGGCATGTTTGCCACAGCCACCCACACCCAGCTCTTCCTGGCACAGCTGCCCAGCGCAAACCTGCTATTTAAAGTGCTGTTTCCCAACAGGTTAGGAAGGGATTTGCCCACTTTGACAGGAAAGGAACTCGACCACAGAGACATGAAGAAACTCAGCCAAAACCATCCAGCAAGCTTGGGACAGAGGCTGTGTGAGGGCAAAGCCTCCCAATCCCACAGACACCAGCTGGCACCCCAAACACCGAGCCCAGTGCTGGATTCAGCTCCCCTGGCAGGAAGAAGCCCCCCAGTTGTCCCTGCGGATGATGGGAGAAGCCATCCAAACCCGTGTGTAAGATGCACCAGATCCAGCCCTGCAGGCTACACAGCACCCAGTACAAACATGCGCTGCTCCCAGTCTCAGCCCCAGATCTAGCTAGAATAAGCCCCCTGTGCACCCTTGTGCTAAGGCCGCACTGAAGGAGCTGAAATCTCTTTTCTGAGCAGACAGCAGAGGCCCAAAGTTTCTGCCTTCCTCCATGGTTTGCTATGGGGGACCCATAGATACTGATGGGCAAAAGCAGGTGTATGGGAGCATGGCAGCAGGATCATGGTGTCACCTGGGAGACTTCTCCCTTATTTGGTATTTCACAGGGAAAATCCAACAATTAAGTATTTTAAAGAGGTCGGAAACAGCAGGAGCAGCACCCCCACAAAGCACAGCCCCAGCCATCTGCAGAGACTTCTGGCCAGACCCCCAATTTCCCCTTTGCTGTTCCCCCCCAAGCAAAGCAGGAAAAAAACAAGCAGCTTGTTCAAAGCAAACACTCCCAGAACAATGAAAGGAAAAAAGCAAAGTTGGAAGCCCTGTCCCCATCTGTGCAGCTGAGAAGGTGGAGCTCTTGCCTCTCTACTCCCAAGATTTCATGGTCTCAGAGGAGATGAAGGGGCCAGCACCAAGGAGAGGAAGCAACGAAAAAGAATCCCTTTGGAAAGAAAGACGTGTCTGGAGTCACCCTTTTCCTTGCAGGAGCAAACCACGTGCTCCTGATGCAGGTTTCAGGACCCAGAGGGACTTCAGTAGGATGAAGGGGTTCACTTCATCTCCTTCTGCTACCTTGGGGTTTGCACCAGTGCATGACCATTCCCCCTGAGCACCAAGGTGTCCACTGTTCCATGGCTGAGCTCCAATGTGCTGCAACCAAGTGGGAGCTCACCTTCCCACGAAGCTGAAATCTTCACATCACCCAGCCCATCAGGCTGGAAACATCTGCTAAAGACTTCGGGTGGGGGAAGCCAGGCAGCTCATTCAGAGATATGGGGGCTCCTTTCCCAGCTGGCTGGAGAAACACATTACCAGGAAGTGAAGTCACGGTCCCGGCTGGGATCTTGCTATTTCGCTCTGCAGGATGTGAATTCAGAGGAGCTGTAAGGGAAGAGGTGGAGCCTTTTCCATTTCCCTCATCCTTCCGAAAGGACAGTACACCTTCTGCAGCAGGAAGAGATGGGGTGATAGCAGGGGGGGCCAGCAGCCAAGTGTGGCTTCTGCAGCCGCCCTGGAAAGGACAGAGGTGAGCACCGCCTGTGCCAGAGGTGACACACTGGAAACGCCATGGGGCTGAGGTCACTTATGGGGCTGCAGATACAGGCACCAGCAAAATATTTACTCTGGCATTAACAATGCGCTTTGGCTCCTGCTCAACTGGTCCAGTAGGAACTCTGTTGGAAGCCAGGGAAAGAACTGTCAGTCCTCCTGTGTGCCCAGGCAAAGGGGCTGCAGCAACACCTTCAGCTTTTTCAATAATGTGATGCCAAGTAAATGATAAATTGAAATCTGCAGAGAATGCTGAACTGATCATTGAGGACAGAAATAATACGAAGGGCCTTAAAGAGATCAGGAAGGCAGCAGGGAACAAACTGAGGCAAATTCAACTTGGGAAAATTGCAAAATATAGCATAATGGGAAAAATAATCTGACAGGCAGACGTTCAATGGGAAGAAGAAAGGGCGGAAGCAGGATGTGGGGGACCGTGCAAGCAATGCGCTTGTGAGCACAAACGGAGCCAGATCAAGGAGAACAACCCCAATAATAGCACCAGGCAGCCCTGCATCAGGCAACCCCCTTCTTAGGGTGCCTCCATGTGCCCCATCCAGGACTACCGCATGCCCATGGCCACAAGCCCCTCGGGCTTGGTGCCAGACATGCGAGGCAAGTGCCAGGAGCAGCAGGTGAAGGGCTTGCCCTGCACAGGAGGATTAAGGCAGGTCACTGAGTCCGGATTTGCTGTGCAACAGTTAATTAGGGAAGGCAGGAAGAGACACAGCAACGCACCTACACTTAGTGGGCTCTGACGCTCCAAAGGAGCACATAACTATTTCACTGTTCTAATGACAGCCCCAGATAAAATGTAGAGCAGTCAAGAGTAGCCAACAAAAACCCGTGAGTTCAAGGGATTGAAGCAAGGATCCAGACCTACAGCCACATTAAACTCTGCAACTCCTGGGGATAGCAGGGCCAGGCTGAGACTGGGGTAGCAGGCTGATGCTGCCTAAGGTGCTCTGTCCCCATCTGTCCCAGTTCAGAATCCACAGAGACTCTGCTGTCCCCTGCACATGGCAGCTGGCATTAGGGACTTGCTCTGGCCAGTAGAGCCGGTCCTCAAAGCATGCAGTGGTGGCTGGAAATCCTATGACTTCCTCACCCTTTGGCCCCAGGGAAATGGCTGTGTGCCTGGAGCAGGAGCCGCCAGGGTAGATGGAGCCGCTGTCCCCACCCTGGATGTATTCTAATCTGGGCAAGGCATACACAGGATGGGAGGGGAGGAACCAGGAGGTGAAGCATTCACTCAAGGTCACCCAGAAGGGCTGTGGGTTAAGTCACCACTCTGAACCAACGCTCTGCCCCAGCGCTGTAGTGGTCTCAAACTGAATTTTCCCCTTCTGTCAGCTCCCCCCCCCACAGTTAATGAACAGTCTGCAGCTGAGAACTGCAGAACCTCAAACTGCTGCTCCCAGCTCATGGCTATGCAAATGGGGTTTGAAGTCACAAGCGTTTAAAGATACCTTGCAGATGCCTTTTCTAAACTCTGACCTGCGAGCAGGTGCTGCTGCCAGCCAGCCCCACTCATGAACACGCTGGCAGCTCCCCTGGGATGCGCAGCCTTGGCTGGGCAGGGATGAGGAAGACAGCAGACACTTTCGGGGGATCAGTTTTCCATCTTTATGAGACAAAGATTCCCTCTACTGGGGGGGGATGCTGCCTCTCCAGTGTGGCCAAGGCCAAAGAAGAGGCTCTCTGCTTCCTACAGCCACTTTAAAGCACACAGGCAGAGCACCACAGATATGGCTTGATCTGAGTCACAACCTGACCTGAACAGCTCCAGCAAAACTTCTTCCGCTCTGGACAGAGCTGACACATGGCTCCAGCCTCCACCACACCCAGGGATGTCAGATGAGCAACACTCAGCCCTAGTTCCTGCAAGTGTCAGTGCTGCAGCTGGTGATGGCATCAGTGTTAGGACAGAGCAAGGGGTTCTTATGAAACAGTGGCAGCTCCACATTCCCACGTAGCAGGGGACAGTGTGGATTGGTAGGGATCCCTCTGCAAACCCCATCTCAGACAATGGAAAGGGCAAGTCAGGAAAGGCTTGGGTACAGGGGACACCGATCCCTCCTTGCTGTCCCATCCCCTTGTGCAAGGTCACAGCAGGAAGGAGAAAGGACAAATCTGTCCCTGCTGGCACAGGCAGAGCTTCTCCCAGTCTGGAATGAGCAGCCTGAGAGAAGGACCCCTCTTTGCTCTCCTTATCCCTGCCACAGGACAGGTAAGACAGCTGCCTCGCTGTGTCACAGGGCCGTGGTGCCTACACCAAGCTGCAGGTCCCCAGATGCCATATGTTTTGGGACAGGCATCTTCCAGTCCCCATGACGGAACGAGAACATACATCAGGGGCACTGCATCCACCCTGCCGTGGGCCTCAGCGGCTGCTGAGTTATTCCGGGCCCCGCATTCCTGATCCCCTGTACCACAGCTGCTCAGGGGCTGTGGGTTCCTCACATTGCCCAGCCCAGGTTCGTGCCCCCATGGCTGTTCCAGAGACTGCTGGCAGATGCTCAGAACCAGCTGGGGACAAGGATAACACGGAGCAGCCCTGTCTCCCACTACATACTGCATAAGGGCCGACCTACAGCAGGATCAAGGACTGTCCCCTCAGTTCCATCACCCTCCCTCGGTGCTTCCCACACCCCAACACAATTGCACGGTGCTGGGCCACAAGCCAAGGCCTGCCTGGTCCCTGGACCCCTGCCGGGAACCTGATCTGTTTATGCCTTCCCAGCACACCGGGTGCGTGTTGGGAATGGCCCTGGCAAGCCCGAGTTGGCGGCAAAGGCAGGACTTGGGAGCCGAGCACAGAAACCCCACCTGCTGCCTCACAGCATCCCCCAGAGGGAGTGGTGAGGAGAAAGAGGGAGTGTGAAGAGGGAAGAAGGGTCACACCAGCACATTTTCATAGGAAAAGGCACCACATCCAACCAGTGCACCCTCCTCACCATAGGGCTTACATGCACTCTAGCCAGGAAAACAACCAGGGTTGCATTCAGCATGAATCCGGCCATAAAAAGCCATCGGGGTTCACAGCAGGGTACAGTGGTATGGTGCAGAGCCATAATTTGCAGGGGGCAGAGCTGGAAACCCCCACCCACGCCAGGCTCACATGCAGTCCAGCACACTGCTAAATATAACTATAGGGACAGATGCCACATGGGGGAGCACCGCCTCAGGGGAATGCAAAAGGTAGCAGGGTTCCCCCCTGGGACTGGGCAAGTTTGGGGACCCCTCAAAGGAGTCCAGAGGCAGCTAAGCATTGCATGGCCACATCTCACCAGCCTTGGTTAAGGCACACGCACTCCTTGCACCTTCACAGGAGGATAAAAATGCCATCAGAGCAGCACAGCCCCAGGAATGTCCCTGTGATCACTCTGCCAAGGGGTTGAGCCACATGCCTGTGCCACAGAGCTAGGCTGCAAGTAAGGACAGTGTCACCGCACCTCCTCACTTGGCCAGAGCTCAGTCCTGCTCTGGGACATGGCTTGGCTAACAAGGAAACATCTGGGGCAGCTCAGATTCCTGCCAGCTGCTGGGACGCTGCTGACTTCCCACTGCCCCACTGTCTCTTCCACTACAAGGAGGTACATTTCCCTTTTTTTAAAACTGACAGAATAACTGTGAGCTTATCTGAGGAAGACAGGAGCAGCTCTTCCCATCACACCAGTCCAAACAAAATCAAACCTGAGGTATTTCAGGCCAACCAGAGTACCCTGGGCTTGTTCCCAGAGCAATCCCAACTGCCTTACGCTGTTGGCTGAGCACCATGTACCCCCTCAAAGGCAATCATTAGGCACTGCAGAGGACTTGACCCAGAGGCAGCCGAGGCGAGCGGTGCTCACATGGCCTTACTGCAGCATGATGTGCCCCAGCCCATGCCATTTGGGGTGGCAGTGGGGAGACCGTGAAGAGGTGGGAAAAGGTCCAGGGGTTTCCCAGTCCCTGCTCTCCCTATGGGTGCTTTACCCAATTCAGCCCAAGCCTGAAAACGCCTTATCTACACCTGTCCTTGCTAAAGGACAAGACTAAGACCTGAGCTGGGCTGCTGGAGGGGAGAAGGGAAAGAGAGTAAGGACAGGAGCTGGGGGAGACCTTGAGACCAATGCTCCAAGGGGACAAGAGGCATCTGCAAAATGGAAAGCTCAAGCCACTCCATGCTATCCCTGCTGCCAGCATACACATAGCCACCTCCTCACAGGTCATGAGGTCTGTACTGCAGAGTCCCTGCACACAGAGGCAGAAACGCCAAGGTGTGTTATGCAACTGCCATCACCAGCAGTGCTCATGGTGAAGGGCAGTATTATGAAATCCCAGGAGATTTCACAGCTCATGGCACAGCCGCCAGCAGGGCTGGCTCATGCTGACTGCTCCTGAGCACAGCAAGGGGAACACGTGCTGTCTTCCCACATTTCGCTGGGGCCTCGTGGGGAAGCCGCACCAGCACTGGCAGGGCTTTGCGGAAGCACACCCAGACATGTTACACCAGGCCTGGGAAGCTGCGGGAGCCGTGTATCTGCCATGCATGCAAGTTTGCCCTGCTCCCTTATCTTGCCATTGAAGCAGTGCTGATTTGCTGCTCCAGCCTCTCTCTCCCTCAGACTGCAAAACAGCTTGTGGTGACCATGCATCCACCCCGCACACAGAGTGCTGCAGCCCTGGGCATTTCACAGGAGTGAGGGATGGGCGAGGACATCCAGCTCCTCCCCAGCAGGGTAAAGATCACTTCAGCAGAGCCATTTCCAAGCAGGTTGGGCATCTCCAGACAGGTCTGTGACTCATCAGGACACCTTGGCAAATCTGGGCAATGTTGCAGCCCAAGGTTCAGGCAGATCCTTGCCTCTCCAGCCAGGGTGTGATTTTGGGGGAATCTGAGGCACAGTGTGGGGGAAGCAGCAAGCTTGCAGCTCCCACCCTTCAGCTCCCCACCCCCTGCCTGCTGCAGGAGCCAGAAAAGGTGGTTTACTGTTATTTAGTTTATGCCCTTTCATACTTCTTCACCGAAGCTGCGTTTTGCCAGTGGCGGCCCCAAGACTGGCATAGAGCCAGGCCAGCCAAAGCACTTTTAAAAACAAAGCAGAATGCGTGCATGCACACACACACGCACAGCACCAAGCACCTCTTTAACTCCTCCTGGCCTTCCCAGGATGCTACCATGCACTCCCAGCCAGCTGGGAACCATCCTCTCCAAGAGATGCTATCAATTGCTGCTGGAAGTCAATAGTTCTCCTTGTCCTGGAGAAAAGGTCTCACCCTCAGCCCAGGAGAGGTGGCAGGAGGTGGGCATGGTTCAGTCCTCGAGGACAGTCTTGTTCTTGCTCCAAAGAGGCCAATGCCCATGGTGCAGAATACACTTTGGGTAGCTTTTCTAGGTTGCAGCCTGAGATCTTCAGCCTCACAAGGAGGATGTCAGAGCTTTTAATCCAGAAGCAGCTTCCCTCTGGGTGGCAGAAAGCCAGCAGCCCAGGCACATGTGGGGCAATGTCCAAGCACGTGGCAGAGGGTGAGGTGCATATGAGAGGTAGCTCCCAACGTGCGCCAGCCCTGTGCAGTGCTTGGGCATTGCCAAGTCCTGTCCCCACTGCTCTGGGCTGGCAAAGAAGAACAGTCACCAGGACAGCCTGCTCCCTTCCAGTGCCATGGGCAGACTGGGGAGGCTCAAATGCTCCTGAGTTAGAAGATGACAGTGCACAGTTTGCTGCTACTCAGATCAACTCTATCCACCCATGTGCCACCACCTTGGAGGGACCCCTCTGCCCCACAGCACATCCCAGTCTGGCAAACACAGGATGGGACACAGATGCCAGCAATGTCCTTGCTGCGCCTCCTGCCCTGCCCTGGGGAGTATTGTCTCCATTACAGCCTGCACTCCTCCAGCAGCCAGGCACACACTGTCCTGGGCTGCTAAGGGCTTCCCTGACTGCCTGTTTTGAAGCTATTAACATCCAAATCATGCCACACTTCTGAGCCAAGCAACTGAAACAGCCTCTGCAGCTCTCGTAAGATGGAAGCAGAGCCCCATGTCCAGGGCAGAGTCACCACAAGGTGCCTGAGTGGCAGAAATCCCCCTCCTGCTCTGAACCTCAGCCTCCTGCATGCTGTGCTTGGGATTGCTCTGAGCCTAGTTCCGATTCCCAGAAGAGATGGGCCAGTCCCCAGGCTGCACAAAGGTGAAGGCAAGCAATGCCCCAGAGCAGCCCCCTGCACATCCCTTAGGGATAATTCCCCTAACTTAATACTTTTTTTCTTCTTCCTACTATTTCACTCATAAAGGAAGAAAAATAGCAGTAAGTGGCACATGCTGCAGCAAGGTGTTGAAGACTGCAAAAGCACTTTCAAAGGATGAGGACAGAAATACAGACCCAGAATGAGGGTGATATGGACCTGTGAACATGGGGTGCAGAGAGGGGCAGGATGACGGGGCTACATCCACCAGGCTGGGTGCTGAATCTTCTGTCTGCCATCCACCTCTGCAACACCGTTTCCTGGTGGCTTATCTCCTGTGCTTGGCACAGTGATGCTTTCCCAGACTCTGGGCCCCATGCAGGGCCAGCAGTGGCCCCTTTCCAAAGACAACAACTGTGAGAGGCCGGCTTTGAAAAGTGATCGCCTGCTCACTACTTTTGCTGCTGCTGCCCATGTAGTGCTCTTTCTTTCCCATGAGAGAAAAAGATATAGAAAGGGATAAAACCCACAGCTGAGCTGGACAGCCAATATCTGTGATAGTGAGGGAAAAGAAGGTGAGAAAAGAAAAAAAACAACAAACCACTGAGCACACAGCAGGCTGGCACACGACTGTTGGAGGAGACTCCTCCAAGAGAGACCAGGAGCTGTGGGATGAGGAAAGGAGCCCTCCTGTGCTGTGCAGCTGCAGTCTCACCATCATCCCTGAAGCAGGAAGGCAGCCATGCTTGCAGGAGCCTTTGAAGCCTCCTTCTCCCCCTCCCACCCACTGTGGGCTGGCTGGAAGCACGTTTCAGCAGGCTGTGGGCAGTGAGCTTCCCAGTGCAGGGCCACTGCCAGCCAGGCTCTCCTGGGCACGGTGCCTCTCCTCGCTCTGGGCTGGCTCTCAATGGGATACAGAGCTTTGCCTGGTTCGGCAGAGCTCTGTGGCATCATTCACAGTGGTCCCGGAGCATGCTGCAAGCTTTCCAAGCCTGCATGCAGCTGGTCTGGCCCATCAGATCTACAGCACACAAGAATAGGAAGAAAGGACCATGCCAAGGATGCTAAGGAACTTATCCTGGAAACCCAAGCTTTGAGGAGCATGGTGAGGGCTGCATGCGGGCTAGATGGTTGAGCCAGATCCAGCACGCTGTGATGTTCAGTGCAGAATGACAACAGGAAAGTCGCCCAACTGTCCTTTTGCCACCACCAGCTGGGTATGACAGAGCCTGAAATGATAACGATGCTGCCCAAGGCAGGCTCCTGCTCTTCCCCACCCAAAGCTCCCTTCAGAGCAGCCACAAACAGGACAGTCCTCTCTGCAGGACACCATGATGGGGATGGTGGGCTGGGCTTGTTGGCTGGTGCACAGGCACATCCACGCCACCACAAAGTAACTCCTGGATTGGAAAAAACAGTGACTTTTTCCCGCACACAGCCATGGGAACTGCTGCCATTGAAACAAGGAGAAAGTCCTGCTGGACTCAGAGGGAGGGCATGTGTTTCTGCTGAAAATGGGGACACCAAGCACCAGTGGCAAAGGCTAACAAATAGCAAGAGAAATATTAAGCCTCACGCTTTGGAGCTTAAGCTGATACAGGTACTAGAGATTAGGAGGAAATTTAAGGGGGAGGGTGCAAATTATCCCACATCTGCCTGCTGCAGACTTGCAGCCAGCAGAGCCCACTCAGCATCACCCCTCTCCTCAGCCAGATGGGTGAGCAGCATCTGACGGCTGGCACCGGGAAAAAAAAAATCACTGTGTCCCATGCTGCCATCAGTGAGAGGCACCAAGCTAGGCATGGGGATAAAGCCAAGGCTTCCCACCAGGAGCTTTACTTGCATTTAACAGCTTGTTAGGTCACAGCCCAGATGGATCCAAATCCCAGGCACCCACGCCCTGCCCTTGATATATCTGAGGTCTGGGAGTTCCAAAAGCCCCAGTGTGGCTGCTGAAAAGGGGTCAGCGGCAGGCTGAGGCCAACCAGCCCTCCCACAGCACTGGGTGAAAGCCCAGCAGGGAAGGCTCTCCATCCTTGAGTTCAGCATGAGTTTGCTCAGCTGTCGCCTTTTCTTTGCACTTCATGCACATTTAAACAAAAAGCTTCACCACTCCCTTAAGAAAGGCAAACAGCGAGTCCAGCTCCTGTTCTCTTCCACAGCACCTCCAGTCCTAGGCTATCACCAAAGTGTTAAGATTCATTCCTCAGACAACTCTCCCGCCCCCCTCCCCACCAGCAGCTGTCCCCACTGCCTGCCCCCTTCACCCTGCCATGGCTGCAATGAGCCGGGATGGGGTCTGCAGGTCTTCCCAGGGGCTTCAGCCACCCTGCACAGCCACCCTGGTACTGGTGCATTGTTAGTGAGCACAGCCAGGCAGGGAGGGATGTGATCGATCGTCAGGGAGAAAGGCCAAAGCCGTGATGGGTCATTTAACAATTTCAATTAAACTCTGCAGTGCTCAGATGTGGAGGGGAGGGGAGAAAGAGAGAGAAAGAAATTAAAAAGAGGGATGTTTCTACTGCTGCTCAGGGGAACCTCAACAAAGCACAGCCAGGGCAGTGGGAGTAGTCTCTCTCCCCCCTCTCCAGCTATGACTGACCATGGCATCATCCCCACGTCCCCCTCCTGCAGGCTGACTCTAATCCTCCCAACCCAAACTTTCTCTCTGCCCCTCCCTCCTCCACACCCCCAGCAGCCTTGCAATAATAGTGGTGTGACCCACTTGTACGGAGGCGCTTGCGCGGGGATGAGGGCTGCGCACAGTGAATATTAAACAATGTGTCCCTGAAGTTCCCGCTGCTGGGACTGGCACTTGATTCTTGCTTATGTGCGGTGACTTTTTTAGGCACAGGAAGTCCCGGAGGGCTAATCACAGTGACGGAACTCTGAATCCATTGAGACAGCAGAAGGACTCTTAGAGGGATTTAAAAAAAAAAAAAATCAGCATCTCAGTCTGTCATATGGAAAAGGCACTTTAACAAGCAACAAACGCTCTACTCTCACGGCATGGGCAGGAGGAGGCAGAGGGAAGCATAAGGGATTGGCAGCGGCTGCCCCCCATGCAGTGGCTCAGGGCTTGCAGACAGTGCCTTGCCATGGCCTGGGCTTTTTGCTCCCCTGCCTTATGAAGGAGTAACATGAAAATAAGCATAGTGAAGGACCTGCTAACGCTGCTTCAACAGGGGAGTTCAATGCACTCGTTCACGTGGGTGCCCCATGGCTGGAGGGAGGGAATACGCCAGAGAAAACACAGACAGACTTTAACAAGGAGAGAGGTATTGGAGGAAGCAAGTGTAAACTCACCCCCCCGGGATGCAGGCGAGGAAAGCAGCGGGGGCCCCAAGCCTGCCCATATTATGCTGCCTGGCCACAGGACACCCGCTTGGGGACCCAGGCTGCATCTGATGACATTATTTACTGCCTTGGAGTGGCCTTCAGGCCTTCTGCACGAGCATGCCCGTCTTGCTCCTGCCCTGAGATCTGCCCTACACAGGCTGCAGACCCAAACAGGCACAGATCCTGAGCACTGAGCAGAGGCAAAGGCACCTGGTCCCGCTACCCAAGGAAGGGGCACCCAGCCTCCTCTGTGACAAAAGCAGGCTCAGGGCTGGCTCCAGTGGGAAACAGCAGCCCAGATAGATTTGCAAAGCTTTGGCACTAGCCAAAGCCTTCCAGGAGCCAATCCTGGGGATTTTATCCCCATCTCACATCTAAAATCCCTAGCCTAACTCACATTTCTCAGCACCAGCCTCTCTGCCCTGAGCTGCTCTGATTAAGAATTAGAGCTTTTTCTCCTGACTGATTTTCCCCACTCCCTCCAGTTTTTCTCCCCAGTTTTCTTGCAGAGACCCCTGAGACCCTCCCACAAGGTGCAGCCTGGATGAGAGCCATAGCCAGGCGGGCTCTTTGGGAGATTATATGAACACTTTGCTGCAGGGAGCCAATTCCAGATCTGTTTTGCCTGTACTAACTTCCCAGTCAGAGTCATCCCTGCAGGCTGTAAGCATAGGACAGGGATTTCTCTGGCCAGTCCTTGTCCAGAGTGGCTCCCACAGCCCACACAGGAGCTGTGTAGCTTCCCCTGCTCACACACCGCCGACAAGCACCCTTTTGTTTACTTTTTCCAGTTTCCTTCTCTCTGCAAGTTGCAAGCAGTGACCGGAGTTCCTACTTATGAAGCTCAGCCCTCTGCAAGCTCTGTAGCACTAGGTCTGCTCCTCCACCTTTTACACCCTCTGTTTCCAGTGTGAGTTGTCAGGTACCTTCAAGACCCCAGGACCCTCACAACACCACTGGGAGGTGGGCCATTGGCCCATCAAACTCCTAGCATGGGTCGAGCTTGCCGTTTGCTTCGAGCCTGCTTACAGCTGACCTTTCCAAGCACACATGAAAGAAATCAGCACTGCTGAAGGGTTAAACATTACCAGACTGAAATTCAAGGCTTTACAATTGGTTCCAGTCAACTGGCTTGGATGATAATTTTTCACAAGATAAATACAAAGTAAGTGGCAATTGCTAAAGATCCTTTGTACCACATCCCCCCAAGTAGCTTCGTGGTCTCCCCTGCTATTTGTTTCCCTTTGCCCTTCCCTACTCAGTGCCCATACTTCAGGGCCCCTGGCCCTGAGCCCAAAGGGAACCTGAGCCCTGCTGGGAGGATCGTTTACAGCTCAGTCATTCATCAACACAGGCTTCATACACGCCTCTAACCACAGCATAACTCTTCCATGGGAGTTCAAAGTCTGCACTAGCACCTCAGCTCAGATGCTGAATGAGCCCTGCACAGAGCCCGTGGCCACAGCTTGTGGCTTGGGACACGCAGCAACGTCCAGAGGAAGCAAGGAACCCAGCAGCCCTGCACCCAGATACTCACTGCTCTTGGATGCTTTGATCTTGGCCACCAGCTTCTGCACACCAGGTATGTCCCCATTCTTCACAGCCTGGATCAGCTCCTGCTCTCGCCCCATTGCAGACAGGTGGGAGGAGCAGCACAGAAGGAAGAAGCTTTCAGATCCCAGTAGTTTATAAAGCCATGGAAATAAGTCTGTAAATCCTCGAAATATGCCTGGATAGGAGGTGAAATCCAGCAAGAAGAATGCCTTAAAATCCCATGGGACATAAAAAAAAGAAGGAAGAAATCTCCCTGTCAGCAGCAGAAGTCCCTTTCTTCATTGCGAGCAGCAGGACCCAGATGGGGTTAGGCTGAAGAACATACCATCAGTCAAAACATGGAGAGTTCAGTGCTGCAGGACCAGTTCCTGGCCGCCACAGAGTGCTACAAGACCAAATGAGGCTGCTCAGGGCAGGATGGCCAGCGGGGCCAGCATCGGGATGCTGCCAAACCTGTGCTGGACTCTGCAGCCAGAGGTGCCTTGCTTTGCTGCCCTCGCCGGGCTCTGCCACGCTGATGAGTCCCTAATCCTTCCCAAAGGGATTATAGGCTTGTTGCCATCTGGAAGTTATAGATCCTTCCTCTCTGGTGCTCATTAGCCCTTTTGTTTCAGCATTCCTCTTGGAAATGGTGCTGCAGCCACAATGGGGAGCCCCGCACACAGACGAGCCCTGTTGCAGGCTGGCACAGCAGCCCAGGACCTGAGGAGGGGAAGAGCAGAGTCAGCCCTCAAAGACCATTTACCTCCTGGCTGGCACCGTCATGATAGCTTTTGTATCCATGTCAAAGAACAAATACTTTGACTATATTTAGTCCTGGCAGGACTTGGCTCATCCTTATGTTAAAAGAAGAGGGAAGAACCTGTGGACTAAGCCTCCTGTAGGGGAGCTGTGGACGGATGAGTGGTGCTGCCACTGCTCCTTCCCTGTTCCCACAGCCCATGGGGCTGTCCACGCTGTGCACTCCCCAATGACCACAAATGGGGT
This sequence comes from Pavo muticus, assembly GCA_016647715.1. NCBI lineage: Eukaryota > Metazoa > Chordata > Aves > Galliformes > Phasianidae > Pavo > Pavo muticus. Next base: position 86,012 of record JACDJE010000038.1, on the reverse strand, counting down.
CCAGGTCACTGCAACTTCTCCCTCCCCCCTCTGCCACTGGCAGCATTCAAGTGATTGAGCTGAGGAGGTTTTGCCAAAGTCCTCCAGAGGCACTGAGACTGGCTGAACCTGCCCGGCACCTTTCCCATCTGGTACAGGGACAAACCCTGGCCCTCCAAGCTACCATGAAAGTTCAATGCCCTGGGATCCAAGACACTCTTTATCCAATACATGACTGCTCTTGGGCCCAAGTGAGCGCTGAGTGCAAACCAGTAGCACAACCATGCTTGGGGGAATGCAATCAAGCCCCTGTCCTAGCTGTACAGGGCATCCTGGAGAGGGCCCAGGCTCCTGTAGCCATTCATGTCTCCCAGCCCACACTTTGCCCTGTGCCTGGGTTGCCCGAACAGGGCAGTGAGAAACTCTCTCCTGGTTCAGGGCCATGTATCTGGCAGGCTGCTCTGAAGTCCCAGGGACAAGCATGCAAGCAGGAGGGCAGGCAGCATGCATTGTACCAGCTGCTGGTCTGTCACACATCGCTCCACTACTCCAACCCAGGTTGGATGGGAACCAGCTTCAGTATCCCCCAGCCACTACCTAGGTCTGTTGTCTCCCTTTCCAAAGCGCTCACCTTCAGCCATTTAAATAATGCTGGGTGCTGCTACTTCTGAGCAATCGAGGTCACTGTTTTGAGGACAGAACACACAGAAGGAGAGAGAGACCAACAGTGGGAGAAGTCTGCCTGATTCAGACGCAAGAGCAGAAGGGACGTCCCAGCACCTCATGGGACCCCACACCAAGCACAGTGTTGCTCACCCGACCCACTGCAATACTGGGAGCTGCAGCCACCTGCAAGCGCAGATCCCTGGCACCGGGCTCCCCTTGCTCCAGCCCTTCCCCAGGCACAGCTGCAGAGACAATGCTCCCATGCAGATGTAGCTCCTGGGTCAAGACAATGCCCAGGTTCCCATACCAGGCTGAGGATTTATCCCCCTGTTGTCATTCCCTGAGTCTCTGGATTTGCTGACTGAGGACCCCCCAGTGCAAAGCTGCCTGGGAGTTAAATGCCTGATGCCAAAGCCCATGCACACATAGGTTAGACATCACATCTCTGTACCACAGAGCACCTGCACCAGCTTACCTACAGTACAACAAAGTTTCAACTACTCATGACACCTTGCCACAAACAAATTGCTTCCCAAAGCCTCCTGCAACCCTCTGTCTTCAAAACTACTTATTTCATTTCACTCAGTGCACTGCATCCAACTCCACAACCCTCTGCAAGTACAAGATATGAATACACGACCGTTGAGGATATTTACACATTTATTATCCGTGCAGCTTCACCTAGAAAACAGCCCCATGCTGCTGCCTATCTCTCCTGTAGCACATGAGACTTAACAAACAACTCTGAAGTACCGAGAGCTCCGAATACCGATCTCCGCCTATTCAGCCTCCCAAGAAAAAGAGCAGCAACAAAGGCAAGGCTCGAGGAAGGCACAAAGCTAGAAAAGCAGGAGCAAACATCCCTCCCACCGGAGAAAAGCGAGGCTTCAGCCCACAAATCCACCCGGAGATCCGAAGTACCTGAAACATTTCTACAGCCGCGGGAAAAGAAGGGAGAGAAAGAAAACAACCACCAAACAATTTACGTAAGTGGGGAAGGAAAGATGCTAATGAGGAGTAGGCAAAGGAACTCGGTCTGGAGGGGCGGGGGAGAACCTCACCTACCTCGGGAAGCCCCCCAGGGTCCCGCTCCGCCTTCCACCACAGCACTGTAATCCAGCGGTGCTCCGAGGGAGCTCCGCTCCACTTCGGGTGAACCGCCCCGAGTTCTGCACGCTCCGCGTCCCGAGCGAGGCGGCTCCGCGGACCCACTCACAACCCGCCGAGCCACACCGCCTGGACGGGACGGGCCAGGCCGAACCAAAAATACACTCTGGTGGCCTCGAGCAGCCGCTCCTCCGCTCGCACGGCACTCAGCCGGGTCCCGTTCGGGCTGACCCCGTCCCCGCAGGAAATCCCTCCCCGGGCCGGCCTGATTGGAAAAAACCGGCGGGTTGTGCGGGCTGGGCAGGGCCAGGCTGGCTGTCACTCACTGTGATGCACCGCCAGATTTGGGCAGGGGAAGGGCCGGGAGGGAAGGGCCTGGAGCTTGGTTCCCCGGTCCCGCTCCGCTCTGCCAGCCCCAGCTCTGCCAGCTCGGCTGCCGAGAAGGGGCGGTTCCGAGCTCAGCCCTGTGGCCCCTTCCAAGTCGGAAGCCCACAGCCCCTCATCCCAGCCCCGCACTCATCCCGCTTTTCCAAACCACTCTCGTCGCTCTTCCAAATCGCCCCCCTTTTCTGCCAGCCCTCAGCAGAAAAAGCAGAGCAGAACCAAGCGCTCCTACGCGAGCACTGTTCTCTTAAGAGACTGCCTAATAAAGCCAGACAGCTTTTGCTGCATGATACCACAGGATTACCAGCATCTGATCAGCTTAAAAACACACAGAGGCTTTAATTTTATTCAGTAAGTAGCCCACAGCCCAAGGGGAGGTGCAGGCATCTCTTAGGCCCAAACGCAACCCCAAAAGAGGGTTCCTTGAACAGTCCCACTAGGGGAGGGCAGAGGGTGAATCCTCACGAGGAGGAGCTGATGCTTCCAGAAACACCCTGCCTTGTGAGTTCAGGAATAAAGAGATCATTATGCACATCTAATTATAAATGTCAACATTTTACAGCTTCTGTGAAGAAGCATGAAGCCCTAAGTAGCCCTGCTTGGAAGCACTGGGAAGTGAAAGGTCTTATTATTCTTCTTTGAGTTTCATCAGAGCTTGCAAAGCACATTGACATTTATAATAATCCCCTAAATTTATGTAGCACATTTTGTCCTTTTAAGGATCTTAATTAAGCTTCGCAGCTCCCTGAGCACAGACTGAACCTGCTTTTCAAAGAGTAGCCCAGACCCTGCTTTGTATAAAACAGGTCCTGCATCACTGCTTTGTGCAGGATAGGACTTCACCTCCACCCCTCTGTAGCATGGTTACGCCATGTGTGTTCCATGGGTATTTCCACCCAGAGGTTCAGCAGCACACACATCATTAAAGCTGGGTCATTTAGGCTTTAATCTCTGCAGTCATGCACACCCTTTGAGTAGGGGGTGCCACAGGGAAGTTCACCCCCATTTCCTGGATATCCACAGCCTTTGAACACAAAATCACATACGGGCACACCTAACCCTGCAATCTAAACTCCGCGCTTCCGTGTTCCAGCCCTGGCAGCAGACAAGCAGATGAGAATTAGCCTCAGCAGTCTGGATTTCCTATCATGTATCTCACAGCTTTCATTTAACTCTTGGGGGTTAAACATCTCTTCAGTGATCCACAGCACAGAGACCTCCCAAGGGCTGCAACCCTCCCTGCCTTGCAGGGGTGACAGAGCCCTGCCATAACACTCATTTCTGCCTGTCCACAGACAGGGGATGAGAGAATTGATTGAATTGCCACTACAGAAGAAAAACATCTTTCATAACGTGTTGCTATTTTCTCCACCCAGGAGCAAGTTGTATTTTAAGATAAGCTTCTGGGTCGGGGGCAGCCCCAGGAGGGTGGCTAAGAGCCCGGCCCTGCCCGACGGCCCCGCACCCCTTGCGGAACGCGCACCAGCAGCACCGGGTCCCGCGGCCCCACGGGGCAGATGGGCGCCAGCGGCTGCTGCCCGGGCCGAGCTTCTTACGGCCAGCGAGGACCCTCCTCCTCGGGGCGATGTCGCCACCTAGAGGCCCACGCTACAATGATCGTCTTGTTGCACGCTGTTCGGAAGGCGTTTTTGTTTTTAATTCAAGACAGCACGTAAAAGCAGCATTTTGAGGTAGTAACTGAGCAGGAGGAGCACGTATCATGCTCCTCCGGTGGGGATGTTTGACTTAAAACGTCACTGTACGATGCTTTGCCAGCTCTCTCCAGCCCATGGCTTCAGCAGCTGAATAATGACTGGAGCTCAGCATGGTTCTTTTCACAGAACCAGCAGCTGTTCAACCCCTCCCCCCCTTCTCTGAGGTTTACCTTAACATTTCCCCTTCTTCATCACCAAAACAAAACACTGCTAGGAAGAGAAGGTGTCCCACTGGCACAAGTGACACACCCAACAGCATCTGCAGCTTCAGGTGAGGCCACGATGGACACAGATGTGCAGGCCGAAGATGCAGAGTTCCCACTCCCACCTCTGATCTGCAAAAATCCAACTTAGAAAGCAGCAGCAGCCCCACCCATAGAGGAGCCAGCAGTAGGGCCACAGAGGCCCAGACCAGACATCTGAAACATTGTAAGAATGTTATGAACCAGCTGGGCAGCGAGTGTTGCACTACTCCAGCTCCCTGCTCAAGGTCTTCTGTTGGCTGCTGCAGCCCAACACAGTATCACCATTTGCAGGCATTGCTGCTTTCCCCAGACAGGAGCACAGACACTGCTGCCAAGACACTTGGTGTAAGTGAGGCAGTAATTGCCCTTTGTAGAGCTGCTAGTGATAGACAGTGGCATAAACCACAGCTAGAGTCAGTGTTTACTTGGCAAACAGAAGGGATTCAGGAAGTTCTTACAGCAAAGAATCCTCTTCACACACACAACCACAGATAAGCCCTTGTTTCTCCTTCACCAAGCTCAGCTCTCCCTCTGTGTCACTCTGCTGGACACCAGCACGCATCACACAAAAAGCAGCTCTACAGCCTTGTCCCAAATATATGAGCTGGAAGCCACAGCCCGCACCTTTCCATGCCCATCACAGAAATCCCTTCCCTACATCTAGGTGGGAACCCAGGCAGGAGAAGCCTTTATATGTCCCAGCACTCAGCTGCTACTGGACTCACCTTTCCATGGCACATGCTGGTGCTGCTCCTGCTCCTCTCCCCTTCTTGTCCCTCTGCTTTCCTCCACCTTCAAAAACTGTCCGTGCCAGCTGCCACCTCTTTCTGTTCCCATGCCTTTTCTCTTCTGTCTCCTCCTCTCAGGAAATTAAAGATAATACTCCCTCTTTTTTTTTCCCCCCTGCCTGCGTCCCTGTTTAACATTCATTGCATGTGCTTGCACTGATTCAAAATGGGATTAGACTTTTCGTTGCTTTGATGTCAGTTGGGCTTTGCACTTAAGGCAGAGGGGGAAATAAACTTTCCATTACCTGGGTGCTGTCCACCCACTTTCAGCAGTTCTGGACATGAAGATCAGGCACATTTACCTTCACAGAGCAGATTATCTTCCAGGACCAACCCCACTCTGCAGTACCAGCCATGTGCAGTCCCCGCGGGTGTTATTCCCTGAAAACAACTGGTATCCATTCCAACTGTTATCAGCCACCACTGTGGAGCCTAAACAGCTCCCATCAGGAGGGAGGTGCAAATCATCATAGGAAAACACAACTTCGATGTCAGTGAATATTGCAGCTTACAGCTGCTACGCAGCAGAGCATGCAGGTCAGTGCCATCACTTCAACAGAGATCAGTGCTCGGAACTCCTGCTGGGAATACCTTGAGTTGCTCTAGGATGAGTGAGTGCTCTGGGATGGCCAAGATAAAAATGTGTGTCCTCTTCTCTGTAGCATGCCACTCATGCTAAGCACAGTCATAGAAACAGGCACTCGCCTCTGCTTTGTCAGGCCCGCGCATCTCCACGTGGAGGGCCACAGACTTAAGATTGTTTTATTATTGTTTTTTTTATTAGCCAGTACCTCCTGCTAATCCCAGAACCAAGCATTTGTCTGAAGTAGATGAAGAGTTTGTTACGGACAAGCTCACATTATTCCCAACAGTCTTGCTCTGCTTCCAAGACAGCATTCCTTGAGTCCAGTGATACCCAAACTAGCCCAGAGCACTGTAGAGAGCTGGGCAAGATCTCACTTTTCTCTATCCCACTCTGATCTTACAGTAGAATTAAAGAACCTTTTACACAGGATGCTGCAGAGCCGCGACTGAGGGCTGGCATCTGATGGCAGATCCTGCTCACACAGGACCACCTAGTCCTGGAGTCTACAGGGGATCACAAGTGGTGTTTTCTGCCACATGTGTCAGACTTGGTGCTTCACTTCCATTCCCATTTGAGCTTCACTACACAGACAATTGAGTCTCCTCTGTGTGACACAAGGTCTGGAGGCTGCAGATGTTTGGGTGCACCTGGAACTATCACACGAGCTTCCACCAGCTGTTTGGGAGAGCAGCTCTGCAACAAATACAGTTCAGCTATGGCTGAGATCTGCTCCCCAGACCTATCTATGGGGAGGGAGCACAGCACATGCTTGCAAAGTAGAGCTGGGGGCCATCCAAACTCTCCCCAGGATCTACTAACTGTAACCTCTGTTACCTGCACCATGTCACCTTACTGCAGCTCCGGCTGCAGGCTGCCTTAAGCCAGGACCTTGGGTATCCTCCAGGATATGCCTCTGCTAACAGTATAGCGTCTAATCCATTTTGCCTAGTGCATGCACACAAACTTGATTAATGTCTGAGATGAGCTCCATCCATCATCAGGGAGTAAAGGAGATTAGCTCCACAGCATGCCTGCCTCACGTTGATCCCATTCTCCAGGCCTCTTGATTAATAGCAAGGCCACCTTATCCGGCAGGCCAGGAAACATGAATATCCAGGCTGACATGAGAAGAAGGGAAGCTCAGGCACTCGGGCTGCTACTTGCCACCATCAGAGCCATGCTAGCAAGCCCCAGCCAGCCCTGTGATCTGTTCTCCCTGTCCCCAATATTCCATGCCTCTCTGCACCCTCTGCTCTTCCTGCCAGCCATCCTCTGCCTTGTGGGCAGGCAGCAGGGAGAGCAGCCACCAGGTCACTGGTGAATCACTGCAGGAATGCGGTGCAGAAGGATAAAGTTGGTGTCCATTTCCCCCTGAGGGCAACAGGGCAGACATCACTCTCCATCAGCAGAGGGAATTTAGAAAAGCCCTTTTGGAGGCCTGATGAAACCCAGACAAATACCCTGCCCAGGGCTGCAGCTGACCAGCAATGCCTGCTTGGCCAGCCTCTTCCTGGGAGGATGCTCTCGTGAAGTGGACACAGTCCATTAGCAGTGCCACCTGGATGGGCTCCAGCCCCTGCCTTGCTGCTGGTGTTTCATTAACAACTCACTCCTTCCAGCTCCTGTCTCCTCGGCTTCTGCTGTGATCAGCTGGGCTGCAGTTTTGTTGCCCTGGGTTTTTTTTTCAAGTGGAAATTATTTCTCATTTCTTTTAACAATCAGGACACAGAGAAAGAGGCAGAGGAAGGAATTTCCAGATGAAAGGGCAGGATTAAGGACACTGCTTTCACTTTGTTATCCCTCTAGTGCAGTTAAGTATATTCATTTCATGAGGAAGCTTTAATTAACTACATTTTTCTGACAGGAAAGGAACCTGCATCTAGAGATAGCTCTGGTTTCTTGAATCTGCTAAAAGCTCTAGCTGCAATGTCAGCAGAGATTCATATGCATGCACTCTTACACAAAAGATCTCAAATCGCTTTACAAAGGCTCTGTCACCCCAGTCTGGCAAATAAGGCACAGAATTAAAAAGCAGACATAAGCAAGGCTACTGTACACACTGCCAGCAGGAAGAGGATTCGAGTGCCCCAAACTCCAATGGCTCAAGATATGGGAATGGGCTTTTGCATGGAGGCTTAACCCAGAGCAGGAGACAGCAGAAATATCTCCAGTGCCTTCCAGAGGAATTGCCCCGCTCATGCACCAGGAAAATCAAGGGTAGAGGAGAGAAAAAGGCCTGGTGGCAAGCTGGGACATTTAGAAAGCATCGCACTGATGCATCCACATCCTCACTAGCACCGCAAAACCCTTCAGGAACTGAGTCAATCAAAAATAACATTTTGGGTTGATTTTTATCCAGATGAACTCTCTCCAAGTATTTCAAGTTAACCAGCAAAAAGGCCTACTTCTGATTTGTTTAACCCTTCTGTTGAAATCTGCATCAGGTTTGAAAAACAGAACCACCTCAGAAAGAATCCTGTCTCACACAATGGGACATGGTACCTGACCTGCCCACTCTTGCCCCCTGTGCCCCAACCTTATTCCTTCCTGCAGCTCAGCTTTCTGTGGAGACCTGCGCACAAAAGACCAAAAATCCATAATGGTTTCCAGAGGAAGTCTCACTTCATCCTATGCTATAGCAGTAACTTCTGCAACAGAAACGTCTCACCTGGCATCTCTGAGAACCCCATTTGCCTTTTGTAAAGCCATGTTAAACAGGTAGCTCATAGCAAACCCATGCACATCCTTCTCCTGTCTTTACACCTAACGAACTCCCAGCTGATAAACAAGTGCTTACTGCTGCTGCTGAATGTATGCCTCTGCTCTTAGCCCCATGGTTGTTAACACTAAGTGGCTTACAATTACTGTATGAATAAGCGGTCATCATTTTACTTTATCATTACCTTTTTAAAAGATTCCCACCTCTTCTACTGCTTGCAACATGCCAGACATCTCTGTGCTCAGTGCAGAGCACATATGGCTGATCTGCCAAGTGAACAGAAAAGAAACATCTGGCTGCTACAGAGCTCTGATTGCCAACTGAGCCAAGCCCTCCCCTGAGCTTGCAGGTCCGCATCAGAACCCACCCAGTGCTATCAATACTCACAGCCTCCCTCTCAACACAAGACTCCAGTGCCAGTTGTGATTCATTCCTTATTTTACAAATATTATGCCTTCATATCTTCTCCAACTTAATAATTTCCTGGGAGACACTGTATATCAAATGCTTTACTGGAGTCAGTGTATTGGAGCTCAGAATCTCAGCTATTACTACTTTCTTCTTGCCTCTCTCTGCTCAGAATCAGATAGCAGGATTGCAGTATCTGGTTATAACACCCCACTTTTTTTTTTTTTTTTAACAGCTTTATCATAAATCCTTGTGCTTGGATTTGCAGTTTCATGCAACAGCTATTTCCAGTGAAGTTTATCTCATCTCTTTGACTTAAACCTCTCAGGTTTTTCAATTTTAATTCATCTCAGATCTGCAATATCCACTTTCAAGTTCAACAGCATCATCGTTCTCACTGAAAAGCGTAGCAGAGCAACAATTTGGGTGTTGGGCAGACATCTACTCTTGTTTAGCCCTCCCATCATTTCATGGAGAACAGTCTCTTTCTCTCCTCTTGAGCACACTGTTATCCACAAGCTACAGATGCAAACTCAAGTTCTTGGGTTTTTTTTTTTTTCCTATTCAGGCTCAGGAGGAGTCCAAGTTACAGCTGTCTCTTCCTTATGCTAACACCTGTTCCCATAAGAAAAGCAGCAACACAACCAACACCACATCCTGCAGTTGGATTTGCCTCCCTTGGAGCTCCTGGCTGTTTCTGTCCAACACTGAGTACTGCCTGCAGCTTTTTAAGTTCTGCAGTGGGATCTGCCTGTTTGCTGAGCGCACATCCACAGCCCTGAGTTCTGCATGCTGGTAATGGACAGCCTGCAAGCCACTCTGCTTCCTCATCACAGGGCAAGCTCTGCTTGGTCCTTGATGTTTTTGGCTGTGCTTCCATCTCTGGGGTTCTCTAACCTTCAGCAATGAAAATAAAACCACAGAAAGCTGCTGCCTTGGACTTTGGCTCACTCTCAGTAGCCAGAATAGATAGAAGTTGAAGGCTAAAACCTCAAGTTAGCAGAATGGGACTGGAATTAGCCAGGATTGACCAGACAGCTCAGATCTTTCAGCAGGAGGAAGTCTAGCCTGCAGGGAGAGGTAGGTGGTGGTCATCAAGCTTTGGATAAAAGTCCACTTTCTGCTAATTAACTAGAAATCCAGCATGGATAACAAGAGTGTTTAAATAACTGTTTAGCTAAATGTTCTTTTAAAGGCATGTGTGATTTTACTGAGCAACTGAGAGTTCACTCTGCTGTGTTCATTAGAAATGCGTATGTAAGAGAAAGCAATCAGAGCTGGGAAATTGGGGTTTTGCTCACAGCTCAGCCTCAGGCCATGGCTCCGTGTTCATTAACATCAGCTTGGGGCAGTACCAGATCACAGGTTAGCACTGATTTCATTCAAATCAGGCATCATAAGATGACAGCAGCTTCTTCCCAATCAGCCAGTACATATATGAAGTGCACATCTAGACCAATGACAACACCTGAGTTACTATCAAGTTGCCTTGATAAAGCTATTACCAACTATAAAAAAAATAGTAAAAATCAAATATTATTTCCAGCACACATCCCTCTGTAGCCCTACAAACAGTTGTGCTGCCATAATCATTACAGCAAGAGGTATAAGATGCAGCTTAAGTCAGCACTGTTGTAGAGACAATTTCTGCCTTTTTTTTTTTTTTTTACCTCAAGTTCAGCATGTGGCTTCAGAGAAAATGTTTAACTTAGCCATATGCCATCTTCCTTCTCTGTAAATGAGAAGTGACAGCAAAAAGTTTCTAGGAAGCAGGGAGACAAAACAGATCAGTAGGCATTAAACACTCTACCAATTTTGCCTGGAAATTAGGAACTGAGGCTGATGCCCAGCTACTGCAGAGGGACAGCAGTACTCAACCAGCCAGCATGGAGGGCCAGTGCATAATGTCTAACATCCTGAATTAAACCATGCCTACCCCTAAGGCTGTAAGTGCCAAACTTCACTTACTAGGCTACTGGATTGTTATGAGCAATGAGCAAGCATTAAGCAGAGACCCATCCTCAGAATTCAGAGAGTAGGTTAGGCATAGTTAGAACTCACTGCACATAAAACTGTTCACGGTAGCTCTCCTGCCTTAGTTCCATTAACCCATTTTACAAACCACAGATTGTTTTGAAGTAGTAACCCCATATAGATGAACACTAAGATTTGCCCAGCATGTAAAAGAGTATTAGAAAATTCTGAGTGGAAACACCACTTTTTCCACGAGCTGTGCAGATTCAAAACTATCTTATACATGTGGAGTGTATGAGAGGGGAAAACCTCTTGGGCAAATTGCTGACCAAGGCAACTCCAGAGACTCAATCAGAAAACCAACCAAAACAAACACCTCATAACATATGAATTGACCCCATCTTGTCTCCAATTCTTAAGAGCCTGGGCAAAGCATGCTTCCGATTTCTGTCTGCTAACTGTTCCACTAAAGGACACCCTGATAATGAAGAACTGCTTGGACTGATATAGCAATAGGCTCATACTATTACAATTACTTGCTACTGTCAAGTCTGACAGCCCATACTGCGATTGTTGCTGGCATTACATGGGCCTCATTTTCAGCAGAACAGATTACTTCCAGTCCTGACTGATACAGATTTATGAAGCTCTGTATGTAGAATCATAAAATTGCTCAGGTTGGAAAAGACCTTAAAGATCATCAAGTCCAACCACAACCTAACCATACTACCCTAACTGTAACAACCCACTGCTAAATCATTTCCCTGAGCACCACCATCCAAACAGATTGTAAACACGCTCAGGGATGGCTCAACCACCTCCCTGGGGAGCTTATTCCAGTGCTTAAACATATACATTTATTTATAAATACAGTTAATTGGCCACTGTAGCTGATGTCAGCCTTTGCTACTACTGAAAAAGAAGGCAAGTAAAGGAAATTTCCAGACAGATTGATCTAGTTTTTATAAAGTAAACCCAATCCCCTTCACTGCATTAACCAGAGAAAATTTAGCCTGTTGCTGCTGGTTTTCCTGCACACTTCCAACATGATATTACGCTTCTTCAGTGCAGGCAATATTCAGAGGTACCAAATGATCTAACGGTAACATGATTTTATATAACTATAACAAGGGGAACAGATCTCATGCATCATCAATGGGAAGGAAGCACAACAAAACCAGCAGCTTAAAACTATGGAAAAGAGCAGGATACTGCTTTGACACTGCACAAAGAGCAAGGCAGTTTCTCAAAACTTGGGGGTAGGAGGAGTATTTTTAAGGCCAAGACCAGTGAAACACAAAACCTGAGCTAGTGATCAGGCTAATTTCTGGAAGTAGGATGCAAATGAGCTATGGCAAGAAATACAACAGCAGAGAATTAATTACAGGTGAAGTACCTCAGGCTGGAACTTGAGTTAGAGGAGTCAGATGACCAAAGCAACAGCTTCCAGTGGGTGATTTGGCACCTTGATATCTCCCAGCACCACTAGGGGACAGGTCTGTGACTCAGGAATGAAAAGAGCATGTGAGTCAAGAGAAAAATCCATAGCAAAAGCAAGAGAGTGGAGCTACATAAAAGGAAAAACACAGACCTTATCTCCTACTGATAACAGTGAGAGAAAGTTGGCTATAATCGGGAAGATGCAAATCCCAGCTGTCTGTCAGGGGATCTGGGGAAAGTGACACGAAGGGGCACTGGCTGCAACTCCACGGTCACAGTGCCCCTCTTCTTCCTCTCTCCCGGCATCCCCTCCCACCCGATAGCGACAGAGGGATGCTTTCAGCCGAAGTGGCTGCCGGAGTCAGCTGCTCCTTGATGTCAGCACCTGCTTCGAGCTCGGCAGCGCTGGAGCCGGCGAGCAGAGCACAGCCGAGCCTCAGACTCAGCTGCTGCCTCCCACAGCCCGCTCAGCCCCGGCTGAGGGACCCACCCCGTCGCCGCCACAGATCCCTGGAGGCAACTTGGCCAACTTTGAGAAGCACCCGAGCCCCCGGGGCTAATTGCCATGGCCCCCATCAACTCTTTGCGCAATTTCTCCACGTCGGAGGCTCGGAATGGCTCAGGTGAGCTGGGCTGCGGGGCGCTCTGCTGGGGACTGACCGGCCGGGGGGCCCAAAGGGCAGGGGCCAGGGGCAAGGGCACAGCCCCAGCGCTCCCCGTGGCCTATCTGCTATGCCTTCAGAACCCGCAGCCGGACAGCTCCGGGCCCCACCACGGGGCGCTCCTGGTAGACGCAGCGCCTGAGCTCCGCCGACAGCGGGGCCCAAAGGGAAGTGGGCTGCGAGGAGCAGCCGCTGGGGTTAGTGCTGAGGATGGAGAGGAACACGCCCTGGCAAATGGGGAGGAGAGCAAGACAAAGAATGTAAAACATCACTGGGGCGGGAAGGAGAGAGGGCCCCCCCCAGTCTGCTGCCCTCGGCGTGTTATCAAGTGTTGTCAGGCCAGTTGTTTAGGGGCAGTAAGGCTGGTTCTCAAGAGTACAACAGAAGTGTTTAACAAATGATTTTTGATGCTCAACATCTTCTATATTGCATAAAATCATGCTTTAGGTGCTATCTTCTGAGATGCAATAAAGATGTAGATTGCTACGCATTCGGGCATGATTGAAGAGTACAATCCAGGCTGATTCTCACTGAGTTCACAGTGCAGTCCCCTTTGGGACTTTTCAGGAGTAACAGGGCAGCCACAGATCTGCAAGCAAGGACAAATCAATAGTGCCTAGAAGTAGCTCTTTCTGTATGCAAGTACAGCCACTTGGGTTTGCACAAAATCATCACTGAAAAATCAGATTCAACCATTTCTAAAACCTCTATGTTCCTGAGATAAGGGGTAACTTTTGAGAATTTGGTAATCATACACTTCTAACTCCATTCCATAAAACACACGTGAACTCCAGCTTCCAGCTAATAACACTTGTACCTCCTGCTCGTACAAATAGTAACATCAGGCAAGATGCTACAGCACTATACAAACCACACCTCACACAAAGCCTTTGGGCTTGTGCACACTTCACTCAAAGGCCAGCTGAGTTCATTCAAAACATTACAAGGGTCACCATGAGTACTCTATTGATTACACTGCAGAAAAAGGATGTTTTGTTTGAATTTTCAGCTAAACAAGCAGTTTTTACACTTCAACCATATAATCCATTTCCACTGCACTAGTAACAAAGTTCGGGGCTAAAAGAAAGGAGAGCACAGCTCATAACAGCTACACACAGAACAGCAGGACCACAGTCATTTTCCAGTCTCTAATCTTCCATCTTCCAGCATTAAGGAGGTGTGAAATCTGTTTGAAAGCTCAGGAAGTACACAAGCTGGATGCTGGAGACTAAGTATCAGGTCTCAAGTAGGATGCTGATAACATTCCTTTATCTATCTACAGCCACTTAAATTGAGCAATTCCTCGCATCAAAGAGCAGCCAGGAAGAACAGGGACCATTAAAGCTCCTATACAGCCCTGAGGAGGCTTACTGCCTTATTGACCAGATCTGGTTCTCCTCTGTATCTGTACCTCAGGCCTCTGGCAGTACTGCTTTGTTCCTATGCAGTTTTATCATCTGCATAAAAGCTTCCAGATAAAGTGACACAGCCCCTGCTTTACTGGATTCTGACCTTGCTTATGCCTAAGCTGACTGCATCCTACTACCAGAAAAAGACAACAGCAACTCACACTATACTCCTGGGAGGATAGAAGTAGTACATATTGGTGACACACAACTCTCCAGGCATTGGCCAGGCCAGCAACACAGCTTCAGTTATCTTGCCAGTTTAGTGAAGCTTCTCAGTGACACTAAAGTAAATCTGCAGACATTTGTACCCAAGAATTCTAGATATTAGTCAGCATATACATCTAGCAAAGGCACCACTTTGGCTGAAAATGTTTTGTGATTATCTGTCACTTAATCTCATTTACAGTATTTCTCAGTTATGTGGGAGGAGACAACCTCCCTTATTCTACAGGAGTAGGCTGAGAAGACCAGTAGTTAAGAAACTTAAAAGCATTTCCAATGAGTATCATTCTGAATAATCTGCAACTCAATGAAAGACACATGCAGTCTAGGCTTAGGGGCTGTTAGGCATATCTTGGTGACAGCCAAAATACACACACATACACACACAACATAAAGGTCCCAGGGGAAAAGAGTAATAAGATTAAACAAGCTGAGAAGGGTGATTTAAAAGTCTATCACACAGTGCACATGAAACCTGCAGAATGCCTTAGGCAGAACCTAACGTGTCCAAGAGCAGAAATTTCTGTTGTTTGACACTGCAGGCTTGTGGCTTCAAAATGTGATTTTAAACTCTGGTTAGTGACAAGGAGAACATGAATTTGATTATGTTCAGGCCCCTCACTTCAAAGTATCACTGCCAATAAGCTATCAGGCAACAATTTTGCCTTGGAAATCTATCTGCACCTAGGAGCCAGAGAGCAGCTTTAAGCCATGCTTTTGCTCCTTCTAGGTGCAAAAGGAAGGACTACACTGAAACATGCTCCAAACCCTGACTGTTCCACACACTGGGATTTCTTCTATGCTGAAACTACAGAAAGGGACAGAGGCAGGGAAGGGAGACAGGAAGCAGATGTGCTCTGGCCTGATCCTGACAGAGCAAGGACATAGCCAGGGTACAGTCACAGATTCCATAATGTAGATAAGCATTATGTCCTAGCACGGTCAATGAACTTTGTCTCATATTGAAGAATAGATGAACTACCCAGCAGTTGTCAAACAACAGTTTTGTTGTTGAACATATTGGGGTTTTGGCAAGGATGCCTCATGCACTCCTTCAAAAAAAAAAAAGGCTGGACACCTAAGATTCCCACAAAGGAACGTTACTATCAATTCCCTGTCAGACAATTGCAAGAGCAGAAGAATACCAGCCTGATGTTAGCCCCAACAAGAGCTAGGGAGTTCCAGAAAATGACAGAAGTATTTCTGGAGAGATGAAGGATGCCTACACAGCCAAAAGGATTTGAGGTGGGGTGTGGGGGAGTTACATGCACTGCACAGCAGAGGAGGAGGTGTCACATTCCCAGCTAAGCCTCTCCAAGTGCAGCAGAAGTTCTGAAACATTGCTCCAAACCACATCCTTGGGAGGGATCCAGGTGCAAAATAGGGCAAGCACACATACCAAGAGACTGTTTCTGGATTGCACTTAGGATTTTGGTTTGTTTTGACAGTAGCAGAGAAGCCAGCACCATACGCCAATGTGATCATGCCCAGTCTCTTCAGCATCATCTGTTTCCTGGGCACTGTGGGGAACCTCATTGTCATTTACACTATTGTCAAGAAGAAGAAGCTGAAGCGTAACCAGACTGTGCCTGACATTTTCATCTTCAACCTCTCCATCGTGGATCTCCTCTTCCTCTTGGGCATGCCCTTCCTCATCCACCAGCTCCTAGGCAATGGCTCATGGTACTTTGGAGCTACCCTGTGCACCATCATCACCGCCCTGGACAACAACAGTCAGATCACCAGCACCAACATTCTTACAGTGATGACCCTGGACCGTTACCTGGCAACTGTCTATCCTCTAAAATCCACCCATGTCCGGACCCCACGTGTTGCAGCTCTAGTTATCTGTTTGGTGTGGCTCCTCTCCTTCCTGACTGTCATTCCTGTGTGGATGTATGCAGGCCTTATGCCTCTGGCAGATGGGACTGTTCGCTGTGCTCTCTTGCTTCCCAACCCAGAGACTGATATCTACTGGTTCACTCTCTACCAGTTCATGCTGGCATTTGCCATGCCATTGATTCTAATCTGTGTGGTCTACTTCAAGATCCTGCAGCACATAACCACCACTGTGATCCCACTGCCCCAAAGGAGCCTCCAGGTTCGTACCAAGAAAGTCACCCGCATGGCAGTTGCCATCTGCTCTGCCTTTTTCATTTGCTGGGCTCCCTTCTACATCCTCCAGCTGGTTCACCTTGGCATTGATACCCCATCCATGGCCTTCTTTTATGCCTACAACTTTGCCATTAGCTTGGGCTATGCCAACAGCTGCCTCAGCCCCTTTCTCTACATTGCCCTCAGTGAGACCTTCAAGCGCCAGTTCTTAGTAGCCATCCGCCCCTCAAAAGTGCCATGTCACAAGAGCAGCTCTGCCAACAACAACAGCATGACAGATGCCAGCATATGCCTAAAACTGGCTTCAGAATCCACTCAGCAGACTCTGCTTCCAGAGGGCTCCCCACACTCCCTGCCTGCAACTGCTGCTGTTCACTAGGCAACACTGAAGTCATCACAGCAGAAAGCCTTCTGATCTGTAAATCTGTGGAGGAGCAGCAGCCTCAGGCAGCTCTTTGTGAAGCTACAGACTGCTGGCTTCCACATTCAAGAGGCCAGGTGCTCAGGTCTGCTGCTTGGCATTCTGGTCCAGCAACAGCTGCTTCCTTTCCTGTTCAGCAACCAAGGTATTTTCAAGAGCTGGATGAATTTGATGCTAATCCTAAATATTTCAAGTAAAATCAGGCAGATAGCAGTTGTACTTCTTCAAGGAACTGCAAACAATTCTCAGAAATACTGCTGCTAACACCAGATTTGTTGCTTATCATGCTGATGAGCCTATTTTCACACTGCCAGTTCCTCATGCTGCTCTTGTGTCTTGCAGTCTACATGGCCATTGAGGAACCCCTGGCAAAGGGCTTTAAACATGACTAAGAAGCATGCAGTGTGCAGAGATCTGTAAAGCATGAATATGGGAAAAGGCAGCTCAGGAAGCTGAGTTGCTTACACAGCTTGTTCAAAATAACAGATGCTTTACAAATTTAAAGGAAAGTCAGATGCCTATTCTGCATGCAAGGCTTTAACAGTCAGATTAGGAAATAGCTTTGCTCATTACAAAGACTAGGAAAAAGACAGCACAGATCAGCTAAAGGCAGGGAGATTATACTGAGACTGCACAGGACTCCTCCCACGGGATAGTGCAGGTGTTGTTAAACACTTTGTCAAACACAAAGGAAGTTTGCTGTAGATTAATTTCACGTAAAGGGGCATGGAAAATATCACATAGCACAGAATTATATTACTACACTTATGGTTTCATGCTGCCAGCCACCAACAATATAACCATAACAGAAATTCACTCTTATTCGTCTGGACTGTTACCTGCACAGGACTTTCTAAGCTTAGAAGTGTACCTAGCGTACACTCATGACACTTGCACATATTTAAGTGCAGCTAATACTTCATTCTACACACCACAGAGTACAGCAATTCACTCACCTCTAGTGATCACAGCAGGCTGGTGTACAACACTAGCACTTTTGTCATCAGATGCAGAGATTATTTTTGAGTTAATGAACGTTTTTAAAAGAAGCTGTGTTCTTCCATTCCAGACCCTGCCCACCTCAGAAGCGCATCCACACCTATGACTGTGTGGTATTTTTGTTGGTTTTCCACCGTCTTTTCCTGGACTATAAAGCCAGATAGACACATACAGAACTTGCAAACTATGATTTTAAAAAAAATCTTTGCCCCATCTTAAAAGCCAGGAATTCTCACTGTGCTGGTTTTTGTGAAACTGCTTTGGTCAATATTCTGCCTGAAGAGAGCGAAAGTCAAGGAATGCAAGTTTGTGCCAATGCAGACTTGCTCTCAAGACTAGTGAAACTGTTGTGTTAACTTTCTCCTACACAGAAGCCAAAGGGATGACTGAGACTTTTTTTCTGTATGAGGTGGTAGAGATTGGGCATTTTTTTTCCCCGTCTTAATACCAGCAACGAGAAAAGTATGAGGGAAGGGAAAAAGGGTTTCATTGTCTGCTCTCAAAGCAGCACATTAAAGATCTTGTTTACAGTAAATGTGTTTATGATTCAACCAGTCTATTTCCACCTTAAATGAGTCAGTCTGACCTGGTGTGGTAAAGCCTCATGCTCAAAATCAGTGGGACACAGTGGGCTAATCAAGAAGGGAGGCCAGGACCAGCTGGTGCAATCACAGAATCATAGGGGTTGAAAGGGACCTCCAGAGATCGAGTCCAACTCCCCTGCCAAAGCAGGCTCCCTACACCAAGTCGCACAGGTAGGTGTCCAGGTCTTAAATATCTCCAGAGAAGGAGACTCCACAACCTTCCTGGGCAGCCTGTTCCAGTGCTCCGTCACCCTCACTGTAAAGAAGTTCTTGCACACATTGGTGCGGAACTTCCTACGCTCCAGTTTCTGGCCGTTTCCCCTTGTCCTGTCTCCACACACCGCTGAAAAGAGTCTGGCCTTGCCACTTTGCCCCCCACACCTTAGATACTTATAGACCTGGATCAGGTCCCCTCTCAGTCTTCTTTTCTCAAGGCTAAACAGACCCAGTTCACTAAGCCTTTCTTCATAGGGGAGAAGCTCCAGGCCCTTCATCATCTTTGTAGCCCTCCGCTGGACTCCTTCCAAGAGATCCCTTTTTTGTACTGGGGAGCCTAGAACTGGACGCAGCAATGCAGGGAATGGTCTTTGTGGGGAAAGCCTTTCCCAGACCTCATCACATGGAAGTCAAGGCATAACACACTGTCACCTTCCCAGGGTGAAATCCTCACATAGATAAGATCTGACACCAGAGAAGCATGACCCAGGAGGATGGAGGATTAATCACTGGGATTTTCTTCACATTTATGAGGGAGGACAAAAGCCCTTCCAACTGAAGAGCCACCAGTTTCCCAGTTGCTCTAATAGAGGGTCTCTACCTAGGTTGTGGGTTATGAGCCAAAATGTCCCAGACAGACACAAGATCCCACCATTACCATCCCCTCATACAAGGGCCACATTTAAGGGCTCAAACCCGCCAAGCCTGGCCACATCCAGTCCCAGATCTCCTGGCAATCTGCCCCAGAACTCAGCACCACAGCAAGCCAGAAATTTCTCCCTGATGTCATTTTGGCATGGTTGGCACCAAATACCCTGTATTTCAAAGGAGATTCTGTTAACTCAGAGTATATCATTGTTCTGATATGTATCCAGATTTATGCCTTTGTCCACTCTTCTGTTCATATTTGTTACGCAACACCTCCTGCCCCCATGCCAGTGCCTTTGTTGCTAATTGCAGAGACAGAAAACAAAGCATTGCTCTATTTAATAGAAAAAAACACAGCTCCTCATTTAGATAGGCAGCCTGAAGCGCTGGTGCAGTCTGTGTGAAAAGCACAGTGAGAAAAGCACAGAAATAATGCAGTATGTTTTCCTGCAGTCCCACCTCTCACATGCAGCCCTTTGTCTCCTTTGCTTGATAGGAACTAAAGGAAATCCAACTAAGCAACTAGGAGCACAAAAAAAAAAGACCAAAACCAAATAAAACCACCACCACAATACATAATGGAAAGAGCCCATTCAGACTAGTTGCTTGGTTTGAGAGCCTGCCATGCTGGATGAGATACATTTCCTTGGCTCTTTTCACCAACACTTTCCCTATGTGTTTGCTAGCTACCACGTCAGACAGCAGGATAACAAATGAGTTTATTCTCCCTGACTCCTGTTCCCCTCCTTGTCCTTTGAGGTGTGACTGAAACTCATGTCACAGCTGTGCTCTTGATCAATTCCCACAAGGGGCATACTGCCCAGTTTATTTACTTCTACTTCCTGAGCTATCAACAGATATCAACTTTGGCTGTGCTTGCAGGGTTCACTCACTGGCTCAACCTCATCAGTTACCCTGTTCCCACTATACTCAACCCCACTTTCAAACTGTGGACATACAGCAATAAAATTTAATCCTGCCTGCCCCACTGTTGCAGCCCTAAGGGAAAGCTGGAATTGAGGGCCCAAAGCCCTGCCAGGTAGCAGATTAGTGACATCCTTCCCCAAAAACTGATCTCCACCTGAAGCTTCTGTACAGCTAACTCTGCCCATGATGGCTGGGTAACCATGATGAAGAGCAGGCATGTACTACCAGGTGGGGAGGGGTGACTCACTGGCCCTTGGAATAGAACAGTGTTTTATCAGTCCTCCCTGGTTGCTAATTGAACAAATTTCATTCAACAGACTCACTGGTGGGAGACAAGCCACAAGTTCAGATTGTTCCCAATCCACTTGTTTCACATTACTACTGCCCGATGCTGGGGCCACACAGAAGCACCATTTTCTGCTCACCTCCATGAGAGCAGAGCAATACATCTGTCCACTCACACTCCTCCTACAGCCTTTCTGCTGCATGGCCAGGGAGGGGACACAGTGCAGGGAAGGGGCAGCACACAGAAGAGTCACCAACTGATGAGGGGTTCTCATCTGGAGCCTCCATTTCTAACTGGGGAGGTGGGAGTCCTTTGGTGCTTCCAGGTGACTAAGGCATTTGAAAGCATCTGAACAGAGATCTCTGCTCCACTGAAGGGAAAACCTTTGAGAAGAGATGTAGACCCTCGTTACAGGAGAGTATTAGAGATGACACCTGCTATTAAACTTTGTGCTATAATGCTGTAACAATGGAAAACACAGCAACAATAGCAGAGTAGCAAAGTTCTTAGGCTGCAGCAAGTGAGGAAAAGTTGCCTACCTTCAGAAGGCCTCAGATATGCAGGGATCTCCAGCAAAATGCCCTTGCCTCCACTGCCAAACCTTAAATGAGATCTGGGAAGGGGTGGATCCTGGCTCCACCCCTTCTGATCACTCAGGTACAGTGCATGCACCTGAACTCCTATGGTTGGCCCTGCCTTCCCACCAGGTGCTCAATCACTGTTTCAGGCCCTGACTTAGCATTTCCACTACAGATGCTAAGGTCTCAGCTCTGGTCTTTGAAGGAAGCTGAAGTACCTCATGAGGTTTACTGGGTTCCAGTAACCACTAGGGACCAAGCACAGCTCTCGCAGCTCCAGATCAGAGGCACCTGCCAACTGCTTTTATGATACTCAGTGCCACCAGGATGACAAAGAGCAGCAGGATACAAACTATCCCTCAAAGAAGCCAGAAGCTCTCCCCAGCTGCCTCACCGCTGGACAAGCATGCACAGCAGTCCGCAGCATGGGAGCAGGCTATTACCTTTTGTCAGTATTAAAT
Organism: Pavo muticus; assembly: GCA_016647715.1. Classification (NCBI taxonomy): domain Eukaryota; kingdom Metazoa; phylum Chordata; class Aves; order Galliformes; family Phasianidae; genus Pavo; species Pavo muticus. The sequence continues at coordinate 64,473 of JACDJE010000038.1, read as the reverse complement.
AGCAACATTATAGGGGTGGTGAGCAGCTTGGTTGCTTGGAAAAAAATAATACAGGACAGTCCTTGAATGTGTGACAGGACCTGATGCATGCAATACTCATTGGTGCCCCAGGGCTACTGTACATAGGGAACTCTGCAACATACCTCCAGCAAGTGCTTTAACATCCACTGCTGACATTTTTAGGTGACTAAAAGATATTCTTGTCAGGCAAAAAATTATTCTACCTACCAGTATAAAGCCTTATCAGAAAATAAGCAGCAGGTAACTGGCTTGACAATGTCCCTATACCCATATCTGACTAGCAGGAAAATAACAGCCCTTGGGCATTGAGTGTGTTTTTCTACAACACAGCCCCTTCAATGCAGAAAGCTACCATTTCTACTACTCTGCATTTTCAGTCCAAGTGGAATCAAATCACAAGATATTATGTACACAAAAAGTTCTCAGTTGCAAGTTTGAAACAAAACGGAGCTAGTCACAAAATGGTCTTGACTCGAGCTCTGAAAGCTGCACTCAACTCTGAACAGCAGAACTATCCCTTGATTGGGAAATGGCATTAACTCAGGGCCAGGCATGTGCAGCGGTGGCAGCACTGCACAAGTTGTTCATCCCATCTGATGTTAAGCCTGGGGTGCCCAGAACAGGTGAGGAAGAACCTAAAGCTTCTAACACTAATCAGACAATGCAGAGCAGGACCTTGGTCTCTCAGTTCCTTGCCTTAAACACCATTTCTTCCTTCCCAGTCCCCGGCACAAACCAAAGACTTACATTGTGTCTCTTATCTCTGACTCCAAGGCAGTTCCTTGCCAGGCAACTCCTTTTATGTAAAGCTCAGCAAAAAACTGCAGGTTTGCGAGTGCTTCTCCAGACCAAAGCCCAGGGAAGATATTTCATAACACCCAGAAAGTACAAACACCTTGCAGAGAAGTTATGAAACTTGTTCAAAGCTATAGATTATCCTTTTTGCTCTTCAAACAGCAAGGCTCCTTTACCTCAAGGCAGGCATCCCAGTGTAAGATTGACAATCTGTTCAAGCAATCCACAGCATGCCAAGGCAAACTGGGAAAATGAGAAAAGCTTCAACCATTCTTTCCAGAGGGAAGTAATTCAGCATTTCTCCCAGAAGTGCATCATTGATGTAAGACAAACTCTGGATTTGGTCCATGGTTCCTTGAATTTTCACTTATTAACAATGCACAGGTTACAGTAAATAATTTCAAACATATTCAGAGAACTATCAGACAGTACCTCTAGAAATTCATATAGCAATGACCGAAAACCCAGATTTAAGTCATTACTTAGGGCCTTAATTAGCTCACTATATAATGATTCTATTACTAGTTTTCCTGCCACAGATCAGAGCCTCAGCAGTCATGCTGTAGATATGAATGGTCACAGCAAGACCACTGCTACAACACATTTATCAGAAGGAAGAAAGCAAAAGTTAAGCTCCTCCATTCCTCAACCATCAGAAGGCAGCAGCAGCATAAGCCAGTGAACCACAGCACACACAACAGTCATGCATTTAATTCCCGAAGTCCAGTTCTCAAATGTTGCTTAAAAAACTTGTCCCTACACCTCACCTGCTTAATCCTTTAGCCCAGAAACCTTCCTCAGAAATCCCCTTTTTATTTAAAAGTCTTCCTAATGCTGCTCCCATACAACTAGCTGTAACACACTACAGTAACAATCACAGATACTGCCAGCACCCTACAGCCGCAGGGAATTTGTCAACAGCTCTCAAGCAGACTGGCCCCACATATCCCAGACAAGCTGCAACACCCGACCTTATTAGCTTCTGTTCTCACGAGTCCAAGTACTTTAATAGCTATTTAAGGCCTGCCAAATCCTGTTTGAATTGATTACCAAACCTTCCGTTTTTTATATTCCTAAGTAGTTCAAGTTGTCAATACAACACTCTCAAAATGAGGAGCTGAGATCTTGGTTACATAAGTATAATTAAGTGTAATAATTAGACAATTTTATGCTAAAAACTGTTAACCTGCAATAACAGGACTTTTGAACAGTGATCATTTGAATGCAGCTCAGAGTTGAACAACCATGGTAACAACACACACAAGAATTCAAGCACTTGTCAGTCTTATGGAGTTCGTAACATCCTTGTCTGTCCCAAATCACACAGAACATCTACACACAAAACCTCTGGGTATTAAGACATGCTCTGCAGGATGTAACAAAGTCAATGTGGACAGGCCACATTACCCATCTCAGACAGTTTTCCAAGCATTACTATTAGCTAGCAAATAGATAAGACTCAGGCATAAACAGCTGAGGTGCAGATGATTTCTGCAAGTTACTCAAATGTTTCCAAGTACCACAGTAGGAATTGCATCATGTGTTAAACTTGAAGATTAGTGTGGGTAGCTGTACCTGGCCGTGTGGCCTAGGTCAAGCACACAGCATGTGATTCCCACTTAGCTGTACCTTGCACACTACATGAAACTAAAAAAAACAATCTCAAGTCCATACTTTCCACCATTTTCTCAACTAAAGCACACTATTAGTCTATTTACACTAAGCTGATCCAAGAGTTAATTATGAGGATTGTGATACAGGAACTATTAAGCATAACTCAGACACAACAAATTAACAAAAGAAAAGTTTTAACAAAGTTCCAAAAAAAAAAAAAAAAAAAAAGGAAAAGAAAAAACTCAAAACCCTCCCACCACATATCAGTTCTGCTCTCCCCAGAACCCTGGGTCAGCAGCAGACATGAGAACCAGGAAGAAGCTGCCCTGTTCAGAAGGCTCAAGCTCAGCCATCCCTTGTTTTCCAGTCCATTTTTTTTCCTTTTCACCTCCCATTTCTGACTGCCTTTTTAAAATCCATCATTTCAACTTCACCCCCCAAAAGAAGAAAAAAGTGGACAAAACCTGAACAGCCTACCTGTTCTGAGAATTATGCTCTTGAGATGCTGGATTGCTACATTCAGCATTGCATCTCTCTAAGCAAATGAAGTGTGGCTTCCTCAGGGCAAGGGTTCTGATGGGGGAGAAGCAATGAGCTTTGGCATCTGCTGTTAGCCTCCTTTGCAGCTCCTCCATAGCAATACGTGCTGCTGCGATGATGAAGGTCAAACCCTGCTCTGCTCCCTAGTACCACACGCCCGTGCTCTTCCTCCTTAGCAGCATCCAGGGTCATAGTCAAGCATCCATCCTTATATCCCTCAGCTGACTATTTGGTTACAAAGTTGCTTTACCAGCACTCAGCTTTCTGAGCAGCTCTTCAACTGCTACTTTAGCTCAAATAACAGCATTTTCCATCTGTCTGTTTTCTCATAACCCTGCCACAAAGAACAGCTGCAGAGAGCCCAGGGAATTCCACATCAGAAGCATTTTAGGTTTGCTGTCATACACAGCTACTTGATAAGAAAGTCAGCTAGGACCTACTCAAAAAAAGGGAAAAAACCTCCCAAACTTAAAGAAACAAAAAACTTCATACTATGAATGCTACAGACATAGTCTCAAGGCAGACATATAGAAAACTCATATTAAAAATCCCTGCTTAAATACAAAAGAAAAAAACAAAGTTCCCTGCTCACCCCCTATTTATAAGTGAGAAGAAAGTGCAGTTCCTACTTCCAGCTAATGAGACTCAGCCAGTTAGGGCTGATTAAGTGGCTCCAGCTGGGAAAAGATGAGCTTTATCAGGGAGAAGGTGTTATTAGTGCCTTTGTGAAAGGCTGGACCCCTCTATGATAGCTAAGATCCTAGTATTGAAAAGAAATGTAAATTGAGATTAGTCTTGATGTTTCTGGATCTTATAGCAGGTACCAAAAGCAAATTCTGGATTAGAGCCTTTTCCAGAGAAATTTAAACCTCCCTATTTTAAGGAAAAGCTGAATTAAACAAAGGGGCAACAGACTGGAAGTTTAAAGGAAAAGTATGTGGTGTTCTTGAGTTATGCAAAAATCAGGTAGCCTGACTATCCTCCAAAATGCAACTTTTTTGTAAAGTAGGGAGAAAAGATGCCTCTTCTGCACATCCTGCTGCCCCTTGAGATATACAAAGTCCTTATCCCCTGCACCATGCCTCTGCGTGCTGCAGAGAGGCAATGCTGGCCAGGACTGTGTGGCCTCCCTGCAGGACTGAGGGTCAGTTCACGAGGAAGGAGAGGAATAAGTAATCAGGAAGGAAGCAAAAAATTGAAATAATTCACTGGAAAATAGAGCAGAATGTTTTTTGCATTCGTTTGCCTGTGCTGGCATTTTGTCAAAGGGGCTGTTACTGGGAAACTGCAGTGGGAAGCTGAGATGTTGGTGGGGAAAAGGGTGTATTTTTCCTATTTGACGATAAACGAAGTCTTACGAGCTATCTCACAGCAACAAGAGACAAACTTGAGGTGAAATCTGAACTTTTGGTGCGTTTTCCCATCAGATCAGCTCATACATCCTAAGCAGTAAATCCAGCCTTGTTATTAGCCAGATGAGCTTGCAGTGTGCTGAGGTTTCCACTGCAACTGGACCACAGCACACTAAGCACTGCCCTGCACAATGGCACCTCACCAGCCTCTGCTGGAGGCCCAACCAGAAAAAATAGTGATACCTACTGCAGAGAGAAACTGCCTTCCCCAGCACTGAGGCTGCTTCTCCACTGCTGTAGTGCAAAACCTTCCTGGATGAGCCTATGAAGAGGGGAGGTTAAAGAGCTCAGAAAATCTATTGGCAGATTATAAATGAATCAATGGGCAGGAGGACTTGTAATTACAACAGCTTGGCCAGTATTTCACTGCTTTTTCCCACATTGATTGAATTTTTCCTCTGAATGAGTGGTGAGCCCAAGTGCTGTGGTGAAGAGCAGAGCTGGGTGCCCACTTCAGTGCCAGCAGCCCAGCTGTGGATTGTCACAAACCCTTGGAAAATAACACGTGTGAGAAGGCTGGCCATCATGCTGCTGTTGGCTTCTCCAGGTCAAGTTTCACACCTGATCCTGTCCAGTGGCTGCAAATCTGGGGAATTAAAATCCCTGCCAGCCACACGGGCAGCAGTGAAATCCTGGGGCTTCACTGCAATTTGAAGGCTGCATCAGGGCTGCAGTCATCAGCACCTTTGCTCCGAGCCCAGACACAACACTCCCGTGCTACCAATCCCATGGCCTGGATGCTCCACACTGCATGTGCTTTGAGAGCCACAGTTGTTCTGCCCAGAACAGTGTCTTTTGTGGGTAACATCACTCAGATGTTTTATTTTTCAGAAACCCTGAGAGGATGCACAGCCCCAACAAAACCACTGTGGGCTGAGAAGACAGCACTGGGCTCTTCTCAGAGCTGCCCCTGCCAGACGCAGATTATCCTGGGTCATTCTGGAAGGTTCTAGAAGGTTCTGGGCATTTCTGGGTAGTCCCAGAAGGTTCCAGATTGTTCCAGAGGAGTTCTGGCCCGTTCTGGAGAGTTGAGGGTTGTTCTGGAAGGTTCCAGAGCATTCCAGAGGCCTCCAGCCAGTTCTGGAGGATTGTAGGCAGTTCCAGAAGGTTTTGGGTGGCCCCACAGCACCTGTGATGCCTAAGATAATGTGGTGGAGGGAGAAGGTGCTGTTTTATCTTTTTTTCTCATTATCTGAGTTTATTGTAATTGGTATGAAATTTAACTACTTTTCCGAGGTTATTAGTTAGTGATCTCCCTGTCTTTAACTTGACTCATCAGCTTTTCCTACTGTTTTTCTGCTAATCTGGTGTACAGTTCCATGCACACCGCCGGCGAACGGCTTCAGAGCCCGATTTGCGTCAATTCCCGACTCTGATCGCCCTCCGAGCCGCCAGGGGGCGTGCTAAGCTCTCAGAGTGCTCCGCCGGCGCTTGGGCCCCGCAGCGGGCGGAAGGGGCGTCCCGCGGTGTGCACCCATGGAGCCTGGCTGCTCGCGCTACCTGAGGTAGAGGGCAGCGAGGGCGGGAGGGGCCTTGAAAGGGCAGCTCCGGTGGCTGAGGCGGGAGTGGTGGCGGTGGCAAAGTTGTGTTTGGGTTCGTGCTGCTGCTCTCTAACCGTTTCCCTTCTCATTCCTCACAGGCGGAATAGGGCCCCTCGGCGCTCTTGCGGCCAGAAGGAGTTCGCGCCCGACGGCTCCACCGAGCAGGCCGAGCGACTGCGGTTGTGCCTGGAGGAGCAGCGGCGGCAGCTGACTGAGGAGTGTCTGGAACGGCCGTAAGTCTCTGGGCCTCGAGCTTGGGTCCAAGCGGCAGTAGGCAGCATAGACGGTTTGGATGGGCCCTCACAGCCCCTTAGTGCTATTGGGTGGGCCTGCAGGCTGCATGTCAGTAGTGCCGTGGTTCAGACGGCTCTTGGAGCTCCTTATGCATCAGTTCTGGTGGCTTCTGCTGTACTCTGGAACTCATGGTTTCTTGGGAGCTCTCCACAGATACCTGGCACTTCTCCTGCAGTCATGTGGTAACAGTTTTTTTGTTATTCCTACGTTGTAGAAACCCTTTGCACAAAGGTGCACAGGCTTTCAGAGTGGTGGTTTTCAGGCAAGGCTGAGTGGGTTGTTATCTTCCATTGCATATCTATAAACGTGTCTGGAGCAGCAATGGAGGCTCTCAGAATAGGAGGGAGGTTAGAAAAGTTAAGGTTCCTTTCATATAACAGCCCCTGACACAGGGAAATTGAGGTACTAAGTATATAGCTGTGTCTCCAGCAGTATGCTGCAGTATGGACTGACATTTGGGTGTTGCCTGGAGGTGCTCTTAACTAATGGGTGATGATAAAATCCTCACCTGGTATTGCTAGATGCAGAGAATGGCAGCTTTCTCAGGCTTTACGCTGTAAAAATGCTACCTGAAAGCTTGCTGTTGTTTGACCTTGTTAAATTGCTAGAACAGGAGTTGATCATGGCTGATTGTAAAATATGCTGTTAATAAAAAAAAATCCTAATTTTTAATCTTCTCAGGGGGAATCTGGTGAAAGCTGTGTGGAAGCCAGAACAGGGCATTGTGGAGCTGGAGTCCCCTGCGGTGAGTCTGCTGCAGAGTGTACTCGGTACCATCATCTCCTGCTGGCAACTCCTTCTTTTGCTTCTTGAAATGGGAGAGAGCCTGGTTGTCAACAGTGAACAGCCAAAGTCCATCATAGGTTTGTGCTTCTGTTGCAGGGGAAGTTCTGGCACACTATGGGGTTCTCAGAGCGTGGCAAACAGTGTCTGCTGCCTGAGGAGGCTCTGTACTTGCTGGAGTGTGTAAGTAGGCTACCTATGCATAGATGGGAGCATTAGGCTCTTCATGAATCACTGAAGGAGCTGTAGTAGCTGGACGTTTACTCCCCTTTTGACTCAAGTCTGAAGTCAGTTAATGTGTGTTGGTTGTTGCTGCAAATTGAGCAGTTGATAAATGTCTGGTTCTCAAGGTGTTGTGTCTTAGCCTTTTTGCTGATGGCAGTGTTGGTTTCCAAGCCATGGGTTCATGTGCTGCATTCTAGAGCAGACTTTATGCTGTTGATAGGATGTGTCAGTTGGATCAGTAGCCAGTTTATCCAGCTGGTATTGTCTTTATCCCACTCATGATGATGGAGACTGGGAAAGTGTCTGGATTATCTGCATTACTGTTAGTAAAGTAGTAATAACTCTGGGTTCTCTCTTCACAGACAGCTGTTACCAGTGGCATAGGCGCACCAATCTAAAGGGGAGCTTTTTTTGCCCTTAATCAGGTTGTGGGCATCTAATGATATTAAGTCTCTATTGCAGTAGCTGGGTGTTTTTTTTGCCTTTTGCAATTTGACAATAGGTCTTAAAAAAAAAAAAAAAAAATGTAAAAAAAAAAATAAAAAATCAATTGCTAAGAATTGACAGAATCCATCCCCAGAAGCAGAGAAGACCAGCTACATGTTTTTTGTTTGCTTGTTTTTGGAAAAAGAGGCATAGCCTCTGGAGGTTAATTGCTATTGTCTGGGGAAATTTACCTTTGGGATTGAGGCTGCAGTAAATATTTAAGGAGCCACCAACTGGTAGTGTCTGAGGATGCCTTCAATTCCCCTTTCTCAACTCTCTCTGTGTTGCTAGTCCTAAATGGTTTGTGGTTGTGCTGTGTCCCGAATCACTGAAATAATCAAAATTAAAGGAGATTATCTCCCAAAACAATTATATTTCAACAGTTGAGCAGATGCAGTGGTATTAAGGGGCAGTGCTGGGACAGGCGCTGACAGCTTTGGATAAGAACTTCTTACCTCACTGCATAACCGTAGTGTTAAGGTGGGACTATATGTAGGAATCCAGGAAGTGCTTGGGAAGGCAAGGAGGGTGCTAGGTCCAGCTATTGGGACCCAGTGACGTGGTGCTGTTATGACCTTCCATAGGCTTGTTCCCTGTGATCCTCTAAACATCAGTCTTTATCCCCCCAGGGCTCTCTTCAGCTCTTTTACGAAGATGTGCCCATGTCAGTCCGGGAAGCCTATGAGATTCTGCTGTCCCAGGAGGCAATGAACCTGCTACATTACCAGGTGTGTTGGGAGCTCCAGGAGAGGATGAAAGCAGGGAGCCGACCCCACCCTTTCCCAGGGACAGGGTAGACAGGAAGGAAAGTGGAGTCATTCTGAGTTTCCCCCATACCACCCCTCTCACTCATCTTCTTCCAAATAATCACTTCCTGTTTCCCTATTCTTGCTCTGGCTCCTAACCTTAGAATTTTTTTTCCTCTGGCCGTGCAGTGCAGTGTTTACGTAGTTGCAGCAGAACTGAGGAAAATTCTTTGGTGTTAGGGCAGACACTTAACCTTCTTGTTTTCCTTCACTCCAAGGTGTTCAGCCACTTGAAGCAACTGGGCTACATTGTACTGAGATTCAACCCCAGGTAATCAGCTCGTTCCGTGCTTTCTCCTCTCTGAAGACCTTGAGCAGCCCTGTGCCTACTCTGTGGCTCTCATGGAACAACAGAGAAGAGGACTTTGACCTTTTGTTCTGTGCCTTGGGGGGATTAAAGGCTAAAAGTGGCACCCTACCCTTTCTTCCTCTTTGCTCGTGAGGAGGTTACTGCTAATATGAAATATGACGTGAATTTAGGATGACTTTGGTCATTCTTGTGGATTTCTTTTTCCTGGAAGAGAAGTTTTTTGCTGCTGTTTTCTGGGGATTGAGCAGAAGAGTATTTTCTCTACTCTGCCATGCTCTCAGTCTCTGTTGGTGTCTCTTTGCAGCACTGTCCTGTCTCCCTACGAGAGGCAACTAAACCTGGAAAGTCATTGCAAGAGCTCTGGGAAACACCATCACAAAAGGAGGAGGAGTTCCAGCCCTGGGTAAGGATGTGGCCCAAAGCTGCCTTCCATGCTCTCCCAGGCCCTGCTGGCTCAGGAACAGCTGCTTTGTGTGGTGACATTCCTAAGCACTGCAGTGCTATTTGTGAACCCTTTGCAGTGTTCTCTGTATGGTCATCCAGGGCTAATGTGACGCTGCTAAGCTTCACAAATGGAGTGATGTCAAAATGGAGGGGGAGAGAGATCAGTGCAGAAGAAATGTGGCAGACGTCTTTTCTCCCTCTTTTTTAGAGGGAGCAGAGACACAACAGTGTCCATTTTGCACTTTTTATGCTGCCTTGGTGGAGTTTGCATGTTATGATTGCACAGCAAAGGGCAAGTTGGGTCATGATCCTTCTATATAGCTCTAGAAGTTGTCAAAAATGCAAGCAGAAGCTAACATAATGACTAATTTTGCTATTATAATTATGAAAGTTTCCAGTAGGTGGCATCATCTTTTAAAAAACAGGGAAGAAGACAATGATCTGCAGGTTCCTTCCTGTTACTAAATAAATCGATGCCCAAAGAGCTGTGAAGTTCTTGGAACTGGGAGATAAAACTGCTTGTTTCAGAACTGTTCCATCTCTTATGTAAGCCAGGGACTGATGCCAGGCACCAGTAAGAGATACTGGCAGAAAGGTTTGTGCCTAGTAGTGCTGGTGTCTGAGGCCTGCTCAGTTCAACTGATGTCCATAGTGTTTGCGTGGAAGCGCATGGCTCAGCATACAGGATGTTAGAGGCTTCAAGGTGGGTTGAGAGTGTGTTTACAAATCAAGACTGAGATTCTCTTGAATGTGGAAGTCAAACCTCATGCAGGGCTGCTGAGATGCTTATTCTACTTTTGGCATTCTCTGGTTTTGGCCTGTTTGATTGTGGGTTTTTTCTCCTTCTGTTAAGCATACACCTTCCTTCCAGATATGAGGTTGTAGTCAGGGGTTTGCAGACCTGTCTGGAAGGTCCTGACACCCTTGCCATCCTTCAGGCACAGCAGAGTGCATTCTTGCTATTACATTGGAGAAAGCAGGATTTAAAGGGAATAATATATCACCACTAACCCTTTCCGGTTTTTATGTTGCTGTTTCTGTCTTCAGATCATGTGAGAAGAAACACAAGGTATCTGAGGACTTTCCAAAAGCTGAAGGGACCCATGAAAAAGGTGGAGATGACTGTGGAGAATTCAGCTGTGTTCCCTTGGATGAGAAGCCATTGTCAGAGCAGCTGGAAAAATTGGCTACTGGCAATGGAGAGGAGCAGTCTGTCACATCAAACTCAGTTCCTCTTGATACAGGACGAAAGAATGCCCCAAGCCCCTCTTGGAGTCTGGGAACTGGAGACCAGGAGGCAAGCAGTACTGGCACCCATGCGCCACGCTGGGATTTTACCACCATCTTCTTGCCAAATGTGGCACCAGATGAGCCATGCATACATCTGCCCTCACCTGACAACAGGCTTCTGCCAGAAAATGTCCCAGGGAGGGAGGTTGATGCAGCATCCTGGTGCAGACGCATCAACCAAAAACAGGAGAAGCTGTCACAGAAGGAAAGGGAGCAGCGGGAAAGGGAAAGCAAGTACAAGAGCAGTATCAATGCTAACAGGGAGGTGAGGTGCTGCATCAATTGGCAGGAATACAAAGCTCTTTTGAGATGGAGGAGCCAGCAGAGAGTTTGGAGACGACCACTGCATCTGTGGGACCAAGCTGTCACACCACTTCTGCAGCCAGAGGAGGCTACCTCATTAGGTAGGGGCTATGAGAAACTACCAAGGACATTGATACTCTCACCCTGCCACAGCTCTGTGAAAAGCTTGTTTATGCAGCAGCAAAAGGGATGACCTGGAGACACTAAATATCAGTTTAGGGGAGTAGCGCCTTGAGAAGAAAAATCTCATTTTGAAGGACTAGGCAAAGTAGGCATAGATGAGCCAAGCATGGATAGGGGAGAGGGAAGAAAGCTTGTCTTCTTGCCTTTCTGTCTCTTTCTCTAATTTTCTGTAGCCCACTCAAATGCCAGGATGACAGGGCCTTGGGAGGTCTTCTAATCTATTCTCCATATCTTGCTGTATTTCAGTCCTTCCTGCTGGGCTATTAGGCAGTCAGGGCCAGCAAGTTGCAAAGCATTTGCAGGATGTTCAGGGCTGCATGCTGGGAGGAGATGAGGAAGTCTTTTGAAGTATCCCATGGTGACTCTGGTGACAGTGCTGCCAGCTATTGTTGGAGGAGGAAGACTTGTGGGTGGGTGGTGGTGGAGTGCTTGGATTACCCAGGCACAGAAGTAGCTGGTCTGATTCTTTCCTGTTCTTCCTCCTTCCAGCTGCAGTTCGCCAGCAGATCAGTGTGCTGCAGCCCTCCCACATACTGGATGGAGCCTCCCGGTTAGTACCTAGCCAGCCAGCTCATACTGGTAGGGTGTGTGGCTGGGCTGTCTTGTGACTGTCCCTGCTTGTGAGGTCTGAGAGATGCTCACAGCAGCAGCTTAGGAGCTGTCTGGGATTCTGTTGCATCTGTAGTGAGTGGCTGGTATTTCTATGAAGCACTGGGTCAGGGACAGGGCTGCAGTAACAGAGATGGGGCATTCCAGGCTGATTTTAACGTTGGGGTTGTTCTCTTTTTCTCACTGTTCCCTTTCTGCATGCCAGCCAGGTGACCTCCTCAAGAGGTTTGGTTGGGTTTTACCTGTAACTTATCTCTGGAATGTGCTGCCATCCCTGCTGCAAGGGTGGTAAAGCCTAGGCCCTGGGATTTCCGGTTCTGCTCTTGCCTCGAAGAGTTGATTGGTTGTGTGTTGTCTCGGTAGGATGAAGCAGTGCTTTGCTCCTGTACCTGCCGATGGTGCCTTTTGCAAGGGATTGCAATGAGAGGCAAGTGGCAGCTTGCTCTGATTTGATTACAGAAAGTGGAAGATCTAGAAAATAACTGTAACAGCCCCAGGTTCAGTCTCTTGAGAAGAGGAGCCTTTCAAAGGGCTCAGACTAGCTAGGATTCTAGAGCTGTTGTTCGTTCTTTATCTGCAGCATCTTTACCCTGGAGTGCTTCAAACCCTTAGGTATGTGCATGTTTTCCCTCTCCTGTAGGCTACAAGAGGACTTGGAGAGTATCAAGATAGACTTCAATGTATATCAAGCAGATGCTGTGGCCAAGTTTAAGAAGACAAGCCCTGGGAAGCCATATGTCAGGATGTGTGTTCAAAGGTATCTGTGGGTCTTATGCTGTGATTTGAAGTTTGCAGTAAGTTCCAGGATCTTGTGAGCTTTATAGTTCATCAGAATGGCTCCCTTAGAAGGATGGTCCTACCCAAGCTTGTTGGTTTTTTATTTTTTTCAGAGCGGTTCTTGCACTCAACCAACCCACCTTATTTGGTCATCTATTTGTTACTTTCTGTAAGTGTTACTGGAGTCAGGAATAAGAAGCCACAGTTATATAAGCAATGTGTGTGAAACTCGCATAGAGCTAGCTCAGTTTTCTAAGGTAGATGAATCTTCAGCCAGGGCTGAATCTTGTGGCTTTGCAGCAATGCACTTCCCCAGAGCTTGTGGCAAGCTCAGGGCTATGAGTTTAATATTTTAGTCTTTGTCAAATGTAGTTTAAAATCAGTACAAACAGAAGATGGGTGTTTCCCTTTCTTGCTGGATCCAGAATCTAATACTTAAATTCTGTAGGTAGGTACAAAGTTCTGTCCCCAGCCTAATACCGTAATTTTGGTATATTAAAACCGTCCTTCTTCCACTCTGTGCAGCTGTAGTAGACAGAGGAAGGAAGGCAGTAGTACAGTTTGACAAAAGACTGTGTCATTGGCAAGTAGGATGATCCTTGCTGCATAAACACTTCCATCCATGAGCAAACTCTCTAGAATTAAAAGGAGGGAAAACCCTCCTTTTCAGGTGTTGATCCAAGTAGTCTAAAGATCTTCCAAGCACAAAGGTGTTAAGATTGCATTGGGTTGGCAACTTGCCAGCAGCCCTGTGAGCTGCATCTGATAGGCACAGTGTGGGGAATTGTGCAGATGCTTTTGTTTTTGGCAAAGGATTTGACAACTTCCAGTTCCTGACTTGGAATATGCTTTTTGGGGGTTGGCAGCTTCCTACTTTCCTTGAAAAGGATGGAGAGGTTTACTAACAACTCCTAAGACCAGAAGGAGCTGGTTTTTGCTGACCAGGACAAATTCATTTAATATATTCTTGCTGTGAGAGCAATGGGCTGTTTTTCTCTCTACAGTTTTGATGAGCAGATCCCATCCCTTCGGGCTTTGAAGCAGGTTACATATCAGAGTGGGGACGTCCCAGTGGTCTTTGCTCTGGTGGACCATGGAGAAATTGCCTTCTATTCGCTAAAGGAATTCAAGCTGCCAGTTGATGTTAATTATTGAAGTTATCTAAACATTAACTTAAATGGTGTGGGGTGAAGGAAGGATCTTCACTCAGGATTTGTAATATTTCATTAATCAAGAAAACAAAATAGAGCCTGTGGTAACCAGATGGAACTTTGAGTGGTAGCGCTGTATTTCCTGTTAGAGGTTTCATCCAAATGGGAGATGGCTCATGCATGGCAGCAAAATGCACTGAAAACAGTGGCTTAGCTGGGCATTTCTGGACTGGAGTACACACTGCTTTGTTCTTGAAGGTGTTGGTTCTCCACCTTTCTCATCTTCTGGACCACTAGTCTGCCTTTCCTATGTCACGGCTGATCTGTGGACCATTAGAAAGCACTGTACTGCTGTAAAGCCCTTGTCGTATTCTAGGAACCACCATGCTAGGCCAGCTGAGCAATTGGAGTCACTGACATCAGTTAAGGGCAGAAAAAGTTGATCTGATCAGTGGTGGTGTCCTGAGCTTCTGTCATTCAATTGCTCCAACAGATCAGGATCTTACCCAATAGTTGAAAATGAAACAGCCATAAAATTCAGCCACCTTGATAAAAGTTTTCAGGCACTTGAGAGCTGGAAACTGAGTGCCTTGCACACTATTTCGTTACTCAGAGATTGCAGAAGGCCCCAGAGCACTGCAGATGGTGACCAGCCTCCTGCTATTGCAGTTGGGCTGAGATGTATTTTGGCCATACAGCATTATGCCACATTAGAGTTATACCACCAGTATTGGCATGCTGTATCGGTTAGTCTTAGCAGAGCTTCACTGCAGCCCCTATTTTAACCTGATGTCCTCTCTCCTGGCTGTGGATTCTTGTCTGTCTTTCTCAAGTGAGAGATCCCCAAGTAAAGAAGGAAGCCTCCTGAGCCTTCCAGGCCTGTGGCTGTTGTGCTCCAAACCAAGGACATCATTGCTTTCAAGGCCTTGTCATTTGAGCCTTCCTTCATCATATCCAGGTACCAAATTTGCTTTAGCTTCTATGCAAAAGTACCAGTGTCAGATGCCAGAAAGTCTGCTCAGTGGGTTCTGAGCCCAGCTGTATTCAGTATTTAGGTTCTTTAGAAGTGTAATAGCAGCTGTTCTAGATGTATCTTACATGATAATTTTTTTTAGTTCCTTTTGGAGGTGGGGAGAATTTTAAGCAATAAAGAACCTTTTCCAACAGTGCAAGCTCCTCAGTCTGATTCTTAACTTCCCCCAGAATGTTTGTGAGTTACACAGAGAGACGCTCTGGGGAAACTGCTGGGCCCCTAGTAGCACCATTGAGTGATTGCCTGCTCATAGTCCTGTAACCATGAGGCTGTGTAACTCCTATGCCTGTGTTTGGATCCTACTTCCTTGCTGCTAGGAGGGCAGTGTAACTCGGAGCCTGCTTCCCCATGCAGTTCCTGTTGGCGCACAGCACCTTGCGATCTTCCTCCTGCGTGGTCAGATGTATTGCAGCCCAGAGTGGCAGCAATCTACTGCCAGCACTGCGCTTGTTCCTGTATCATTCACACACTCCTGTTACCAGATGCTGGAATTCAGCAGGACTTTGTTAAGGTAAGGGTCTGACAGCTCATCCTACACAAACTCCTCTTCTCTGCCCAGAGCCTGTGCCGTTGGTAGCCCTCCTTAGAAGCTGGGGTTGTTGGCAGTTCCAGTCTGTGCCTTCAGCATTCACCCAGACTGTTTTGCAGATTAAAGGTAGTGGGAAGAGAATTTCTAAGAACAGACATAGAAGAGCTCCAGTCTGACCTATAAGGCTCTTGTTTGTCCTGGAATTAGGTCAAACTCATTCATGTTGATTTCAGTCAGTCTCATCTGCTAATGCCAAAGTGGAATTGCATTGAGGAACTCTACAAGAGCCACCTAGTGAGTTTCACTAGGGCAGAGGCTGCCTGATTCAGCACAAAACAATTACAACTTAATACTCACTGCAGGGAGGATTGAGAAACTGCGGTTGCCTTGCTCAGCGCCACAACATCTGACAGTGTCTTTACCGGGTTGGGATCATGATGCAGACTGATACCACTGCTTCATTTTGGCCTGTGGTGTGGATTGACAGGATGTTGCAAGGTGATGATGGAAGCGAGTAGTTTAATTTAAAACCTTCACCTTTGGAAGCTGAGTTGAAATTGTGACTGTTAGCCCTTATCAAAGGTGATTTAACTTTTCATGGATGCAGACTTTCAACTGCTATTGCACTGTCACATAACTACTCATTCCTTGCCAAGCTCCTTGAAACAGGAGACAGGCTGTCAGCAGTAGAGCTGTGTAACAAGATAGCAGCAGTTCTGTTGCTCTATCCAACTAAGGCTTCGAATTCCTGTTAAGTCTTCTCATCCCTTTCATTTTTGCAGCTCATTAGGGGTTGGAGTCTTCCCCTGGCTTTGTCCTGTGTCGCTGCCCTGTGCAGGTCTGGCTGATAAACGGAGCAGAGAGAAGAGGGCTGGACGCAGCATGAAAACCGGCTTTCCCGGCCCTGACCAGTACCTCGCTCCACGCGTGTCCGCACCTAGCTGAGCACACTGGGGGTACCGCTTGTGAACGGCGGGGGTAAGGACCGCCCATAGGGCTGTGGCTGCAGCAGCTGCTTTCCGATTGGCTCGAAGCGGGCCGAGAGCTGAATTAGCCATGCCCGCGGCGGATGGAAGAGGGAAGAGGCCGCGGATCCGACGATTTGCATGCAGAGCTCCCCCCGGAGGGGCGGAGCTTACAGGCGGAGCTCCGCCCCCGAAGCGCAGTTTGCACGCGAGGCGCCGCCCCACCGCACCCCTCCCGGAGGTGCCCAGTGAGGCCGCCGCCGCGCAGAGAAGGGGGAACGAGCGCGGAGCGAAGCGAGGCCAGGGCGGCTTGGCTCGGCCCGGCCTGGCCCGGCCCAGGTTTCCCCCCCCCGCAGGTGAGCGTGGCGGATGGGCTTCGGGTCCCCGTGTGGGGTCCGACTGTGGGAGAGGTTTCTCGGAGGGCCGGGCCGGTAGCCGAGCCTGTGCCCGCGGCCCCACCCAGGCACCGCGATGCCCTGCGGGCTTTGCTCCTGAACCTTTCCGGCGGGATCGGCAGGTGCTTCGGCGTACGCGTCCCCTGCCCTGGGAGTCCCCTTTGCCGAGGACACGGGCTCAGCTCGCCCATGAAAGTTCAGGCGCTGGTGGTCTGTTGGGTTTGTAGGTTTTTTTAATTCGCTTTTTTTTTTCTTGCTTATCGAGTTTGATTTATTGTGTTTACTCTGGACTGAGCGTGCAGCTAGGGAATGCTGCCAGGGAGACTGGGAGCTTTACATTCTGGGATTTTCTTGAGGTAGTCGCTGTGGCAGCTTACTCTAAACTTCCTGTCCTAGCCCTTAGCACGAGTGGGTTGTGGGCCGGGTGGTTGCTGGTGCCCGGCCCTGCTGGGAAAGCTGTCCCCTACAGGAGCCACGGCCACCTTGCTGCGCTTCTCCTGGACGGTCCAGTCCCACTGCTGCTGTGACTTGAGCCTCACCCTGCAGTGAGAAGGGACGCATCTGCAGACCTCTTTTGTGGTACTCTTTCTGCTGCAGCTCCTCTGAGAATAAGTAACGAATAAGAATTGTCATGCACGCTTTAGGATGTTCTGTTACTACCTTTCCAATACTATATAGATGGTATTACTTTGCATTTTTTTTTCTCCCTAAAGAGCTTTCTGGGTGAGGGGGTGTGCTGCTTCTAACCAGCATGGAGCAGGTGAGACAGGAAGGCGAGACAAGTTGTTTGGCTTTGTCTCAGGTTACCTGCAGTTGTGGCAGTGGAACAAAGTGTTTGCTGACATCTTGTCTCTTGGAGGAGTGGCTTAGCCTTGGCTCTGGGGAAAGTTTTGTGTGTTTATGTGTAGCGGTGTTAGTGGAACAGAGCAACTGAAGTGGACTCAAGGGTCTGTATTGCTGCAGGGGCAGAGAGCTTTATGCTTAGGTGAGGATAACGATGAGAACTTCTCTAGGATAACGAAAGTTGTCCATTGTGATGTGTTACTTGATAGGAAAGCTGCTTTTTGTATTCCTCTGAGACTGCTTCAGTCAACTGGAATATCTTGTTGTACCAAGTCCCAGGTGAATCTATGCTCAAAGTAGGCTGCCTACTGCTTTTACCTTTGATTTGGGAAGCTGGGACTTCTGGCAAGCAGATTGCAAAGCTGTGGTGCATTCCAAGGCTTCTCTGTGAATGCTGACACATTGCTTGTAAAGGCAGCCTGGGTGATGGAGGGGGCAAAGGCAATCTGTATAGCTTGAGGTGCTCCATTCAGTTTGTGGTATGGAAAAGGGGAAAAGAATTCTCAAACATTTTTGTAGGACAGCGCTGAGGAACATCACTTTTTACTTGGTTTTGTACAGATTGCATCTGTTCCAACTCCTTACTGAAGAAAACTATTGGAGGAGTTAAATCCGTTCAGAGAAATCTTCCACTTGCCTTCTGGTACAATATTGCAGTTAGTATGGTGATCTATGTATGGGACTGCTATGGGTGTTTTTCCTCAACAGTGTTTTGGCTTGAGAGATGTTAGAACATTTAAGCGTATGTAAGTAGTGTGGTTAGTGCACACCGGTAAGAGTGTGTGATACTGCTAGGAACTTGATCTTCATTTAAAGTGGTTTATCGAAGGGGGAGCTGGCAGTAGCTGGAAGTTTTATTTCTGTGCAGAAGTTCTATGGAAAAAACAGTTTATCATTGGAAAGTTTCTTCTTGCTAGATCTTCCTGAGTTGCTTTACAAAGAACTTTGTGGCTTGCTCTATTGACCCGCTATGTTTGGTGTGTAAGGTGCTATTCCAAAACTACAAGCCATCTGAATCATGCTTATTAGTAGAATTAGACAAAGAGTTTTGCATTATGTGCAATAATGTTGACCAGTGTAAAGACTTTGTTCTTCTACAGCAATTTCATGTTGTCATGCTCCCATGACAAGGAAAACACAACAGGAGCCATAATGACACACGAGATTTGCACAGTTAGTAAATTCATTGCAAATGGGAGCTCTCTGGTAACTGAACACAAAGCTGTGAGAGTACACGAACTTCTCTGATTTGTATGTTTGTTTCTCAGTTATTTTAGAAGGATTTTTGGAGAATCCATCCAATTCTTACTAATGTTCTCTCTGTTTTGGGAGGATGGCTACCTGCACAGTCTGTTCAGTTGCTCATTTAACTCTAGGTTCACAAAAATAAATCCTTTTTGCAGGAGGATCTTTCAGTTTACCTCTGTGCTGCCTGACTAACGTATGCAAGTTGCGTCTGATTACTCCCCTGTTTCTATAAAGCTGCAAATGCTGGAGTGCTAGCAGTTGTCTGCACTTATGTTGTGCAAGGGAGGTTTATGTATGGGTCTCAGATGTAAAAATAATGCTGTCAAAGCATCTTCTTGGAGAAGCCTGATTCTGGGGAGAGTGTATCTTGTGCTTCTAAGCTTTCTACCAACTGCAACTGCTCCTTCACTTGCTCTACCTATTCTGCTTGGCTTCTGTTTTGTACTTCAAGGTATGTCTTGATAGTGTGTCATAGCCGAGCAAGATTATAGAGATGAACTTCACAGTGACAGCCCAATTAAATAAATAATAGGGATTGTTTGATTGATTTCAATCTAAGACTTTTAATTTCATAGGAATTAATGTCTGACAAGTCTAATGGCTTTCTGGAATCAATAAACTTAATAATGCTAATATTTAAATAATGCTGATTTTGTTAATACCAGTAAAACTGGTACTAAGAAATAGCTTTTTCCTGTGAAATTGATCCAGCCTTTGTTTTGTTACTGTTGTTAACTTTTCTGGAGGCAAGGAGGAGGCCTAGATCAGACAGGGCTGTGGTGGTTACTGTTTGCTTGTAGTTCAAACAAAGCTTTTTGATAAGGACTCTTATTTTAGCAGGGCTTATAAAGTATTATCAAATGTGTAGGTAGAAAAGTTCTCTCTTTAAGGATCTGTAAGCAGGAAAAGAGCGGTGGGGGGGGGAAGGACAAAAAAAAAAAAAAAAGAGACCTAAAGCATGGCAAGATTCAAAAATACTTGAGATGTTTGATTCCTTTTAGAGAAAGCTGTTGGACCTGTTCAAATTGAGTAAAGGTCACCTAGGAGGTTAACAGTAATTTGCAACTCTCTTACCTGAACAGTAATTTGCAACTGTCTTACCTGAACAAAATACTTATTACAGGTATGGCTTAACTTGGGACCATGTCCACCTTTAATACTGTCTGTGTATGAGAAACTTCTGACCTGGGCTTCCTCATCTTGTAAGACTGGATTAACTTGCATGATTGGGATTCAGAGTATCAGTTCTCTTACTCTTGTGGATGGATCTGTCACCGTCATAATAGGATGTGAGCAAAAATTGCAAAAGACTTCTACAAAAAGTGGTTCCCTCACAGCCTAGTTGACTGAGAAAATCCAGAGTGTCTCAGCAAGCTGTGCATGTGCACCAAGACACATGGCCACACACAGTGAAGCAATGAAGACAAAGCAAAATGTAGAGCTCTGCAGTGGGATTGCTAACACACAGCAGCGAGTAACAGTTACTGCTTTTCCTAGGAAGAGAAAGCATTTTCTTTTGTTGAGTATGGGTCTGCCATGAGACCTGCCATGTGTACTTGCTATAAATCTCAATGTCTGAAATGAACTGAGCTAAGCAAAGAAGCCAGAATAAAGTTTGGTTTCAGTGTTTACTGCTCAGCCTGTTATTGGCAACAGGATCATCTTGCAATTTGTGTTAACACTAACCCTAACATCTCTTTTTGCTTTTCTGTGTGAATAGTGAAGAGCATTTGTTTTGTGGCTGGATCTAATTAAATGAGGTGAAGAAGAGTACCTCACCACATTTAGCCAAGCATGCTAACAGAGCTGAACGAGCTCAATATACAGCATGCTTAGAGCTTTGCTGTCAGGTGTCTGTGTACTCAGTGTGAGCAAAACTAGGACTGACTCAGCCTTTGGCTATTGTTGCCTGTAAACAGGCTGACCTCAATACTTCTTAGAAGATAACGTTGCATATAGTTTCTGGTTAAGAGGCTAATTTCGAAAGCCTAAAGAATTGTTTTCCTGGAAAATAAGAACATGCAGACCTGGCATGGCTTCAGAGGCTACTGGAGAATTCCTCTCCATCTACTGGTAGCCACAATGGCTACCATATGACTGTAAATGCTGACTGGCAGATAACCGTAGAGCACATGGAACTGGAGTTTTATGTAAGACACCAAAGGTGTGTGGGAGAGAAACTGGTCTCCTAATATGTAAATGTGCATCTGGAAGATAAGATTATACCAATCTTACATATATACCAATACTGTGCAATCTTTTTGTTTTTACCAAAATCAGAAGAAGTATTATTGTATAAAAAGAAGATTCTCCTCACTGACAAGAGCCTTGTGAATTTCCAGTAATTCTGCTTGGACAACCTGTGCTACAGTGCACGTATTTCTCTTAGCTGTTCCTTCCCAGCCGTTGCTCAAAGCTACTTTTCCTCTCATCTCCTCTCAAACTGTGACACTCAGGAGTTCTTTGGTCAGGCATGAATCCCCGATACAAGCAATGGAAGCTGACTTGTAATGAACACATCATCTTGCCAGGATGACATTTTCTCCAAGTGAGTTACTGTTTTGTTCTATGAACTATTATGCTCCTTAGCCAGTTGAGCAAGTTGTTGAGGGCTGGAGCATGTATGCTAGATCTCTTGCATAAGCAGGTTAAAACAGCATGCTTATAGATGCAGTTAATATTTCAGGATGAAACATTCTAGCAGAGTGTTAAATACAAAGTAGTGACTCTCAAATCAAGCCCACTCTTCTTTTTATGTTGCTGCTAACTGTAAGTTTATCTCTGCTGTCACAGCTAAGGAGATCTCTTTCCTAAAGTCAGAAGCATAATTAGCAGAGTTTCTCTGTAGGTTTGCCTAGTTTGACAGGTCTGGGATATTGATTGACAGTGGGAAAGGGTGTGTCTCTGGCACTTTTCTTGTCTGGCTAAGGGCAAACTGTGTGTTACACATGGGTGTGATTTGCTCTCCTTGTATAGCACAGTAGCTTGTCACTGTGCTGTAGCTTTTGCTAGCTTACAGCAAACATAGCCTTATGTGAAGATGTTTCTGTTTCTCTCAGGAACATCCACCCAGTGAAAGTTCTTTACCCATGGTCTGATACAAACTTTGAAATTTCAGTTCAGGTACCTAAATCGTTGTAGGAAGATATACTTCCCAAGTAAACCATGCGTTTCTTCCTCTCTTTGAAAGGATTCCCCACTACAGGCATTCCTGTGCACGTTCTTCATTCCAGCTACTGTTAATCACACTGTTCACCAAGACAGATGCCTACAGCTGCCTGGCTAAGAACCACCCTTCTCAGTCCTGAGAGGGGACACCTGTGGGGATTAAGTGACCCTGCTTGTTTCTTAGTGCTGATGTGATCTCCCGGTCCTCTGAAGGAGGACTGCACGTCAGTCTCCTCGGTGAGCTCTGGACAGCACTGTGCAAGTGGCTGGAGATTTTAGAGAGTGGATAGGGAAGGTAAAAAGGGAGTAATGCAACGAAGCAACGTGGCTTCTAGCTTGGGGACTTTCTGAAGGGGTGTGGGTAGAGAGTGCTCTGTCCATAATGATTTTTCTTCCTGTATGTTCTTCAGGGTTGGTAAGGCCTTGTTAGAAGCCATTTGAAAAACAATTCAAGCCCTCAGTAGTGGATGGCTGATTTAAGTCATTAGCCATTAGGCTATTATTGGTAGGAACACACAAATAGCCAGCCTCCTTGTTTGCCAGCTTCTATGCTGACGGGCTAAGAAAGCTGGATTCTCTGTTACCCATCCAACACCTCTGCTTGAATCAAAGGCTGAAGGCCCTATGTTGCTCTGGTAGTCCTATCAGTGATCCTGGTCCTTTTCAGCCTCTTGTGACACTAGCCTAGTAGCCCTGCTCCCTGCCTTGTGTGCGTGTATCTTTTCAGACATGGCTTACTGTAGGATGTCTGTACTGATTTCTCACTGCTTCTCAAAAGTTCTGGCTCTCGCCATGCATATGTTAGTTGTATGCAGAGTAGCTGCTAAATTACTGTAATTTCCTGCCTAACAAATTAAAGAAATACTGACTGGAGTGTCCAGCGTCTGCTTGGTGAAAAGCTGAGCTGTCTGGGCACTGGAACTTGTGAAACTGGAACAGATTGCCCAGAGAGCTGGTGGATGCCCCATCCTGGAGGTATTCAAGGTCAGGTTAGACAGGGCTCTGTGACTGAGCTGTAGGTGTCCCTGTTTGTTGCAGGCGGGAAGCAGACCAGATGGCCTTCACAGGTCCCTTCCAACTCAAACAATTCTATGAAAGATGTGGGAATGGTGGTCCTACCTACCTAGTAAGTTGTCAGGATGTGATTCAAACTTTTGCTCTTGACTTGGTAGAGCTTAGCACAAATGCAGAGGAGAGATGTGACAAAGGATCTCCTGAGCTGCACAGCTCCTGAGCTGCACAGCTGCTCCTGTAAGCTGGTACCAACTGCATGACTGCTAGATGGCAAGTCAGTCTGCCTAATTTGTCCTGCTTGGATCCTCCTGCAGTTATGAGAGGCAAGGCAGTGAGATGCGCCAAAAGGCTTGTGCTTCTAGCTGCACACTGGGCTGCAGGTGCAAGATTTCCTTCCCCTGCCCCCACCTTCAGCAGGGAAGTTAGGCTTGATACTTTACAAAAGCAGGTTAATAATTAATGGAGCTACCCTGCAGGCAGCTCTGTGCCCTTTCTGCCGTACCCATGGAGTGAGCTGAAAATGTGATTCTTTTTCTTCTTTGCTTAGTAGCCAGAGGGTTACCTGGGGTGAAAAATGATACTAGTCAATAATGCTGTGAGCCTGGGAGCTGATCTTTAGATACCATTTGTCTAAATGTTTAAGCAACTGCTGCAGTTTTGCTTGCCTCTTTGGCTGAAGTGATCACAAAATGGCAGTGTAAAGTCTTCTGAAATCCCATTGGTTCGTCTGTACGTCTTTGTCTCAGCTATGTGAGAATGGCATTGGGTAAGGAAGCCCTGCCACTAGAGATGAAGTTCTGCAGCACTATCAGGTGTTACTTACCCTACAGCTGTATTTTCTCATCCTGCTCAGGCTGATTTGTGTTAAATGCTGAACCAAAATAACCTGCTTCTGCTTGCTTCTTAAGCTGCTTTTGTTTACGTGGCTTTTCTTTGTTTGTTTGTTAGGATTTTTGGTGCAAGCGGGGACAATGAGAAGGTTCTTAAGACCTGGACATGATCCAGTAAGAGAGAGGCTCAAGCGCGAACTTTTCCAGTTTAACAAGGTACAGTGCTATTCTTGAACTTCAAGAGATATGTGTACAAGGCAAATCTATCCAGAGCCACGGCACAGTATAAAGGGAAGGAAAAACTACTTGAGTGTGGGTGGAAAAGTTAAATTTAGGAGAAATGGTTCTAGTTTTCTGTATTGTATTTTTCTCTTTCCCTCTGATGGACCTGACTAGTTTTCTTTATGCTTATGAGCATGTTCTCAATTCTGGCTTTTTTTTAAAAAAACAAAATGATGCTGTCTTGCAGCTGAGTGGCACTTGCTGAAAGAAGAGATCTTTGCTGCAACTTTCCTATACTCTGAGCGTTCAGCACTTTGTCCTGCTATGTGCTGTGACAGTGTACGTTATAACTAGTCTTTGCACTACCACTATAAAAGTAAATATTTTTCTTAAGGTACACAAGTAAGACGCAGTTTGTGATGCAGCTGAAGCCACAGTTCTTTGACTGTGATTATATTTGGGGTTATAAGTGTACCTCTGTTTTTAAACGCAAATTCGTGTCTTTGGTAGAGATGTGAGGCTACCTAAGGCAGTACAGTAACCATGAATAATTAACAATAATTAACTCACTATTATCTTAGTATGATTTTGTATCTGGAATTTTTTTTGCCTTCTCTTTAAGAAGAGGAACCAGCAATGGCTGTGCTGGGTATCCATTACTCTATGGAATTTGAGTCCTGGACAGGAGCATAGTGCACTTAACCTTATAAATGCTTAATATGAATTCATTGCTAGGCTAATGGCTGCTTACAAAAACCTTTGTTGGGTATTAGAAATATATTTGTAGGTTTTGAATTTCCAAAGTTTAAATAGAATTTTTCTGAAAAGCGTAATGGATGAATGAAGTCAGCCTAGGAAATAATCTCTTTGATTCATTGAAGTGGAAATTTGGAAGTTTGGAGACAGATGTTTTAATATAATCTGGTACTAAAACGCATCAATTCCATGCACATTCACCTCCCACTGGGGAGATAAAGGGAACTCAAGCCTGCTTCAGACCTATTTTCTCTTTGCTACCATGAGGAAATGCTTGTGCAGATGCAGTAGAAATTTCAGTGAATGTAATTTCAGTATTGAGTTGTTTGCATTTAGTTGAATGCACTGTCAGCTTCAGAAGACATCTCAGGGATAGGTCAGAACTGGTTAAAAGCATATAAAATTGTATGTAAGGTGGAAAAAAAACCTTTGCTTTTTCAGAGATGTCTCCTCCTTAAATAAGCCTTTTTCTTCTGGGAATGTTTGGCTAAGCTTTACCTCCCAGAGTCAGACTAATTTGGGTGATGCAAAACAGGACATCTTTGAAAGAACAAACTTCTGCAGCAGAGGGAAAATTCCAGGTATGTTTGAGCTTGGCATCGGAATTTGAGACTCCATTTGATTCAGTCCTGAAGGTAAAAATGACATCTTGTTTCTAGGGAGGTGACTACTTTGGAAGCTTCCTAGTGATTTACTCATCGCAACCTTGTGATTAAAGGCTTTACAAAATGCATTTTGCACTTCTAAGCCACGCAAACTTGTTCTTTTATAACAAGAATTGGAAGGATGAACCAATGCTTTCATATTACCCCCAGAGACTTCTACATTATACCTTTTCCTTACATAAAGTTTCCCAGGTCTTTGTGTCCCCTGTTCCAGTATTTCCAGAGATGAAGGATCCTTTAAACATCTGCCCTCTGATACAATAAGCGTCTGCTTGCAGCTAGGTAGACTGAGAAAATCTGAGCAAGTCACGCCTCGGTTCTGACCCACTGAAGGTTGTGGCTTCAAGGAAACAAAAATATTAGAGTATTTTCTTGTCTAATGTGCTATAAAAACAGTGTGCTGGTAAGCAAGTTTATTTCAACACTTACTATTCGAGGCCTTTGAAACGCTTCTTGTTAAGAACCTGCTTGGGAAATATTTGGTGGGACTGTGAAATTGCTGATTAGAGAAACTGCACAGCATATTTATACGTACCACCACAGGCAGTCAGACTGAAGGGGGACTCCATAGTTGGTTTGTCCCTTAAAAGTACTAGGGATTCCTGCTCTAATTTTATTGCTTATACGGAAGTTGAATATGACCATATAATGCCATGTGTGCTGTGGACTCTGGCCATACTGACCTAATAATGGGTTTATCTATCTGTGAACGACAACTGTGAACATTGTATTTAATTTATGGCTTTATTTTTTCCCCCTTATTTTCAGTCTTCTCAACTCTTTGCTAATGGAGGTGATGGATAGCTTACCTTAAATACTGAATTAATATTTATGCAAAGTAGATTTAACACATACTGGCTTCATTGTTTCTTCAAACGACACATTAATAAAGGTACAGCGCTTGTATTGCCTGTGGTTGGTTTGTCTCTGTTTTGTCACAAAACAGTCTGATAGAAATGAAATGAGGAGGATGGCACTGAATTTCATTGGCACAGCTTTAGTGTGGGTTAGGAACAACTGTTAAGCTTATCTGCATTTTTCCTGCAGTAATATGATGACTGACACGAAGCTTTTCTGTTAGTTAATGCTGCTGACACTAGGCTTACTGAGTCTGACAAATCTATAGCTTGAGAAAAATGAAAATGAAAGCTCCTCAGAGAAACAAAGGCTCTTTTGAAATGGAGGGCATGCTTTGCCACTCTGGTTTCTCATTTCAGTTCCACTGAAAGGCTCCTTTGTAACCTCTCTGTGTCCCACCCCCTCCCTTCACTCCCCTTGCTGGGTTTACCTGCTGAGCAGGTGAAAGGGTTTACTGATGAAAGCTGCAGTGAGAGGAGAGAATGAGGCTAGCTGAACAGCTGGCTTGATGAGATTTAGCAAAGAAAAAAACAAGTCCTGGATTTTAAATAAGTGCAAGAAAAAGGTCTGGGTTAATAAGTACAGTGGATGTGAATGCCTGGCCTTTGTGGTATCATACACAGCCTAAAAGCCATTCTGTCTTATGGGCATTTTGATGGAAGATTCAAGGCTACCAGAAACCGTTAGTGTGGTTACACAATTGCTTGTGGAGTAAAATAACAGGCTATGGTTGTTAGTGATCCTCTCTTTCTGTGCTCCTGCATATGGCACTGTTTTCTGCTGTGGCCTTGTTACTAGCACTTTTCTCCTGGATGAAGAGTCTCTGCAGCTTTTGCAAATTTGTCAACAGGCTTGGAAGGAAGGGTTCTTCAAATCTTCTTTTAAAGGAAACTCTGGGCAAAAAATTTCATCCTATTAGTAGGACTGAATGATTGAACTGCGTAACAGAACTGTTTATAGGTCTAATATCTGAAAGTTAAAGATAATAGAATAGAATCACTCAGGTTGGAAAAGAACTCAAAGATCGAGTCCCAACCATACCACTCTAACTCTAACAACTTTCTGCTAAATCATGTCCCTGAGCACCACATCCAAATGGTTTTTAAGCACGTCCAAGGATGGTGACTCAACCATCTCCCTCGGGAGCCTATTCCACTGCTTAACAACCCTTTCTGTAAAGAAGTGTCTCCTGATATCCAACCTAAACTTATCCTGGTGCAACTTGAGGCCATTTCCCCTCGTCCTGTCACCAGTGAGAAGAGACCAACCCCGTTCTTGCTGTAAGCACCTTTCAGGTATTGGAAGAGAGCAATAAGGTCTCCCCTCAGCCTCCTTTTCCCCAGACTAAACATCCCCAGTTCCTTCCGTCTCTCCTCATAGGGCATATTCTCCAAGCCCTAATACATCAAAACCAAGATATAATTAAGCTGATATTAAGTTTAGTATTGACAGCATCCTAACACGCAGTATGAGATTGCCTGTGTCTTGGTTTTCTGTTACAAGAAGGGTTAGCAGTAATGCTCATGTTCCTGGCTGAAGGTAATCTCAGACTAAATGCAATTCCTAATTGACATTTCATTGAAAATAACACCTGGTTTTGCTGGTGGTGAGACAGCACTGTGACTGTCAGCAGGTTGAAATGAAAACTAGCAATGGGATTACACTCGTCTCTCCCTACCAAGTTCTTTGCTCTTTTGGGAAAGTGTGCAGTGGTGTCTGTTGTCCTGTCTTATTTGTTGTTAGGATGTTATCTTGAATTTTCTTCAGAGAATTGTATACGATGGCTTCATACTCCAACAACTTTGCCAACTAGAAAACTTTTCTATGTTACCTCAGTAGCTGTTATAGAACAGATAAATTCTTTGTAAATGTTCGTTTAGAAAACTGTTCTGTTTCAATTCTAAATCCATAGTTACAGTTCCGGACTTCATGCAGCCTCCACTAGGAAGTCTTGTATGCAAAGATGGGCAGAGGTTGGTTAGGCACAGCTTCAAGTGGGACATTAAGGAAAAGTTGACTTCTTGAAATTTGTTTTTAGTAGTACACATTTAACACCTAAGTTACCTTTGTGGTATATAAATGAATAAGGCAAGAGATGAACCTGTAACAAAAGGAAATGAATTCGGCACTCTTGGAGCCAGTAGTACTAGCGTTAATTTACAAGCTACCCCTTTGCCAAGCATTATGAGTTGGCAAGGGAAAATATAGGAAATATTCCAATCTTTCCAATGTTTTTGTGCTCTAAAATAGCTTATCTTCTCCTAATATGACCTCCAACTGGGTTAGCCTGATGATTGAAAGGAAGGAGGTCTGGTTTTACAACTTAAAAGTTACAACAGAATGGCCAGAACTTAAGTAGTCTGAGAGACTGGGATCAGGCTATTCTCCTATGCCTGTGTTTTTAGCAGGAACATTTATAGGACATTAAACTGCTTTGTAGCAGCCTTTCAGCTGGGAGCGCCTCTGGCTAATACCATGACCACAAAAATGAAACCTGCTTTATTTTTTTTCCTTCTGAAGAGGATTAAATTGGAAAATTACTATGCAGGAAATAAAGTTCCTTCTGTGCTGAATAAACCATAAAGCCAAGTGACGTGGTAGCTCCATCTCAACAGAATGATGGTAATGAGAATGGGAGTGAGGCACAAGTGTCTGCTTCTATAGATGGATGGTTCTCTGCTTATCACTTTTTTGTATGTGTGGTCGTTGGGCTGCTTTGTAGCTAGTTCCTCTCTGTAGCTGCCCAGTTTGCCTTGGAATAACATATTTTCCCAAAAGATTGGATTATAAGGATAACAGTGTTTTCCAGGAAGCAGCTCTATTTATCTTCAGGCACACCAATCCTTCTTTATGTAGCTGTACATTGTTGAACACTTATGCATGCATGATTTCTGTGGTCAATGACAAGAGCTGTACATGAACATTTGTAGAAGTCTGACTGAGCGGTCTTACAAATAGCTTGGCTGCAACCTGTAAGTATGGCAGAATGTTTTGCCGTAGCGTATAAATGCATCAGCTCTGCTAATTGTGATGTATATGGAACACTCCAAATCTCAGTCTTGGTGCGATGTAAATTATACTTTGGGGAAGTCATTACAATCAAGCAATATACTGCTCCCCATGGTAGTCACTGGTGTCTTTTTTATTATTATTATTTTATTACCAAATGAATTTCTCTGAGGTAGTAGTGCAGGCTCCTGCTCTTGTTGAAGTCTGATGTTCTTTCTGGTACCCTCAGAAAATGAATATCAGTCAGTAGTTTTTCTGACTTCCCCCAAATCTATTTAGCTTTCATGGTGAGCACTGATGTTTATTCAATACTTTATCATAGCTTTGCACCATTTGATGTTAGTCAACAAGAGAAGGTCATGAAGACTGACTTTATTAGAATTTAACAGGTAAAGCTGACTTTGCAAAAAGGAGTAATTTATTAGACTTTGAAAATATGCTGAGCAGGTAGCTTACAGAAGTAAAGTTGATGTGGGGTGTTAGTGTATTGTGTTGACTAAGTCCTGCTTACACAGAGTTACAAATAATACAAAGAACTGTTTGGGTTACTGTTTTCAGAGTATTGCTTTTTCATTTCTGTATTTCAGACTGCTATGCCATATTTAACTTATATTTTTAATCTGTATACGACAGTGCCCGTGAGACGTGCTCTTTGGTCATGATTTTTCTTTCTCTTTGCTAGACTGTGGAACATGGATTTCCCCATCAACCCAGCGCATTGGGCTATAGCCCATTTCTCCACCTTATGGCCATTGGAACGCGGTCGGGAGCCATCAAACTGTATTCTTTTGAACAATTTCAGCAAGGTTTCTATGGCAGCATAAGAATATACAACTGTGAAGGCTTTATAAGAAGTTGCTCTAAGTATAAACTTCAAACGGGGATTACCGAACACTGGAACAGTTTGTCTAGGTTTAAATTGATTTTGGTTTGATCAGTATGCCGAGAGCTGAGCTATTGCTCAAACAGAAGTTGAGTTT
Organism: Pavo muticus; assembly: GCA_016647715.1. NCBI lineage: Eukaryota > Metazoa > Chordata > Aves > Galliformes > Phasianidae > Pavo > Pavo muticus. Next base: position 34,374 of record JACDJE010000038.1, on the reverse strand, counting down.
GATGCTGATGTTAGAAGAAACTCTGCTTTTGTTGTGCGGAAGGTCAGACTACATCTAGCCTAAGTTTAGCAATCCTTCACGTTGTAAATTCCCAGATTGTTTAAATATTTGAGGTAGGCTTTCTTTTTTTCTTTTTTCTTTCTTTAAAGGGTTTGTATTTTAGAGGTTAAATCTGAAGTCAAAAATGCCTTCAGCTTCCTCTATTTGTGACCATACAGGCATTAGACCTAAACACTGAAAATGGTGACTTTTTTTAGCTAAAGCAGTGAGGTCCATTCTGATTTTTTTGGGTGTATGCAAGACACAAAGGTGATTCCTGTAGTGCAGTGCCAGCCAGGTATGCCGTACAGCAGGCAGATTGCTCATCCCAGAAAGGAAAAGTTAGTATGCTCTCCGCCTGCTTAATCATTCCTGGTACTGTTTGCGTTCAGAGTCTGGACTCGCATGCAAGCAGTAGCCATCTGTCTCTTGGTTACAAATAAGTAGTACTGTAGTGTCTGGGAAACCATTAAACATCTCTGAGGGGAAAAAAAAAAAAAAGGAGATTCAGAAAACAGGGTTCAGGCACCTCTTCTGCATATGCTCGAAGGGTGAAGTAAAATTCCACGCTCTCCTGCAGTCTGCTTTAAGCACATAACTAATAAAATCAAAGTAGGCATGTTTTTTCTTTTTTCCAGTCCAGACCATTACCAGTACAACATGGTTTCAAACTGATCTCTCATCATCTTGCTAGCTAGCATGCTCTTACCAGTTAACTGCGGATGTGGATATTCTTAAATGCTATAGAACCTCAACAAAGCCTTCAGATATGGTGCTCCTGGGGTGGAGTTCATGGGTTTACATGAAGAAAACAATACTGTAATGCAGATTCACTTTATACCTGACCAGGTGAGTGTATTTTCAGTGCTTCTGTGACTTTTGTAGACTTTTATTAAATATGTGTTGAGTTTATTCCTGGTAACTGAACTCCTGTAATTGAGTTTATTCAGCTGCCACTGGTCTGTAATGCTTATTCCAGTATTCTGTGCTCTCAGCAGTACTTGTTGCTGTGGAGATGCTTGGTAAAACTTAGAGTAGCTTTATTATTTGTAACTTAGTCATTTATCTCAAGTAATGTGGTAAGAATGGTAATAAGGCCAGAGTAGTTCAGGTTATCTGCTGCAGAGATGAGAACTTTTCCTTTTGCAACCCCTGTAATTTTAGTAGGACTGAGTGGTATTTTGCAGAACGGAACTGCAGCTGCTGCTGAGCTGATTTAACTCTTTTCAGCAGTTCAGCTCAGTACTGCTGATCTAGCCAGCTATTAAGCTTGCTGCCTGTATGTGTTTCCGATTATTGAATCTTTCTTTTGGAGATTGCTTTACAGCTATTCATATAAACTAAAATTAGCAAGGGCAGAATTTTACAAATGGCTGCTGGTTGTCTAACCACTTTCCCTTCCCTTGTCTGGCAGACTGGTGTCTTGGCCATGTTTTATTGTCTGATGCCCCCAGTGTAGCACAAGTAACCTGTTCTGAGAGGGATTTAATTCTTGAATTGGTTTTGGGTGTCTGTTTGCTTAACTAATGGTACATCCTGAAACTGTTGTGGGGAGTGTTGCATCAGGTGTGGCTACAACAGGCAAAATGCTTCAATTTGAATGCACAGCCAGCAGGGCAGGGCCCATGAAAGGACTCTGACACAGCTCTCCAGAATGAGGTTGGACATGAAGAATGCAAGGAGTGCGGTGTAGTAGACTGTATCAGCCCCACCCAATGCTGGGATGTGTTGCTGCAAACCGTGCTGAGCAAGATGGTGAACTAACAGCTTGGAGTTGCCTTACTGAGCTTTACAGTGTAGGCTGGTCTTTTTACAAAGATCTAACTTCTTATATTCTCCCTTAGTGATAACCTGTGCCATTGTTGTCCTATAGATGAGGGTTTTCAACCTTCAGACTAATCCTTATCTTCCTCCAAGTGCCTAGCTGTTAACCTACCGAGCTGCTGCAGTGCAGCTGAATGTAGCTCTGTGTGTGTGTATACATGCCCACCGCTGCAAGCCCTGATCCTGCTTTAGCAGAGAGAACTATTTACAGCAGCAACTTAATCATTAGATTTTCTGTATTGTATTTGTTGTTGTGATTCTGAAAAAGTATCGTGTGGTATTTTAGTGCCAGCTGGTGACATTACTAGATGATAACAGCTTGCATCTCTGGAGCCTGAAGCAGCACAGTGGAGCATCTGAGCTGCGGGAAGATCATCGCTTCACATTGAAAGGGCCGCCTGGGTAATCTTCAGGAGTGGTTTTGAACTATGTTTGGTTTAGCAAGGAAGAAAATTATTATTACTTTAGCTAGGATTTGTCTTGATCTTACAGACTCTGTGACTCCTATGAGCTCGTTAAAGAGGCACACTTGGAAACCAGCAAGAGTTGGTTAGGGCTCAGGAGACTACCTTTTAAGATTGTACCAATGTAAAGTGTGAGTTTTGGGGGCAAAATTCTGTTTTTAAGTTTGATGTTGTGTATCTACTTCTTTGTGTACAGGAACTGTAAATCTTAAGGTGAAGCACATCTATACATCTGTTAAGTCACACTTAAATACCAATATGATTTTATTTTCATTTAATCTTGTCAATTTTGAGGGAGCTATTTTTAGCTCCTTTGGAGACAGCTTTATAAGAGAAACCACTGTAAAAGGGCATCTGACTCTTTGTCCACACACTTGTCAAAAGTTTTTTGACATAATTTACCTTAATACTAGAATTTGCCTTCAAAAAAGTATGCATGGCTCAAAATCTCTGCCCATAAAACAAATTACACTTGTAAGTATCTTGTTGAGTTGCTGGTTCTCTCAAGTTTGGTAAACGTAACCATCTTGCATGTAGCTAACTAGATTCTTTACATCTCCAGCTCTCCGCCAAGTGCCACACAGATAACAGCTGTCCTTCCCCACTCCTCACGGGAAGTCCTGTACCTTGGCACAGAGAGCGGCAACATCTTTGTGGTGGAGCTGCCATCCTTCAGAGTCCTGGACGACAGGACCATAACCTCTGAGACTGTGCTGCCGTGGTGAGTAAGCAGACAGGCACTCCTATGTGTAAGTGGAATCCCATGAGCAGGCATCCTTTGTTCAGATGTTACCCCCAGTTAAATACTGGGGCCTTGCTGTTACATTATTCATTTTCCAAATCTGCAGGATTTCCATGAAAGTAATTTTTGGTCATGATGTATGTTAAGCAGTGATTTCAGTCCTGGTCACCCTAGTGCTGTCACTGTGGGGGTGCTGAACATGAGCAGAACTATACAGTGCATACTGGGGGTTAATCTGCAAACCTTGTCCTCTGTTAGTTGTATGCATTACAATCTTGGGATCCAGTCCCAGAACTCACTGTAAGCTTTGAGTGAAGGGGGGGAAATTCTGGAAGGAGGCAGGCTGATTTGGCAAGCCTGGTTATAGGCCTTGCATAAGGTTTTTCTGCTTCTTGAAGGATTTACAAAAAGGTTTACACTTATTCCCTTCTGACTGCATTTTATTGCTTAATTTCTTTCTTATTCTTCAACTGTTATTACACTTGTACCAGAGTTATACCAGAAATAAACCTGTTTTCTCTTCTGCAGGATACCTGAAGATTACTGTAACAGACGATCATGTGAATTGGTAGAAGCCCTTCGGGAGCATCCTAAAAACCCTGACCAGATCCTGATTGGGTACAGCAGGGGCTTGATTGTCCTCTGGGATCGGCAGAATAACAAAGTGACACACCATTTCCTGGGCAGCCAGGTATTAACCCAATCCAAAGGTAGTTCTTATGGGAGGAAGAGCTCTCTCCTCTCAGGGCGCTCTGAGTGGATGCAAGAAGAGCCTGACAAAGCTTATTTCCCCCTTTCCCCTTCTCTTCC